>PISW01003730.1:0-194657 GCA_004023785.1 Mungos mungo
AGAAGGGAGGGAGCTGGTTCTGGGGGGGCTGACAGAGCCTGGAGAGCGGATGTGAGCAGGACGCGAGAGCTAGGGGGGGTCCCCGATAGAGCCCGGAGAGAACTGAGGGGTGGGGTCTCTCTCAAGATCACCGAGGCCAGGGACCGGCCGCGCCACTGGGGGGTCGGGACCCCCTTCTTTGCTCCCCCGTCTGGAGGGCCGAGCCCCCCAGACCCTGCTCGGGGCGGGGGGCCGGAGGAGCGGGACCGGAGGTAGGAGGCGGAGGCAGCCGCTAGTGGGGACCCGGGGGGCAGCGGGTGCGGGCGGCAGCGGCGGCAGGGCTGGCGGTGGCTGCTGGCCCGAGCATCTTCTTCCCGGAGGCTCCCACAGCGGCCTGGCCCCTCCCACCCGCTCAAAGCCACGCCCATGCCGGTCAGGGCCGCGCCCTTCGGCGCCCCCATTGGTCTGTCCTTGAAGCCTGGGCCACGCCCCCTGGGCGTGACCACGCCCCTTCTCGCAGCTGGGAGAGGTACCAGGCTCCCCCAGGCTACAATGAGAACCCTGGGCTCATCCACGCCTTCCCCACCACTCACTGGTTATGTACGTTTATTGAGCACTTACTGTATGCTAGTAAGCGCTACACAAACCTTATCACATTGGATCCCAAGTCAGGTACTCCAGTTATCCCCATTTTACAGATGAGGAAACTGACCGAAAGACTTGACATCACTTGGAGATAAGAAACCTCGCATCACATGTGTTCCACCTCTGACAGCTGGGAAGTTCCCTTTCAAATCTTTCATCTGTCCCTTGAAGAATCAACGTAGGATTACTGCACGGGCTCAGGAGATTGAGTTCAATGAATACCTGTGTTAAGCATGTAGCGCTTAGTTCAATTAGTTGGCGCTCAATCAGCAGCACTTATGAACCACCTACTAAGTGTCAGGCACTGTCCCAAACACTGGGACACAACAGGAAACAAGACAGTCTTGGCCCGTGTGGAGTAAGAATTACTCTTCACGTCCTTAAGAAAACCTGATTTTCAGACAACAGAGTGGAGACCCAGGAATGTGGAGTGTGGTTCAGTCCAAGGACGCACAGGTAGACAGATGGAGGGGAAACTGGGATTTGAATGCAGGACAAGCTTAATTTCAGAATCCAAAGGCATTAGGAGTAGGAGACCCTTCCTTGGAGTGGATGGTTGTTAATATTCAGTGTTCTCTGACATGAGTTCAGTTTTCTGAATTTTCTTCTCCCCGAATTCCTTGTCTCCATGGATTTTTCCTAGGTCAGCCAGAGGCAAGATTAGGCTCAGAGGGACCTGGGTGGGGGGTAATTATGGCAGGGAGGCCCTCCCTCTGCTCCATCCACTCCTGCCCCTCCCTTGCCATGCTCTCAGGTCCCCAGGACGGGGAGGGTAGCAGATGGCCTGGGGAGGATGAAGTGGCCTCCCATCTGTCCCCTCCCCCCCTCATTGTCCCCGGAGCCAAGGGGGATTCGAGGGGGTGGTGGTCCCTGCAGTCTGGATCCTCCCCCTCCATCTTCCTGGAGGGAGCCGAGGAGCTGGTTGCTATGGAGACAAGGAAGAGGCAAGAGAGATGCAGGGAGACACTGGGGTCAGGCCAAGATCCAGGCCTTATACCCTTTGATTCACACATACTCACACCACACAGGTACATATCCCAACATCCATGGAGTTTGGCATGTAGCGCCACATCTGTAGGGCACCCGCAGTCACACAGCTGTCCTGCAGACACACGGGTGTATACTCCACAGGGTCACACAGGCACACTCTGATGTATGAAGACTCATGGGGATAGGTACACACACACACACACACACACACACACACAGCCATAATGCATAATGTACATCCAGTCATGTGGACCACATACATCACAGGGTTTCGTGCAAAAATAGACACACATCTGATATCCGAGTATGTCCCAGGTGCACAAATTCCAAGCCAAAATAACTCCACACTTGGCCACACACCCCCTGAGAAGTTACAAGTACATGATCGAAGCGCTAAGACGTAAACAGCCTATGTTACATAAGGCATACATGTTAGTGGCATGTGATATATGGACTGGCAAACAGAGCCTAATCCTGTCTTCCACGCAAACTGGATCATCACACACATTTAAATACGTGGCTCACATAGTCTACTGCACAAAGTGCACAGGACCTCACGGGTCACTCAGTGACATGCGCGGCACACACGGAATCCCAGGGTGTTGGTCAACCCCCACCCCCAAGTCATCCCTGCAGCCCCAGCTCCACACCCCCCCCCACCAAGGCCTCCCATTTGGACACACACGACAGCACGGTCGGTCACGCACTCACACTCACACACAAACATAAACCTCCTCCTAGATATTTTTAAACCCAGGCTAGTTCTGCTGCTATAGCAACCGCCCCAAACCCATTGCCATAGCAACCTAACGTCAGCTTTCCAAGCACCAAATCCTGGGGGATTGCAGGGCCCCAATCTGAGGCCAGAGGAGGGGGCTGCCGCACCCTCCGCCATCACCCATGCCATCCCGGTATCTCCACGTCCGGACCTTCAAGGGAGCAGCCAACAGGGTGGGTAGGGGCTGGAGCTAAGCATACAAGTTCTCCAGACCCAGCTGAGACAAGAGCCCCCACCTCTACTCACTTTTTCCTTCGGCTCCACCAGAGCATTCTGGAGGGGTCCTGGGGCAAAGGTCAGCCTGCCCTTGGACACACACAAGCCTGGGTTTGAGTCTCGGTTCTGACATTTACCTGCTGTGGGGCTTGGGTATGTCCTTACCTTCTCCGAGTCCCACGTTCTATGATTTGGAAAATGTTCCTACTGTTGCTGTTGAACCACTACCACGAGGGCTATTGTGACTCAGTGGCTAACAGGCCAGCCAGACCTGCATCCAAATTCTTACTCTCCATTTTCTGGCTGTATGAACTCAGGCAAGGGCCTCCCCTTCTCTGCAATCATGTTGGGGGGCAAATAGTATTCTAATTACACAGGGCTGTTGGGAAGATTCCCAACTGAGGGGTGTGGTGGCTGATCTAAGAACTTGGCACTATTCTAACTTATTTAAGGCTTAAGCATGGCCTTATGGGTAGGCATTATGATTATTCCAATTTCACAGGAAAGGAAACTGAGGCTCAGAGAGGCCACCTGAAATCACACAGTTTGGAAGCATGAGATTTGAATGCAGGCAAAGACATGGCCTCAGCCATTTCTCTGTCCTGCCTCTAAAGAAGTTTGGAGAGGGGCACCTGGGTGGCTCAGTCGGTTGAGCGTCCAACTTCGGCTCAGGTCATGATCTCACGGTTCGTGGGTTCAAGCCCCGCGTCAGGCTCTGTGCTGACAGCTAGCTCAGAGCCCGGAGCCTGTCTTCAGATTCTGTGTCTCCTTCTCTCTCTGATCCTCCCCTGCTCACGCTGTCTCTCTCTCAAAAATAAATAAAACATTTTAAAAAACTAAAAATAAAGAAGTGTGGAGAAGGGTGATAGGATGGCGGATTCCTGGAAATGGTTGCTAGCCTCGGTTTTCTAGACTGCAAAATGGGAGTTCAAATGGTACCGCCAGCTGAGGCGTTGGAAGATCGGTTAGGCACCTTGAACCTGGGGTGCCGAGGCTGGGCTGGTGAACCCGAGTGCACCACGAAGATGAGGAGCAGATTGGGAGGGATCTGGCAAGCCAGCAAGCAGGTAGTCTGAGGAGGGAGGTTGGCTCTTCTTCCCAGCTCTAAGACACTGGCTTTCTTCAGTCTGAGCCTCAGTCTCTTAATCTGTCCACTGGGAATCACAACAGTGCTGGGGCTGTGGCCAGGAGTCCAAGAATGAAAGCAGGTGAAAACCACTTGGGTCCCAGCCAGAAAAAAGAGAAATGTCTGAGCTGATATGAATATTATCCATCTAGTCTGTACATGGGATTTAGGAGTCAGGACTGTGTAGTGCAGGATTTGGCAAACTGTTTTGACCCACGGTAAGAAATACACTTATGCATATACATTCGTCCAATGTGTAGAACACGGAAGCAAAAGTTTCACGAAATCACACTTCCCCTATACCTTAGTTATATTATGTCTACACTATGTGCGCAGACTCTGATCCATTCTTTTCTGCTGAAAAATGTTGGTTGATTTCACAGTCCACTAACCGGTCATGACCAACAGTATGAAAAACCGCAGCGTGGCGGTTACGAGGTGTAATCCTGGGATCGTCATGGGACTTTACCCAGGGGAGTGACATGGGCATCAAAGAGGCAGTGGAGGAGAAGGGGCCAACCTGGGGGCTGGGATGGAGCCAGAACAGACCCCAGGGAGGAGGGGCTCTTTGCCCGGACCCCAGTGGGGACAGGAGAGATGGAGAGTTGGGATCGGAAGCCAACACGTGGAGGGAGAGTTAACACAGTGTACCGGACACAATGGATGGTGGCTGTGACGTTACATACATAACCATACGTAACCAACGTATAGTTGGCATCATCCTTGAAGACGGATCCTGATTTATCCATTTGACAAAAATATTTATGGAGCTTGTGGTGTGTGTTGGGCACCGTTCTAGGCACTGGACATATAGCAATGAACAAACTAGACACAAATCCCATGAGCTCACATTCTAGAGAGATAGACAATAAACAAGCCACTGAAGTAAAACATATATTATGTTAGATGATAAGTGCTGTGCAGAAAAATACATCAGGGGAGGCAGACGGGAGATCGGCATTCAAGGGGGGGAGAGCAGGGGTTTGGGTTTAAATATAGCGGGCAGGGAAAGCCTCCCCGAGCAGGTGGCATTTGAGCAGAGACCTGAAGGAGGAGGAGGTGAGGGAGCCATATGGGTCTCTGGGGCAAGAGAGGTCCAGACAGAGGGAAGAGCAGGTGCAAAGGCCCTGAGGCAGGAGTGCACCTGGCATGTTGGAGGAAGAAAGAGGAGCCCAGGGAAGCTAGAGCGGAGTGGGGGAGGGGAGGGCAGGAGGAATGAGGTCAGTCAGGCAGGAAGCAGACCGTGTGGGGCCTCGAGGGCCACTGTCAAGACTCAGCTTTGACTCTGAGTGCGCTGACAACCATGGGAGAGTTTTGAGCAGAGGAAGGACATGAGTTGACTTAGGTTTTACCACAGATCCTTCTGGCTGCCTGTAAATAAACGTGGTGTCGGGGGCAGGGGGAGGGGGGGTGATGGCAGGTAGGAGTGAGGAGCCCAGCGAGGAGGGGACTTCGACCATCTACGGGAGAGGACTGGTGGCTCGCTGGACCAGGGTGATAGTCGTGCAGGTGGGGACACATCACTGGAGTCCTGGGCAAATCATTTCACCTCCTCAGAGCCTCAGCTTCTGCATTTACAAATGGGGCTGATAATAAAGCACCCACCCCTAAGGTCTCCCGTCTGGTCTCAGTGTGAGGGAGCATGGACAGCCCTTGGCAACATGTGCTCAACAAATACTGCCCGCCATTGTCACTGATATTGTCCCCCTGGCTCCCAGACCAGAGAAATTCTGCGTCCTGTCCACTGGGGCTTCGGGAAGGACGATGAAAAAGAAGAGGTTTGACCTTGAATAATGAGTGTGTATTTATCTGATCCTGAGAATATTCGAGTCAGAGAATCTTGGACCAAAAACCACTTACCCTGAGGGGGCCTTTGGGGGCCTATTTATTCCTACCAGGCTTTTTGTAGGATGGAGAAATGGGAGGTCCAGAGAACAGTTTTATCCTGCCCGGGAGCCCACAGTGAGTTGGGGGCCGAGCCAGGGCTAGCATCCATCCTCGTGGCTGGGTCCCAGGCCTGTGTTCCCAGTCCTGGCTGCCTCCTTGGTGATTATGGCAACTGACCCAGACCCCTCCCCCACCCCGGCCTCAACATCTTCCTATGATTTTGACCGCCTCCGGGATACATTCCAAACTCTCCCCGTCGCTCAGGCCAAAAACCTTGCATTCGCCCTTGACACCCTCTCTTCCCCTCACACCTACATCCCATCCAGCAGCAATCCTCTTTTGCCGCACCCTTAGATTCTAGATCTGACCCCCCTCGCCCACCACTGTCTGTCAAGATCGCCGAGGTGCAGGCCCCCAAGGGATCCCCAAGCCTCTTCCTGGGTTCCTTGATGTCATTCTTGCCCCCTTTCCACGGTAGCCAGAGCCTTTTTTTTTTAAATTTAAAAAATATTTTAATATTTATTTTATTTTTGAGAGAGAAAGAGACACAAAGCATGAGTGGGGGAGGGGTAGAGAAAGGGGGAGACCCAGAATCCCAAGCAGGCTCCAGGTTCTGAGCTGTCAACACAGAGCCCCATGCGAGACTTGAATTCATAGACGGGGAGATCATGACCTGAGCTGAAGTCAGACACCTAACTGACTGAGCCACCCAGGTGCCCCAGGGCCAGCCTTTTAAAAGGCAAGTCAGATTATAGACAGCGTGGTATCCAAGAGAAAGAAAAACGGGATTTCCATAAGGACATCGAGAAGCAATATAGATTTCTTGCCTTAGGTTTGTAGAGAGAGAAGGGGCTTTTATGTTCTCTCTCCCAAGGGTGCGGCTTTACAACTGTTAGGGAGAGAAGGGTGCCTGGTTGGCTCAGTCCATAGAGTTTGTGACTCTGGATCTTGGGATCGTCAGTTCAAGCCCTGTGTTGGACACTGGAAAAAAAAAAAGACAGGAAGCAAAGGCTCAGTGAGGTCGAAGCACGTGGGGTTGAGTTGGAACTTGAACCCTGACAGCCTGGCTGCAGTGCTGTCCCTCTTACCGACTTTTACCACACCGTTTCTCTTTCTCACTTGCCCCTCTTCTCTCAACCAAGTTTCTCCAAGGCAGATACACCTCACCCCCTGATTCTCTCCTCCCCAGGAATCTCGATGCTTCCCTGCCTTGGAACCACAAGTGCACAAGTGAGCCGATTCTATGCCATTATCTTCGGCTGAATTTAATTTTAGTAATTTCCCCCTTTCATCTGCCTCTCCCTGCCCCCATCCCATAGGGATCCACTCTAGCGTGCTTAATTTTTGGCCTCCAATTCTTCTGTTCTTCTTCTCTCTCTTTAAAAAAAAATGTTTGTTTATTTATTTATTTATTTATTTATTTATTTATTTATTTATTTATTTATTTTGAGAGCGAGGCAGAGCATGAGCTGGGGAGGGGCAGAGAGAGACACACACAGAATCCGAAGCAGGGTCCAGGCTCTCAGCGGTCAGCACAGAGCCCAATGCGGGGCTAGAACTCACTAACCGCGAGATCATGACCTGAGCCGAAGTCGGACACTTCACCGACTGAGCTACCCAGGCGTCCCTCTTCTGTTCTTTTATTAAGATTCATGTGTATTGGGGCGCCTGGGTGGCTCAGTCGGTTGAGCTACTGGCTTCGGCTGGGGTCATGATCTCACAGTTGGTGGGTTCGAGCCCCGCATCTGCTGACAGTTCAGAGCCTGGAGCCTGCTTCGGATTCTGTGTCTCTCTCTCTCTACCCCTCCCCAGCTCACACTCTGTCTCTCTCTCTCTCTCAAAAATAAATAAAACATTAAAAAAAAAGATCCACGTGTATCCTTACACTTAGTTTCTTTGTATGTGTTTTAAATTTACAAAAATGTCAGTGAGCTACAAACCTCATTATCTTTCTTTCCTTGTGCTTTCTGAGAGCCCTCTGTGTGGCTACGTTTATTTCTAGCTCATGAAGAGTGAGTCGTAAGAGGATTCTGGAGAGGCTGCCTGCGTTTAAATCCCTGCCCAGGGCTGCTCACTAGCTGAATGCCCTCGGGCAAGTTTCTTAACCTCTCTGGTCTAAGGCTTCTCTAGGTAGAACGGGGGTGGTTACAAAATGGCAGCTTTCTCCTAGGACCATGGCTGGGGGGGCGTCCGAAAACACTTAGCACCAGGCATTTACTAAGCACCGCATTGACGCATTGACGTCTGCTTCTCTCTCTTTTATGTTGCTGTGGGGACATCTCCCTGGCTATTCCACATTCCACTTCTCAAGCCCCAGTGACAGACAGGAAGCTCCCTCCAATCCTTGGCGTCTATACCACACGCGACCCGCATCCTCACGCAGACCTCATGTACGGACGGGCCTGCTGGAGAGTGGAGAGATGAGGCTGTCAGGCATCCTCGTATTTAATTTCTCAAAGTATTCCGGATCGCTCTCCAGAAGGGATGCACCTATTTATACTCCTGCCGTCGATGCCAGCTGACCCATTCTGTCATGCACGTCTCCGGAACTTGGTGTTCTCAGACCACCTAATTTTGGCTAATCTAGTGGCTGTGAAAATATTGCTTTATGTACTTATGTAGATCAGTGTGGCTTCTCTGGGCTTCTTCAGTCTTCATTTCCACCCGGAATTACTACAAACTCGTACGGCCGTATGCGTGTGTGTGTGAGGCTTTGAATACTAAGACTTTATTTTATTTTTTTTAATGTTTATTTATTTTTGAGAGAGGGAGAGAGAGAGAGACAGACAGTCAGTAGGGGAGGGGCAGAGAGAGAAGGAGACACAGAATCTGAAGCAGGCTCCGGGCTCTGAGCTAGCAGCACAGAGCCTGATGGGGGGCTCGAACTCATGAACTGTGAGATCGTGATCTGAGCTGAAGTGGGACGCTTAGCCGGCTGAGCCCCCCAGGTGCCCCTTGAATACTACTAACACTTTAATACTTGAGTTTCTGCCACTTTAAGTAAAAAAGAGATCATTGTCGTAACTCTCTCCTCGATTGTTAAGAGGACTCAATGAGGCGAGAATGGCCGCAGTCTCTTCCGTGTTTCCTTCCATGGCAGGCACTGTTAGGTGCGTTCCATGTCATAACCAAGTCACTCCTCACAAAAAACCACTATGAGGCATATCCGCTGGGTATCATCCCCATTTCGCAGACGAGAAAACCGAGACACAGAGAAGTAGACTTGAAGATGCAGAGCCGGGATTCAAACCCAGGCAGGCGGGCTCAGGAAGCACCTCACTGCCTCTCAGTAAAGCACACAGCAGGAGCACCCACAGCTTAATAACTGCTCTATATTAATCAACTCTAACAACCAGACAGGACAATGCAGGGGGGCTTAGGGTATGTTTGCTGGTGGCCTTAGCAAACCTGATCATGGATTTATCTATTATAAGCATAATAGATAATGTTAAAAAATCATCATGTTAAGGGGCACCTGGGTGGCTCAGTCAGTTGAGAGGTCCGTTCTTGATATTGGCTCAGGTCATGATCCCAGGGTCATGGGATCGACCCCCGAGTTAGGCTCCATGCTGATCATGGAGCCTGTTTAAGATTCTCTCTCTCTCTCTCTCTCTCTCTCTCTCTCTCAAAATCAATCAATCAATCAACCAACCAATATCATGTTAAGGTGTGGGAAACCTGAAAGGGACCTGCCTGGGGGCCTCTGTTTCCCCACTGGTATATGGATAGCGTTGGACAAGACCTTGGTCCCTAACCATTTCAGAGCCCTCCATTTTCCAAAGCAAAGCACTTCTAGCCATTACAGGGACCCACCTTTCCAGCACTCACTGGGCACCAGCCTTGATATGAATGAAGTTGGTGGACGATTCTCACTCACCTCTCCGTCTGCTCTGTCTGCACCGGCTGAATGGGGCTGGACAAAAACACACGCCACGGGGATCACCCGCCTGGGGACCGCCTGGAAGTCTTCCCATGTCCGCGCAGTCTCCCACACCCCTGGAAGACCACACACCTTCTTCTCTCCCTTGAACTTCTACCCCCGCCCCACGCCTCATTCTCACCGTTGACTGAACTCCAATCTCAGGGACAGAAGAGGAGACATTGGAAGGCTCCCGGAGCATCTACTTCCTACCTGCACCCGAGACCCTGTTCTCTGCCTTCCCTCCTGTGCACTCGATCCCACCCTCTCCTGTCTACTCAGGGACATAAATCAAGCAATTCTCCCCTGTCTGTCCTGCACTATCAATTCTCCTCTCTCTTCTGGATCATTCTCGTTGGAAAAAAAGTTTTAATACAAATATGCTTTCTAGCTACAGCTCCAATGTTCTCTGCTCTTTACAGACAGAGAGATCTGTACTAATGTCTCCTACTCGATTCCTTTCCTCAGCCCTTCTTGAATCACCCCCAAACAGGGTTTGGCCAAACCACCTTTGGAGTTGATTACCAGTAGCGTCCGGGTGGCTCAATCCAATAGTCCAGTGACCTGCCCTCGTGTCACCAGAGCCCTCTCACTGACAGTCACCCCCTCTTTCTGGGTTATCTCCTTCCCTTGGCTCTCAAGACTCCACACGCAGGATTTCCTTCCTATCGCAGTGGCTGCTCCTTCTCTGTCATTTCTTCCTCGTCTCTGGGGTCCTTGAACATTGGGGTTCTGTGCTTGTCTTCTCTCTTTTCACCCACTCCTTTGGTGATGGCCTCCCAAATTTATGTATCTCTCTGGGCTGGACCTCACCCCAGAATTCAGATTCATATATTCATTTATCCCCTCAGCGAACTTCCACTTGGAGGTCTGTTAGGTACCTCATAGTGTCCAAAACCAAACCCCTGAGCCCTCCTTCCCCCTGCGCCCCACCTGCTTGCTACTCATCAAATCTCAATAAATGGAAACTTCATCTTGGCAGCTTCTCAAGTCAAAAAACCTTGCAATCATTTTGACTCCTTTTTTTGTCTCCCTTCCAACGCCCAACCCGTCAGTGAATTCCGTCAGCTCTACCTTCAGGACACGTGCAGATTCTAACGACGTCTCCCCACCTCCACTGCTCCCACCCTCCTAAAAGCCACCACCGTCTCTCATTTGAATTATTATTTTTTAAAACCTTTTGGTTAAAAGATTAACCATTTTACAGGGCACCAGCCAGACCCATCTGGCACATTCACAGTGTTGTGAAAGCATCATCTCTACTATTTCCAAAACACTTTCATCATTCCCAAGGGGGACCTCACGCCCGTTAAACAGTGACTCCCCATTCCCACCCCTACCCACGCCCCCAAGCCCTGACACCACGAATCAGCTTTCAGTCTCTGCGGATTTGCCTACTCTGGACATTTTGTATGAACGGACTCATGCAATATGTGACCTTCGTGTTGGCTTCGTGCACTTAGCATATTTTCAAGGTTCATCCATGCTGTAGCGCGGACCTGGACTCCACTCCTTTTCGTGGCTGAATAATACTCCATTGCATGGATACATCGCCCCTTGCTTGTCCACTTGTCTATGGACTGAGATTTGGGTTTGCCATTCTCTGGCTATTATGAATGGTACTGCTATGCACATTCATGTACAGATTAATTTTTTGAACACTAGTTTTGAATGATCTCAGGTAAATACCTAGGAGTGGAATTTCTGGGCTTTATGGCAACTCTATGTTTAACTTTTTGAGGAACTCCCAAACTGTTTTCCACAGATTGCACCATTTTATTTCACTTAAATTATTTTAACAGCCTATTCTTTTTTAAATTTTTATTTATTTTTAATTTTTTAAATTAAATGTTTTATTTATTATTGAGACAGAGAGAAACAGAGCATGAGCAGGGAAGGATCAGAGAGAGAGAGACGGAGACACAGAATCTGAAGCAGGCTCCAGGCTCTGAGCTAGCTGTCAGCACAGAGCCTGACATGGGGCTCGAACCCACAGACTGCGAGATCATGATCTGAGCCAAAGTTGGACCCTTAACCAACTGAGCCCCCCAGACGCCCCTTTAATTTTTTTCTTAAAGTTTATTTTTGAGAGGGAGAGAGACAGAAGGTGAGCAGGGAAGCAGCAGAGAGAGAGAGAGAGAGAGAGAGAGAGAGAGAATCTGAAGCAGGCTCTTGGCTCAGCTGTCAGCACAGAGCCCAATTGAGGCTCGAACTCACAAACCATGAGATCATGACCTAAGCTGAAGTCAGATGTTTAACCGACTGAGCCACCCAGGCGTCCCTATTTTTATTTATTTTGAGAGAGAGACAGAGAGCAAGCAGGGGAGGGGCAGAGAGAGAGGGAGACAGAATCCCAAGCAGGCTCTCCACACTGTCAGTGCGGAGCCTGATGCGGGGCTTGAACTCACGAACTGTGGGATCATGACCAGAGCCAAAATCAAGAGTTGGGCACTTAACCAACTGAGTCAGTCAGGCGCCCCTAAACAGCCTACTCTTAACACAGCCATCAGCACGACCACTTAAGACGTGAATAAAATTGTGTCCCTGCTGCCCTCCACTTTCAATGGGTCCCATCTCACTCAAGGCGAAATCCAAAGACCTCACAATGGCTTCCAATCCCCTACATGACTTAGCTTTTGACTCCCTCTTAGGTATCTTCTTCTGCCACACTCCCACCCACTCAGTATTGACTTCCTCTTCCTGCCTTTGTTTTAAAGGTAATCTCTACAGCCAACGTGGGGCTCAAACTCACGACCCTGAGATAGAGTGCCACATGCTCTACCTACTAAGCCAGGTAGCCCCGCTCTGCCCCCCTGCTTCTTACTGCATCAGGCAGGCTCCCACCTCTGGGCTTTTGCACTCATTGCTTGCTGTTCCTGGAATGTTCTACCTCTGTATCTGCAAGGCTGCTCCTTCACTTTCTTCAGGTCCCTCTTCTAAGTCACCTTCTCCGAGACACCTTCTCTGACCATCCTGTCACCTTTACTCTGCTTTATTTTCTCCATAGCCCTTATTGTAATCTGCCATACCTACTTATATTTACTTTTTAAATTAATTAGTTAATTTAATCTTTTGTCTTCCTTTCACTAGGCATGGGCTTTTTCTCTTTGTTCACTGATGTACTTACCCCCCCCACCCCCCACCCCCACCCCCACCCCCACACCCAGAAAAGTGCCTGGAGCAGAGCAGGTGCTCAGTAAATGCTTGATGGATGAAGGAACCAATGAATGAATTGAACTCCACTTACAGATGAAGAAAGCAAAGCCCCAGGAAGAGGCATGACTTATGGAAGATTCCACAGTTGTTGAGAGGATGCTTTGGGGTTCCTTCCCCCACCCCCACCTCCACCCCCCACCAGTATGCCTTTGCCTCTCTGACTGCAAAGCCCAAGTTCTTAACTGGACTGTCTTGTGAACTTTATACTGGGCCTCACAACAACCCTAAATGTTAGTCTTTTTAAAAAAATGTTTATTTATTTGAGAGAGAGAGAGAGAGACAGCCATGCAAGTGGGGGAGGGGCAGAGAGAGAAGGAGACAGGGGATCCGCAGCAGGCTCTGTGATGTCAAACACAGTGCCTGATGCGGGGGCTCAAACCCATGAACTGTGAGATCATGACCTGAGCCGAAGTCGGATGCTTAACTGAGCCATGCAGTCCCCCCAGGTCTTTTAGCAATACTCAATCTGCAAGTGGGAAAACTCATACCTAGAGAGAGGGAAGGGGGCTCCATGACCAGATGGTGGCGATGACAGACTGGCCCTTAAGCTTTAGGGCAGGATTTTGGGCATTAGCCTCCTACACAGTGGATACTCAATAAGTGCACGATGACTGGTGTTCAGGATGGGTTCACGGCCAAGCTCATGCCAGCTTCAGGGCCCGGAATTTGCAAAGATCCTTCTAAGACCCTAGCAACGTGTTCGTAACATTTGCAAAAGGAGGATGTTTAAAATGCAATTGAAAACTACTGTCTTTTTTCAGTTCTACTTCCTCCTGTTGCGCTTCTCTTTACTGTGGGTGGTGCTAGAGTAGCTTTCGGTACTTATTGGATCTGGCAGAGAGGGAGGTGAATTGAGGATACATTTAGGTTGCATTTCACGAGATATGCTGATGTGGTTTACACCTAATCTCAGATATCCTTAAATCGCCTAACTAGATCTCTTGGTGTAGGAATGGCTTCCAGGAATGCTCCTATTGTCCAACGTGCTGAGGCACTAGGTACAATGCCCAAGTCTACCGCGGCATGACCGTATGCTCCAGTGGCCTACTCCACAGGCGCATGTATAATGGAGATGAGTTAATGATTAAAAGAACCGAGCCAGAAGCTAGTCCATGAACACATTTCCCAAAACATGGCTAATCTGAGTTAAACCCTGAGAAAGGTTTCACAGATTTCCAAAATATTTAGATGACATCACCAGTCATGGACTTGTGAAGCTGAAACTTTTTCTAAACTGTAACGGCTAAGAAAAAGTTCCATCAAGCATCGGAGAGGAAAAGATAATTTGCTGTTCTCTTCTCTCTGTAGATCAGGATATTATGAAATAAGTACATGCAGCCAAAAAAGTAGGCGACAAAGCACAGAGGTGTGTCAGGCAGTGAATTAATAAAAACATTATGTTAGCTTTTGGGATTGTGCAATGTTTGTGGTATTTGTCAGCTCTTTTAAATATGTAACTTGTTATTATTTCATATTCTGAACTTTCATGTTCATACCCAATTTTGTGTTCGTAACTTTCTTAAGAATGCTCCCCTCCCCTCCATCCCCACCGAATTCTATAAGCTCTATGAGCCTCGTTGATGACTCATTGGCTCAAAATAGGAATCCGTTCTCAAGCTGTGCGATCCCCAGGCAGCGGCTGTACCTCTCTGAGGCTGTTTCCTTAATAGCAAAATGGAGATCATAGTAGCCCCTACACCGCAGGGTTACGTTTAAATAAGTCGAGGCCTTGGCTTGGAACTGCTTAATGCAGTCTTGGAACTCACTGAGCATCGACAAATCCCAACCCGCCTTTACGCTAAGAACTTCGCCAACGCTTCCGGACCCGCGGCGGCCAAGACCTGACTATGCGCATGCGCTCCCGGCTCTCCTCTAGGCCGCCCCTCCGCGTGGGAGCGTCCTACTTCGCTGCAGGGGGTGATGGGCGGAGTGAAGGGCTCGTTCCAGGATTTCCTCCCCCTCCGAGGAACAACCCTCTTTGTATGACTGGCAGTAGTAATTAGCCAGTAAAGATTGGAGAGGAGACCGACGACCCAGCCCATTTAGGAACCTCTCATCCGAGTTGGCCAATTGCAAGCTTTGGTGGGTGGGTTCTTCTCTGAGGCGGGGCATGGAGTGACGGGCGTCTATTTTGACCAATAAAAACTTGGCTGGGTTTAAGCCAAGACCAATCAGAAGCGAGAAGGCCGGATCTTGGGGCGGGGCTGGAGCTTCGGCAGTTGAACCGCACGCGAGGAGGGGTGTCTGTGGAGAAGGTGAGAGGCGGCTGGAGTGGCGGGTGCGCGGGCCGGGGTGGCGATCCTGGGGGGAGGGGGATGCTCTGGGGGAGGGTCGGCTGTGGCGGGCGGTGTACGAATCGAGAGGGGGTGACCTTTAATACGATAGACCCTTCGATGAGTGTGAGGCAGAGGGCAGTGTATGAGTCGGGCGAGATGTTTTGTATTTCTCAGGAGGGTCTTTAATAGGGAGCGTGTGTAAAGCAGGAGACAGCGGGTGGTAAAATATAGAAATGCCCTTGTAATATAGCCTTGCTCTTTAATGGGAGGCTTTAAGGCAAGGGGTGATTACAGCGCAGTGTGGAGGAGCGGAGGTCCTAGCGATGAGTTACAAGTTCTGATTCGGGTGGAGGGCAGGTGAGGAACTATGTATATTGAGAGAGGAAATGAGTGAGGACTCCGGGGATGAAGATGTGCTCTAATGAGATGTGCAGGCCTGTGATTGATACACGTAGCGTGTGTTCAGGGCTTACTATGTGCCAGGGTTTGAATGAATTAACTCTTAAAGTTCCTGATAACCCTACCAGTGGTTAAGAGTGTGGGGTCTTGAGTCGGGTATCCTGAGTTCAAATGCTGACTCTGCCACTGGTTCTGCCAGACCGTCAGGGTATCTTTGGGCGAGTTGTTTAACCTTCTGTGCCTCAGTTTTATCGCTGTTAGAATGACCTCGTCTCTTACCTGTCTATATCTCTCACACAGTGGCCTCACCCAGCCTCTTGGCTTCACATGCTCCTTATATAATGATTTCTCCAAATGCCTATCTGCAGTCTGGATCTCTCCACTGAACTCCAGACTCATTTGTCCATTGGCCAACTCTTCTCTACTTGGAGGTCCAGCTGACATCCATGCTTTAAAAACTTGTCCCAAACCAAACTTGTAGTTTCCCCCCTTTCAACCTTCAAACCCAGCTGATGTCAGTTCCATCCTTTCTGGTACTTTCAGGAATTGTCCTTAACTCTGCCTTTCCCAGTGCCCACATGCCATCTGTCAATCAGCAAATCTCTTGGGCCTATCTTGAAAACACTTCCGGAATCCACCTGTATCTCACCACCTCCCTTGCTTGCTACTGCTTTGACCCAAGCCGTCTCCTGCTCTTACCTGGTCTGTTGCTGTGGCCTCCTTGCTGGGCTTCTTGACTCTGCCCTTGACCCCCTCCTCCAGTTGGGGGTTCCTGTTAAAACAGAAGTCAGATAATGGTGTTCCCTGGTCCATACACCCCCATAGCTCCCACCTCGTGCAGTAGAAGTCCTTGCCAAGCCTGCAGTCCCCACCAGATCCAGCGCCCCCTCCACGTCGCCCTCCCCTCCTGCCGTTCTCCCTTGTTCAGGTTGCCTCAGCCACCCTGGCCTCCTCATTGTTCCTCAGATGTAGCAAATACATTCCCACTGGGGGACCGTCCTTGCTCTCCCCTCTGTCAGGATCACGTTCCTTCCGGATGTCTGCATGGCTTCTCCTTCACCGTCAGGTCTCTGTTCAAATGTCAAATCCACAGACAGACCACCCAAGCTAAAATAGCTCCTGTTACTCCCTGGCCCCTCATCACCTGGTTTTGTTTTGCTTCGTAACCCTGACTCCTGCCCAACATATACTAGCAAACATATACTGTTTGTTTATATCCACTGGCTTCTTTTTTTAAAAATTTTTTAATGTTTTATTTATTTTTGAGAGACAGAGAGAGACAGCGTGAGCAGAGGAGGGTCAGAGAGAGAGGGAGACACAGAATCTGAAGACAGGTTCCGGGCTCTGAGCTAGCTGTCAGCATAGAGTCTGACATGGGACTTGAACCCACAAACTGTGAGATCATGACCTGAGCCAAAGCGGGACACTCAATGAACCACCCAGGCTCCCCTATATCCACTGGCTTCTTAGACTCCCACCCTCCACTAGGGTCTTTGCTCCATAAAGATATAGAACTCAGCACCTAGAAGTGCCCACAGATGCTTAAAAAGTGTTACTTTTACCCTAGCGTTGTCTCCACTGTTTCTGGGGCGGGGGGCTCCCTGTGGTACTGGGAGAGTCCTGGATGGGGTGGTGGGGTCAAGATGGAGTAACAAACTGGGAAGACCGTGGTGTCCAGGGGTGCAAGATCTCAGATCTCAGTGCTATGGGAGCCTGTAGGAAAGGCAGATTCCTGGGCCCACCCCCAGAAGTTCTGCTTCTATAGATTTGGGACCCTGCCCTGGATCCTGCAATGACACCTTTGTTGATGCAGAAGGTCTGCGGTCCTCCCTTGGAGAAACCAGTTCAGAGCTTGGACTGGAGCTGTCTTATCATTAAGACTCCCCTCTGTGGCTGGCCCGCCGCTGGGCTGTGCTGAGGACCGTGGTGGTTGAGACAGCTCCTCACCTAGCCTGGGAGTCAAGGAGGGCTTCCCGTAGGAGTGGACATGGAGCTGGGACCTGGTGACAAGGAGTGAGCTGAGAGGAGAAGACCGTTGGTTGTATGTCCAGTGCCTCCAACCCCGTTTTCCATGGCATCTCGCACGCATTCACAAGTAGCCCTTGATCTGTACCAGGCCCACAGTGCTGAAGATACAAGAATGATCAAAGTCTTGGGCTTCTAGTCTGTCGACTAATCATCAGCTAGTTGCACAGATGGTAAACGGCTGACCGAATGCCAGGCACTGCTCGAAACTCCTTCCATATATTACTTTTTTTTTTCTTAATGCTTACTTATTTTTGAGACAGAGAGATAGAGCATGAGCAGGGGAGGGGCAGAGAGGGAGACACAGAACCCGAAACAGGCTCTAGGCTCAGCACAGAGCCTGATGCGAGGCTCAAACCCACCAACTGTGAGATCATGACCTGAGCTGAAGTTTAACCGACTGAGCCATCCAGGTGCCCCGTTTTATTACTTTAATCCCCACAATCATCCTGTGTGAGATGGGAACTCTTATTATCCCCACTTTACTGCTGAGAAAAGGCCCAGAGAGGCTACGTGCCTTGCCCTGGGTCACACTGTGGGCAGGTGGTGGGGTGGGAGCTGAAGCCAGGCGTCCCTGTGCGTCACGCTTAAGATATGAGGCCACACAGAAGGATTGGTGCTGGGAGGGAAAGCAGGGAGTTCTGGGAGGAAACAGAAGGTGGCCGGGGAAGGGTAGCTGGGTAATGTGTGGGTAGGGGGACTAGTGTGCCAGTCCTGCAGGGTTCTAGGCAAGCCTCAGTTTCCAAGTCCGTAAAATGGGGGATGGTTACAGCACCTGCCAGACAGCAGAATTAAGGGTGAGTCCCAGGTTGATAGGTGTGCATCGTCCTTATCTAAGGCAAGAAGCCTTTGAGGGATCGTGGGGGAGGGGATTTGGATACCCCAGGGGGTGGTGGGCTGCAGTGTGCCCTATGGAGGTGTGGATCCTGGCGAGTCCTAAAAGGCTTTTGTGTTTATACATTCCAGGAGGACCTTGTGGAAGGCTCTGGTCTATATTCTGGGGGAGTGGAGGGCGAAGGGAGGGCTAAAATGCACCCACATGATGGTGAGATGAATGTGGGGCGGGGAGGGGCCACCCAGGTCGGGCCGGTATGTGTATGTGAGGTGGGGCGGGGGTTCACTGCATAGGAGAGGCCAGCTAGGTCATGGCCAGGCTGGAATATGGGGGGAGGGAGGAAGGAGGGCGCCGCAGAGTGTGTGAATAACCACCCGGGGTCGGGGCTGCCAGAGCCGGTGATTTACCCCTGTCTCGTGTGGGAGATGGTGCTGTGGATTTGTCTTGGGGGAGCCCAGCGTGGAGGATTCTCGGCTCCCAACGAAGAGCGAGGGCTGTGAAATCTGAAATATCCGGGGAGCGCTGTTGGGAGGAGGGGGAGCCAGAGACCTTGACATAACACTGGAAGCGGAGAGGGGACTCATCTTAGTGAAAGATGAGAGGGAGGGGGCTGGGGTCCGGAAGTTGAGTGCGTGTCTGCTGAAGCCATGATGTCAAGAGGCCCGAGAAATGGGGTCAGATGTGTGGGCCAGAGTGGGGTGCTGGCGCGCAAGGTTGAAGTGCTGACGTCACGGGTTGGGAGGGCGGGGCCTCGAATGCAGGGTCGGGAAGCTGAGGCGGAGAAGAGGAGCTAGGAGAGTCTTGGGACTGGAATGAAACCAGCAACCAGGATGGGCCACTGGTCACAGAGCGAGGATGGAGGATGCAGGTAGAAGGACAAGGTCGGGGGGTAGGGAGGAGGGAGGGGCTCGGGGCCTGGGGAGTCCCGGGGGAGGTGGGGGTGTTGAGGGCAGGGTGTTCAGGAAAGGCTCTGCAGGGAAGAGAGATAGAAAATGTGGGGAGGTGAGAGGAGGTTTACATAGAATTTGGGAGGGCTCAGAATCCAGGTGAAATATGGGGGAAATGTAAGACAGGCTGAAAAGAGGGTAGACTCCCATTGTGGAGTGGAACGTTGGGCACATATGCAGGCAGAATCGAGACGGAATAACAGGAGGGAGCAACATTCAAGTAAAATATGGGGAGGGGGACCCCAGGAGAACATGGGGGCTAGTGAACGGAGAAGGGGAATGTGGCCCACCCTGCCCCCAACCTGGGAAAGCCGCATGGCAGTAGGGACTTGGGGAAGGGAATGGAGAGGGCTGGCTTAGGGAACGTGGTAGGAGGGGTGAGGCCGGAATATGGAGGGAGGGAGGTTCTGCAGCGGGGAGGGGAAGGGAGTCCAGAATCCCCAGATGGGGAGTTGGGGTCTGGAAAAAAATGAGGAGGTGGCAGGGATGTGGGGTTTATTCCATCAGCAATTGTGGGGCGCTCAAAACAAGCCGAGAAGGGGGGAGCGCGCAAAGTTTGTGGAGGTGCCGGAGGCAGGTGTGTGTTCGGGGGCAATGGAATTCGGGGAGAATATCCAGGGGCTTAGTATCTGCGGACTGAGCCGGCGGCTAACGACATCACGACAGTTGGATGAGGAAAGGCTCTGTGATTTAGGGAAGGGCTGCTATTCTCGGGAAGAGAATGGGGAGCTTACGTGGGGGAGGGGGGGAGGAGAGCAGGGCTGGGTTGGTAGTGGAGATGGGGTGGGACGGGCCCCTTTACTCCTCTGTCTCCTCCCTGGAGTTTGGTACCGCGAGTGGGGTGGCGAATGGGGCGGTGAAGCTGCACGGCTCCGGCGAGGTTCTGCGGGTACCTCTGTCGCCTTGGTAACAGGAATGGCGCGACCGCTGATTGGTTCGCGGAGTCGGAGGGGCGGGGTCGGAGGGCGGGGGCCGGACACCCGGCGGGGCAGGGCCAGCGCGGTGGCCCTTGTGCTGAGGACCGGGGGATGCGGGAAATGTTGAAATGTGCCGCTGTTTGTTTGCCCATAGGTCAGGGATTATTAACCCCAACTCCGAACCTCCCGAGAATGTGCAAGTGCCCAATTGTGAGAGTGTGGATTTTCAGGGGGAAGAGGTCTCTCCATGTCATCAGCCAATTCCAAACTCGAGAGAACCCCCCCCCCCTTCCCTAAATAAATTTATGAGGTTGAGTCTAGAGACAGAGGTGCCCGCCAGGATGTCTGGGACTTTGGCGGTTGTCCCTGGGCGTTTGAGAAAGAAGATCTGTGGATGGACCTCAGGGTGGTATTCTGGGAGCCCTTGAAATTACTTGCAAAGGGTTATTCATTTATCTGCCGGGAGTCCAGCGATCTCAACACACAAAGACTCTTAAAAAGGTTAAAGACCACTGTCCTAGAGTTTCAGGGCTCATCATTTTCTGGCCTCATAATATATTTTCCAACATCAGCCTTTAGGAAGACTTCTTGGGGGGAAAGCGTGAGGAGCCAAGGTTGTGGGGGAGAGAAGACCAGGCATTGGAGGGGTCCCCGTGATCTAGGTTGGGGGCAGTCCTGGGTAGCTCTGTCCCTGGGGCAGCTGAGGGTTTCTGCCGAGACTCAGTTTACCCATCTGTAGACTGGGGAGAAAATGGACTTGCCTTGTTTCTGTACTGCCTTTCAAGACACAACGACAAAGTACTGCTACTAAATGCCCGTGTGTATTGCGTGCCTGCTGTGTGTCAGGCATTGCTCCATTTGTCCGAGGATTTTAACGTGATTCTCTCACTTAATCCTTACACCAATCCAAGGAGATGAGCCCTGTTATCCTCCTATGGGCTTACCGAGGACTGCATGAACATCATCTGGGCCGTTACATCTCTCCTCCAATCACACACCCCCCTTTCCGTCCCCCATGCTTACCTTGCCGTTCTTCTTTTTTTTTAATGTCTTTATTTTGAGAGACCGAGGCCGAGAGCAAGCAGGAGAGGGACAGAGAGAGGGAGAGGGGAGACACAGAATCTGAAGGAGGCTCCAGGCTCCCACCTGTCAGCACAGAGCCCCACATGGGCTCAAACCGGGAGATCATGGCCTGAGCTGAAGTTGGACGATTAACCAACAGAAACCCCCCCCAAGGCGTCCCCCACCTTTTTTTTTTTTTTTGGACATTTTTATACCTCTGACTGTTGTCGCCCCCTTGAGGGTAGGGGCGTAATCTGGTTTCTCATGGTCTCCCCAGCACCCAGGGTAGCATGTGCTGTAAAGATAAGGAATCCGGGCCCAAAAGAGACTAAGTAACTTGCGCATGTCTGTGCACAGAGCCGAAGCTAGATATGAATTCACGCAACCTGGGGCTCTCGTTCTGCACCACCCCCTAAAATCCAGGCTGAAGGCAGAGATCTGACCCTGGCTTCCACCGCATAGAACTGAGGGCGAGTAGTAGCCCTTTTGGCTAAGAGAAAGTACTTATGCGTACAACAGACTGTTTAATAATAAAATCAATTATCAACTTATTGTAGATCATATATGGCACTAACTAACTAGTCCCTCTGACTTGGGCCACTTGCCATAGACAGCCGCATGGCTTACTCCCTGACTTCCTTCAGTTCTCTGCCCTCAGACCTCAGACGTCTCCTACCTCCTATTTTTTCTTTAGTTTTTAAAAAAGATTTTATTTTTAAGTAAACTCCACACCCAACAAAGGGCTCGAACTCACAACCCCGACGTCGTCCATTGCATGCTCTCCCGACTGCCTCCCAACCCCCAATTTAAAATCTGCCTTGGGGCGCCTGGGTGGCTCAATCGGTTAATTCCAGCTCTCGGTTTCGGCTCAGGTCATGACCTAGTGGTTTCAGAGTTCGAGCCCCTCATCGGTCTCTGTGCTGGCAGCAGAGAGCCTGCTTGGGATCCTCTCTCTTTCTCTCTTTGCCCCTCCCCCACTTGCACTGTCTCTCTCTCAAAAAATAAATAGACCTTAAAAAATGAAATAAAATAAAATCTACCCTTCTAGAGGCACCTGGGTGGCTCTGTTGGTTGAGCGTCCGACTCTTGATTTTGGCTCAGGTCATGATCCAAGGCTTGTGGGACTGAGCCTTGCTTCAGGCTCTGTGCTGAGCGTGGAGCCTGCTTAAGGTTCTCTCTCTCCCTTCTCTTTCTCTCTCTCTCCACCCACCCCGTCCCTTTCTCCTGCTCGCATTCTCTCTCTCTCTCTCTCAAAAATAATAAAATAAAAATTTAAAATCTGCCCTGCCTGACCTCAGGACTCTGTCTCCCTTTGTAGCTGGATTTTTCTCCACAGCTGTTTGAATGAATGAATGAAATGATTAATATATAATGAGCAGGGGCGCCTGAGTGGCTCAGTCGGTTGAGCGTCAGGCTTCGGCTCAGGTCATGATCTCACAGTTCGTGGGTTCGAGCCCTGTGTTGGGCTCTGTGCTGACAGCTCAGAGCCTGGAGCCTGCTTCACATTCTGTGTTTCCTTCTCTCTCTGACCCTCCCCTATTCCCACTGTCTCTCTCTGTCTCTCAAAAAAAAAATATATATAATGAGCATAAGGATTCATAAATTAATATCAATATATTAATCCCAATTCACTTGTTGGAAATCGTATATTCTATTAGCCAGCATGCGTGGGGCATGGACACAGTTCTAAGTGTTTTTATCATCGTGACAATTTAATGGTCATGACAACTCTCTGAGGTAGATTCCATCATCAAACCCATTTTCCAGATGAGGCAACTGAAGCACAGAGAGGCAGTCTCTTTCCTAAGGTGTCAAGGCTGGTGCGTGGTGAAGCCAGGATGTGGGTCCTGGCCTCTCAGCCGCCCTGGGTCTCTGTCTCATCCCCTCTCCAGCGACACTGGCCATGGAGCAGCCAGCTGGCCTGCAGGTGGACTACGTCTTCCGGGGTGTGGAGCACGCCGTGCGGGTGGCGGTGTCTGGGCAGGTGCTGGAGCTGGAGGTGGAGGACCGGATGACGGCCGACCAGTGGCGGGGCGAGTTCGATGCCAGCTGTGAGTGTGTTTCACCTGTCCTTCCCTGGGCTCACCTTCTCCCTGAAGATGAGGCCAACCAGGCACCCACCCGTCTGCCCCTTCTACCCGCCCAGAGGCTCTCGAAAGGTGGGGAGGGGTGGGCGGCTCGGCTCGTCCCTCATGCCAGAGGCACTGGAGCTGGGGAAAGTTGAAAAGCCTGGATGCACTGCTCTTGTGTCGCGAAAGTGGTCAGACTGCAGGAAGGACTTTTCTCTCCACCCAGTCATCGAAGATCTGACTCACAAGACCGGGAACTTCAAACAGTTCAGCATCTTCTGCAACATGCTGGAGTCGGCTCTCACACAGGTAGGGGCGGGTTGGGGGCAGGGCAGGTTTCTGATTTCGGGGTCCCTGGGGAGGTAGATGCCCATTTGAAGCAAGGCCCTCTACCTTCTCTTTCCTTAAAGGGACAGGGCTGTCTTTTTCTTCTTTCCCAAATGCAAATGGTTTATTCTGATTCTAGTGATAGTTATTCTAATATAGAAAATTCCCGTCATGGAGAAATGTAAAGAAAAAAGTAAGAATCTCTCTACGCCCAATACTCATTCCTGTTAATATTTTGGTGAAAAATCACTCCAGCCATTTCACCACTTCTCTGATTACATTTGAAAGTGTGTGTGTGTATTTGCAGATGTGTATGTAGCTGACATATTTCCCACAGTATTAATTAAAAACATTTTTTTAATGTTTATTTTTGAGATGGAGAGAGAGAGAGAGAGACAGAGACAGAGAGAGGTGAGTGAGAGAAGGGCAGAGAGAGAGGGAGACACGCCTGGGTGGCTCAGTCGATTAGGCAGCCAACTTTGGCTCACGTCATGGTCTCACAGTTCATGGGTTCGAGCCCCGCCTCGGGCTCTGTGCTGACTGCCCCTCTATAACCTGCTTTTATTTTTATTTTTTAAATGTTTTATTTATGTTTGAGACAGAGAGAGACAGAGCATGAGTGGGGAGGGGCAGGGAGAGGGAGACACAGAATCAGAAGCAGGCTCCAGGCTCTGAGCTGTTAGCACAGAGCCCAATGCAGGGCTCGAACCCACGAATGTAAGATCATGACCTGAGCTGAAGTTGGAGGCTCAACCGAGTGAGCCCCCCAGGCGCCCCTATAACCTGCTTTTAAAAGATTAAACAATATGGGGCGCCTGGGGGGCTCAGTTTGTTAAGCATCCAACTCTTGGTTTGGGCTCAGGTCATGACCTTGTAGTTTTGTGAGTTCGAGCCCAGCATCCGGCTCTGCGCCAGAGATTCTCTCTCTCCCTCTCTGCCCCTCCCCAACTTGCACTGTCTGTCTTAAAATAAACTTAAAAAGAAAAAATTTTAAAATAAAAGATTAAACAATATTTCATAAAAATTTAGGCCCATCAGTGAGTGTAGCTACTCATTCACTTAATTTACTGAGCATGTACAGCGTGGCAGGCAATGGGGTAAACACTGGGAGACAGCACTGAACAAAAGAGACAAAATTCCTGTCCTTTATGAAGCTGACATTCTAGTGGGAGAAACAGAAAATTGAAAAAATGTATAATGTCAAATAGTTAAAAATATTATTAATAGGGGGAAAAGCAGGTCAGAAGTTAGAGTGGCAAGGATGCGTATTAGACATTAAAAAAAATTTTTTTTAGTGTTTATTTATTTTTGAGAGAGAAACCTAGCACGAGCAGGGGATGGGCAGAGAGAGAGGGAGACACAGAATCCGACCCAGGCTCCAGGCTCTGAGCTGTCAGCACAGAGGCTGTCGTGGGGCTTGAATTCACGAACCGCAAAATCGTGACCTAAGCTGAAGTCAGCCATTTAACCAACTAAGCCACTGCTTTAACATTTTTTTTAATGTTTATTTTTGAGATGGAGAGAGAGAGAGAGACAGGAGCCCTGAAACTGACAGTCTCTTATAATCCCCCCTCTCTCCCCTACTCTAGACTGTTACCGCTTTGTGTGTGCATGTAGGCCATATAGCACAGTGGTCAAGAGCATGAACTCTGAAGTCAGACTCATCACTACCGCTTACGAGCTGGGAGTCCTGTGCCAGTTACTTCCCTTCATGCCTTAGTTTTCCTGTCTGTAAAGTGGGGATAAAGTAGTACCTATTTCACAGTGTTGTGAAGATTAAATAAGTTCTATGTAAAAACCTTAGAATGGTGTGTGGCTCATAGTAAATGTTTTATAGCTATTGTCTATTTTTAGTATTGTCATCAACTTGTGAGTTTGTCATCTATGTTAGTGGTTGCTTAGTATTCCATTGTACTCATTCAGCATGATTTATTTAACCCAGTGGTTCTCAGGTTTCTTGGTATCGTGACCCCTTTATGGTCTTTGTTTTATTTATTTATTTTAAATTTTTTAATTTTTTTTTGAGAGACAGAGAGAGACGTGTGAGCAGGGGAGGGTCAGAGAGAGAGGGAGACACAGAATCTGAATCAGGCTCCAGGCTCTGAGCTAGCTGTCTGTACAGAGCCTGATGCGGGGCTCGAACCCACGAACTGTGAGATCATGACCTGAGCCGAAGCCAGACGCTTAACCGACTGAACCACCCAGGCGCCCCGTATGGTCTTAAAAATTATTGGGGACATCAAAGAGCTTTTGTTTATATAGGTTTTATCTATCAATATTTGTTTGCCATATTATAAATTGTTTTATCAATTAAAACTGAGAATAATTTAAAGATATTTATGAGTTCACTTAAAATAGCCACAATAAGCCGGTTATATGTTAAATTAAATAACATTTTAATGAAAAAAAAATACATTTTCTAAAACAAATGAGTAGGAAACACAGGATGGTTTTAGATTTTTGCAAATCTCCTTAATGTCTTGCTTAATAGAAAACTGTTAGATTCTTTTTTTTAGTTTTTTAATAATTTTTATTTGTTTTGAGACGGAGAGAGAGAGAGAGAGCAAGCACACAAACAGGGGAAGGGCAGGGTGAGAGAGAGAGACAAAATCCCAAGCAGGCTCCATCCGCAGTGTGAGCGCAGAGCCCAATAAGGGGCTCAAACTCCCAGCCTGTGAGACCATAACCTGAGTGCAAGAGTCAGACGCTTAGCCAGTCGGGCCACCCAGGCTCCCTGAAAACTTCTAGATTCTTTTTTTTTTTTTTAATTTTTAATGCTTTTTATTTATTTTTGAGAGACAGAGTGAGCAGGGGAGGGTCAGAGAGAGAGGGAGACACAGAATCCAAAGCAGGCTCCAGGCTCTGAGCTAGCTGTCAGCACAGAGCCCGATGCGGGGCTTGAACCCACGGACTGTGAGATCATGACCTGAGCCGAAGCTGGATGCTTAACAACTGAGCCACCCAGGCGCCCCAAAAACTTCTAGATTCTTATATGTGCTTCTGCATTCTATCTCTTGCTGTATGTTTTTTTTTTAATGTTTATTTTTGAGAAAGTGCAAGTGGGGGAGGGGCAGAGAGAGAGGGAGACAGGATCTGAAGTGCAGGTTCTGGGCTGACAGCAGAGAGCCCCATGCGGGGCTCGAACTTAACCAGCCATGAGATCACAACCTGAGCAGAAGTCCGTTGCTTAACCGACTGAGCCGCCCAGGCGCCCCCATTGTGATGCGTTTTGGTTAAAGTATGTACAGAAAAATCTCCCTCACACAGATATGCAGTTGGAAAAGGAGTCCTTTCATCACTTTTATCAGATAATTGTGTACTTCCTTCCTTGCTAACCTATTAAAATGGGACGGGTGGCCATTTCTCAAAGGTTTGTCACACTGTGGAGTCTGAGAACATATCCATGAACTTTTTGTACTATATTAAACTCTATTGATGTACCTTGAACTTTGCTTGGGTCTTTTACCCATTTTATAATTTCATGCATTGGTCATTTGGGAAATATGGTTCGCTGCGCTATGTAGATCTTCCGAATGTGGACACACCATTGCACAGTATCAGGAAGTCACTTTGTTAATATCCTCACCAATCTCCCCGAGCGAAGTCTTTCAGCATCAAGAAACTATGGGGGTGCCTGGGTGGCTGAGTCGGTTAAACGTCCGACTTCGGCTCAGGTCGTGATCTCACAGTTCGTGGGTTCGAGCCCCACGTCGGGCTCTGTGCTGACAGCTAGCTCAGAGCCTGGAGCCTGCTTCAGATTCTGTGTCCCCCTCTCTCTCTGACCCTCCCCTGCTCGCACTGCCTCTCTCTATCTCTCAAAAATAAATAGAAAACATAATTAAAAAAAAGAAAAGAAGCTATGAAGCACAGAGCGGCTGATACAGGTTTTCCAGAATTCCGATTTTTGCTTTGAAGTTTGAATTTTCTCGTTGGCAACAAATACTGCTGTTTTTCTTGAAGTGACAGGCTGACTTTGTTCATTTTTTGAGAACATGCCTGCCAAACATCCAAGTCTGAATAACTGTAGTTTTGTCTGTCAGTCATTCTTTCAAGTAAAAATAGTGTGCCATGAAAAAAGTGGCTAATTTAGCCCCAAACTCGATTACACAAGTGTTCTTCCCGAGGCAGCAGTCTGCCGTACTTTGGTATCGGCACAATGTGTGTTTCCTGTTTTGTCACAGAGTAGTGAAAAGCTGTGTACCCCAGGGTGGAGATTCGCTAAAAGTCGTAATTTTTATTGCTTCATCAAGACCATTCCTGGGTTCGGGGCACCTGCGTGGCTCAGTCCCTTAAGTGCTCGACTCCTTGTAAGATTTAATGGATGGAGGCAGAGATGAGAGGAAAGAAAGAGACCAAGTTATGGAGCCAAGAAGGCCTTTATTGGGATCTGCAATTCTCGGGCGAGGTTCCGTGACTCCGGGAGTGGAGAGTCAGGGAAGTCGCGCCTGGTACAGGAGGGGCGAGGTGTTTTATGAGTGAAAGACTTCCGGTCCGGTCCTGGAAGGGCAGACCACCAAATAAGGGCACTTTAGGGACGTGGCGGGATAGGATAGGTTGCCTCCTCTGTCAGGGTGATGGGAAGCTGGGGCTCCATGATTGGCTGCTTCCAAATGGGGCAGGACATCCCAGGTCTGCAGGTGAGGGGCGGGGGTCGTCTGTGCACGTGTTCTCCTCCAGCCCCCGGAGAAATGGCCGCTCGGTCGCCATCCCAAGGTGACTACCAAGGTGACTCTTACACTCCTGATCTCAGCTCAGGTCCCCATCACAGTAAGGGTCATGAGTTCAAGTCCCGCGTTGGGCATGAAGCCTACTTTTAAAAAAAAAAACCCCAGCATTCCTATTTTTCGTTTCCAGTTATACGTTTGCTTGCTTCTCCCTTCTTCCCCCCCCCCCCCCCCCCGACGTAGAGTACAGAGCAACAGAAAATACAGTGACTCCTAGTACATTTGATGCCTCTGGCTTGATTTGTGCTAATGGGCCGTACTTTGCACCATCAGTGTAAATGCCAACACAGCAAAAAAGAGCGCTTGGCAGCTTAGTATCGATTGGGAAATTGTCCTGACCTGACCTCATGAACTCCCCGAAAGGGTCTCGGGGACCCCCAGGAGTCTTTGGACAACACTTGGACAGCTGTCCCCTATAGATGAGCATTTAGGTTCCTCCCAGTTTCCCCCTCTGGTGTCCTTGTGCCAGCCCCGGGGGCAGGGCCATCTTGGGCGTCTGTCTCAGGGCAGGAAAGGCCCCACTGGCCCAAGGAATGGATGGGGCGTGGCCTGGCTATGTGGGTTGTCTGCTCTGGGCGTGGCCATGTTGGGTCTTATGGCGTTTCCTCCAATCCTCTTCCAACAGAGCAGTGAGTCGGTCACCCTTGACCTGCTGACCTACACAGATCTGGAGTCCCTGCGGAACCGCAAGATGGGGGGCCGCCCCGGCCCCTTGGCCTCGAGATCCGCCCAGCTCAACTCCAAGCGCTATTTGATCCTCATCTACTCTGTGGAGTTTGACAGGTGGGGATAAGGGACTTGGCTCAGGCTGGTGGGCGGTGGGCGCAGTTAGAACTCAGAAACCCCTGAGGGCAAGGTGGGGGTGTTGCCTTTGGAATCTTCAGTGTTGGGATTTGTATCATTTGGTATTATGTTTGGCTATAAGTAGCAGAATGACTGTTCCCAGTGCTTTAAACAAACAATAGTTTATCACACAACAAAATGCCTAGGTAAGTGTCTACCACCCAGTAGCTTCCTTAGGGACTAGGTTCCTTCTTTTTTGTTTCCTTTTGTCATCCTTCAAGTGTTGGCTTTTGGACCTCATCTTTTTTTTTTTTTTTAATATAACACAATTTATTTTTTTTAACATATGCAATTATTTTCCATCATTTACAATACAGTAGTTACAATGACACTCCAAACAGAAAAGCAAAGTAAAAAAATCAAAACTCCAACTTCTGTTTCATGTATGTAATTAGACTTATACAGAAATTAGAAGGTTAAGTAACAACTAGTTAATCACCTAATTTCACAGCTATCTGAAGTGGCGATCGTTATATAGCAGCTTATCTATGATACATTCAAGATAAATGATGCAATTTATTACTTGCTCACAAGCTACAACACAGCCTGCTTAATACCTTTCCTTAAATTCCACCTCTATGGACCTCATCTTTATCTCCTCGTGGTCACAAAATGGCTGCTGGGCCTCCAGGCATTACTTCTGTATCAAAACAAGAGAACTGGGCTGTCCTTGCTAATTGCATCTACTGTTTTTGTTTTTGTTTTTGTTTTAAGGGTGGGGGTTAGTGTTCCTAAAACATGCCCAACAGATTTCCTATAATATTTGGCTAGAAATGGTCTTGTGGCCTTTCCCTAATATTTGGCCACAAGTGGGCACATGCAGGGGATGCTGGGAAAATCAGTATCTGGCTCTTTAGCCTGTATAGTGGGAGGCAGCAACGGAGGAGGGAGCTGGGCATGGCTGTTGGGCAGCCAGGGGATGGTGTCCGCCCCATTTAATAACAGCTCCTGAATTTTCTAGCGGGAAGTTGTCAGCCCAGGAGCGTAGCCTCTGGTGGGGCAGTTAATCAAGGTGCCCTACCTTCCTCTGCTAAGAGGTGACGCAGATCAGGCCTTTTAGAATCTATCCCTGTGGAATCAGAATTAGGGCTGCTTGGTGGTAACATGATACTGGTGTTCACTGCACCAGCGGTGTGTGCTGAGGAGGTCAATTCAGACTGCGTCCGGCCGGTCAATGCCAGAGGTTCCAAAATTGCTCCCTAAGGGAGTCTTAGGGACGGCCAGCTGGTGCAAGGGGTCTGGGCACAGGATGGGGGCGGGAGGCTACATTTAGAACCTAAGCCTCTAGGAACCTGAGGTTTTTGGAATTGTGTGTTTCCCTACCCAAAGGCTCTCACGGTGGATTCTTGGCCTCTGAGATGCCACGGTTCTAATCCTCCCCAGGATTCACTACCCGCTGCCCCTCCCGTACCAGGGCAAGCCGGACCCTGTGGTCCTGCAGGGAATCATCCGCTCACTGAAGGAGGAGCTGGGCCGCCTTCGAGGGCTGGATGGCCAGGATGCTCGGGACACGCGGGAGACGGAGATCTGGCACCTGAGGGAGCAGTGAGTCCGGGAGGTGAAGGCGGTTGGGGCTGGGGCGGGGGGGGGGGGGGGGGGGGGGGGGGGGGGGGGGGGGGGGGGGGGGGGGGGGGGAGGAGGCGTCCCATCAGTCCCTGCAGGAGGGTGGTGGTCCCTCGATCACCAGACATTTATTCTGAGCCCGTCTTCTGTGCCTGCCTTGGGCTGGTGGTGCTGGGGACACAGCAACGATTGAGCCAGTCCTGGCGCTGCCCTCCTGGGACTCCAGGTCCAGTGGGGGAGATAGCTCTGTCTGCAGACGGTGAAGATACACAGTGGATGGAGTTTGGGAAGCCCAGAGGGGAGACTGGAGCCTGCCGGGTGCGGGAGGGGTGTTCTAGGCACCGGGAACCCTGCGTGGGAGGTGGGGCTATATTCAGCTTCTCTTTTGTACTGAGCCCCTCCCTGCCCTCCCGTGGTGGCCAGCCCAGGGGGCAGGTGGATGCTGATCACGTATCCACCTGGGAATGGCATTGCTAGAGGATATGGGGTTAGGCAGAAAAGGGAGTCTGTGCTCTAGGAGGCTGAGACCTGCCGGGGTCTTGGGGTGCGTCAGGTGAAGTGGGTGGGGAAGAGTGTTCTAGGCAGAGGGAATAGCATGTGCAAAGGCTTTGTTTGGTTGGATGTGGTGAGAACACGGGGACTGGCAGAGTAAAGTGAAGACAGCAAAGGCTTTTTGGCATATTTACCGAATGCCTGCTGTATGCTGTGCGCCGCGGGGTGCTGAATCCGGGACACCAACCCCACTGGAGGAGCCCCGTCCATTGGGAAGGGCAAGTCAGATTTTTTAAAGAACAATGATAATTATAACAATATCTAACATTTAGTGAGGATTTAATTGTGTGTCAAGGAATCTGCTCAGTTCTTTATGACTTAATTTTTAATTATTTTAAAATTATTTTAAATGTTTATTTATTTTGAGAGAGAGAGAGAGAAAGAATCCCAAACAGGCTCCATATTATCAGTGTTGAGCCCAACTCAGGGCTCGATCCCACGAACTGTGAAATCATGACCTGAGCCAAAATCAAGAGTTGGATGTTCAACCGTCTGAGCCACCCAGGTGACCCTTCGTGACTTAATTTTTTAAATCCTTGCAAGGTAGGCATTGCTCTTGCCCCCATTTTGCAGAGGAGGCAATTGGGGCCCAGAGAAGTTAGAGAACTTGCCCGAGGTCACACAGTGGTTAATATGGCCAGGCTAGACTTTGAATCCAGGCAGCCAGCACCAAACCCCCTTTGTTCCACTAGGCCAGGCCTGAGTGTTCAGGGCTGACAGAGAGGGAGGCCCATGGGACTGGAGAGCCCTGTGGGTCTTCCTGGAAGAGCTTGGCTGTACATTGCTGGAAGCAAGGTAAGTGTTTTCCTCACTTCATCCTCAAGATCTACCCTCTGGCCTCTCTGGTGTGTGTGGATGTATGCATTTCCCAAACTGGCCACAGCGTGGCGCCCTTGTCTGCCTTTTAGAGCCAACCAGAGCTAGAGCCGATGGCTTGAGATCGTACAGCTGGTAGGTGGCTTCTTCCTCTTCCCAACTTCCTCTTCCTAACTATAGTTAGGGAGTTTGGGAAAACTCCAAGATTCATCCACCCATCCACCCACCCGTCCACCTACCCATCTATCCATCCGTCCATCCATCCATCTATCCATCTACCCACCCACCCATCCACCCACCCATCCATTCATCCAGTATTTATCCAGTTCATACTGTGTGCCAGGCACACTGCCCGGCCCAAGTTAATGTTTCTTGAGCCCTTACCCGGTCCCAGATATGGTCTAAGCGCTCTTTGTAGAGTCTTACAACTTTCTACGTAGGTGTTATTATTATCGTTCCACTTCCCAGAGATGTGAGGTGAAACTGCCCAAGGTCACCCGGCTCGTAATCAGTGGAGTAGAGTGGGACACAGCCTGACCGCAGAATTCAGGTTCCCTCCTGGTGACCAGACAGCTGGAGTGAGGATCCAGACAGAAGACAGATCATCACAGATAAATGGCAGCTCCACTCTGACTGGTGCTATAGGAAGGAAATGTACAGAGAGCGTGAGAGCAGAGAACAGAGGGGCATGACCCAGCCTGGCTGGGGGCTGGGGATGCGATGTTTGAAGGATGAGAGAAAGTGATGCAGGAGGAGGGACTTGGATCTGCAAAGTGGAGCTTGGCTAAAGCAGCACAGGAGAGGAAGGTGGGAGGGGAGAGAGGAAGGATCAGCTGGCTGGGGCGGAATCGGGAGCTCCTTGGAGAAGGTGGGGCGCCACAGACTTTAAGAAGTTTTCTATTAGGAAAAATTCCAAGCCCACGCAGTAGACAGTACTTGTGCCCCAGATTCAACGGTTTTCTCCATTTTGCCCATCTTGTTTGATCTACACCCTCCCGTCTCCCTGAGAAGCAACTCCTAGACATCAGATCTCCTCTGTAAACACTCCATTTTATCTCCATGGGTCAGTGTACCCCCCGCCCCTGCATTTCCTGTGAAGTGGTTGTTAAACCTGTAGCCTGGTCAGATCTAGGTTTCTGGCAAGACACCTTCCTCGGTGGTGCCCTGAGCTTGCCTCCCGTCAGGTGGTGTTGGGGCTGATGAGTTCAGAGGTTGAGACCTGAGTCCTTCTTATGAAGTTCCCATCAGCCCAGCACCTCTTGGTAGTTTTCCTTTGCATTTGCTTAATTACCAGTAAGGATGAGCAGTTTTTCGTGTATTTCAGTAGCTGTTTGGATCTCCTCTTTTGTGAGTTGCCTATTCACCTGTTGTGTCTATATTTCTTCTGTCATCTATTTCTTACTGATTTCCAGGAGCTCTTTATATCGTCTGGATATGAGCCCTTTGTTGATGTTATGTATTTCAGAAACCCCCTTGCCCTCTATAGTTGGGCCTTTCACTCTCTTTAATAGTGTCTTTTAATAAACAGAGTTCTTAATTGTTTAAAAAAATTTTTTTTAACATTTATTTTTTGAGAGAGAGAGAGAGACAGAGTATGAGTGGGGTAGGGTCAGAGAGAGAGGGAGATACAGAATCAGAAGCAGGTTCCTGGCTCTGAGCTGTCAGCACAGAGCCTGATGCGAGGCTTGAACTGTGAGATCATGACCTGAGCCGAAGTCGGCTGCTTAACCGACTGAGCCCCCCAGGTGCCCCCAGAGGTTCGTAATTGTTATGTAGACTAATTTATACATTTTTTTCTCTGAAGTTAGTAATTGTTATGTCTTCCCTTAGAATCCTTCTCTCCCAGCATCATGAAGATCTTGTCCTATATTGTCTTCTATAATTCTTTGTCTTTTGCTTTTCACATTTATGTCGAAGATCCACCTGAAATTGATTTTGGGGGAGGTAGAGGCCCTTTCATGAAGAGTTTTTTCACATGGCCAATAAGTCTATTGACATTTATTGGAAAGAGTATCCTTTCCCTATTGTATAGTCATTGTCACCTTTATCACAGATAATGTGAGTGTATGTGTGTATGTATAATATATGGAAGAATTATTGTAGCTTTATAAGTAGGCGGATACTGGCTGGAGCAAGTCTTCTGACTTGTGTTTTTCCATTTTAGGAATTTTTTGGTTATTCTTGGAAATTTGCATTTCTTTATAAATTTTAGAATCAATAGGTTTTTGAATACAAAAACATAAAACTTGGATTTTTTAAAAATAATAGACTTGAGGTTTTATTTTTTTATAAAGTAATCTCTATACCCAACATGGGTCTCAAACTCACAACCCTTAGAACAAGAGTCGGATGCTCCACCGACTGAGCCAGCCAGACGCCCCAAAACTTGTTGGAATTTTTATTTGTATTGCATTGAATCTATAGAACAATTTAAGGAAAGATCTGCATAGTGAGTGTTCCATGGGGTGCTTAGGTGGCTCACTTGGTTGAGCTTCTGACTCAATCTCAGCCCAGGTCTTGATCTTAGGGTCGTGAGTTCAAGTCCCACACTGGGTGTCACACTGGGCATGGAGCTTACTTAAAAAAAATAGTGAATATATATATATATTCAATATTATATATATATAAACAATATCCTTGGTATTTATTTACATCTTATTTAGTGTCTGAATGATGTTATTCTATCATACTTTTGTTAGATTCCCCCCCCCATCTTTGGATGATTTGTTAATGGTTTCTTTAAATATAAATGATATTGATGTTTGTATAATTGTATTTTTTTAAAAAATAAGTTTATTTTTATTTATTTTGAGAAAGAGAAAGAACATGCACAGGAAGGGCAGAGAAAGAGAGAGAGAGAGAGAGAGAGAGAGAGAGAGAGAGGGAGAGACAGAAAGAGAGAGACAGAGAGACAGAGAGAATTCCAAGCAGGCTCCACCCCATCAATGCAACTGAGACTGAGCTCCTAGGCATCCCTAATTATGGTTACATGTTGATTTTGTAACTAGTAACTTCCACCAGCTTCTTATTTCTGATAATTTGTAGATTCCCTTTATATTTTTATAAACATTTTTATGTATATAATCATTTCATCTGCAAATGACAGTTTTGTTAATTCTTTTTTAATCCTGATCGTTCATTTCCTTTTCTTGCCTTATTGCGCCGGTGAGGATCACCAGTACAGTGTTGAGGAGAAGCAGTGATAGGTGGCATCCTTGCCTTGTTCTGGATCGCGAAGAGTAAATTCAGTGTTTTGCCAAAAATGTAGGCATCTGTGTTTTTCAGATCTCTAGTTGATTTAAACTTGCAAGGTGACAACAGTTGTTAATATATAGCTTTTTAAAAATTTTAAATGTTTTTTATTTATTTTTGAGAGACAGTGAGAGAGACAGTGCAAGCAGGGGAGCTCCAGAGAGAGAGGGAGACACAGAATCCAAAGACAGGCTCCAGGCTCTGAACTACCTGTCAGCACAGAGCCTGAAGCGGGGCTCAAAGCCAGGAACCGCCAGATCACGACCTGAGCCGAAGTCAGACGCTCAACCGACTGAACCACCCAGGCACCCCTGTTCTGCACTGTGTTTAAACTTCCATCCTGGCCATCACTTGGTGACAGGATATTCCTTTTTCTAGTTGTGTGGTACTCCGTTTAGTGGGTGTATCCCAGAAATTCAGCTTACTTTCTGTTGGTATACATTTTGGTTATTTCTACCGTTTTGCTATTCCAAATAGTACTGCGGGGCACCTGGGTGGCCCTGTCGGGTAAGCCTCCACTCTTGATTTCTGCTCAGGTAAAGATCTCAAGGTTGGTGAGATGGAGTACCCCTGCCTGCTCCACACTGGCAGCATGGAAATTGCTTGGGATTCTCTCTCGACCTCTCTCTGCCCCTCCCCTTCTCTCTGTCAAAATAAATAAATAAACATTAAAAATTAGTGCTGGGGCGCCTGGGTGGCTCAGTCAGTTTAGTGTTGCACTTTCCATTTTGACTCAGGTCTTGATCTCCCATTTCCTGGGTTCCAACCGTGGGTTCGAGCCCCACCCCCGGCTCTGCCCTGACAGTGAGGAGTTCATTTAAGATTCTCTCTCCCTTCCTCTCTCTGCCCCTACCCTGCTCCCGCTGTCTCGCTGTCTCCGTCTCTCTCCAAAATAAAGAAGAAGAAATAGTGTTGCAATGAATAGCCTTGTGTGTACATCTTTTTCTCAAGGAAAGTTTTGAGCACAGTAGTGACCTGATCGGATTTGCATTTTTACAAAGAATCTTCTGGTGAATAGGAGGCAGTGATGGCTGGGAGGCCAGGGGTGTGTGTGTGGTGGGGGGTGGTGGGGGTGGGGGCGATGGGGAATGTAAGGCCAGGACCTCAGGGCTAGGTTTTCAGCGTAGAGAGATGGGCAGATTGATGATTTATTTTGGAATTAGATCTCACAGGGCTGTGTCCTCACCGTGGGATGGATGGGGGTGATGTGGCCACGTTCCTCCTCATTTGGGGGAGGTGGAGGAGGAGAGATGATGGGGCCACGGGGGCAGCTGGAGTGGGGGGGGGCGGGCTGCATTCCGGTTCCTGGAGCAGGTGAAATGGTTCGTGCCCCCACCCATGGAGAAGTGAGGATGTATAGGATCGTCTGAGCCCTCCTTCCCAACTCCGTTGTCTTCCCTCTCCCCTTTTCCCCCCAGGGTTTCACGCCTGGCATCTGAGAAGCGAGAGCTGGAGGCCCAGTTGGGCCGGTCTCGAGAGGAGGCTCTGGCCGGGAGGGCGGCGCGCCAGGAGGCGGAGGCGCTGCGTGGGCTGGTCCGCGGCCTGGAGCTGGAGCTTCGGCAAGAGCGGGGCCTCGGACACCGCGGGGTCGGCCGCCGCGGCCAGGACTGCCGGCGCCTGGCCAAGGAGGTGAGGGGGCGCGGCGGCCGGCGGGGCAGGGGTGGCCGGCGGGGCGTGGACCTCGGCCTCAGTCTGGGCCTTGGCGCCCCTGTTCCCTCCCGGCAGCTAGAGGAGGTGAAGGCGTCGGAGCGGAGCCTGCGCGCCCGGCTTAGGACCGTGAACAGCGAGCTGGCGGTGTACAAGCGGGGGTGAGGGGCGCGGTCTGGGGTGGGCGGGGTCTTGGAGCTGGGATGGAGACGTGGGGGTGCTGGGACCTGGATGGGCGGAGCCTAGGAAAGAGTGCGGAGTCTGAGGGAGGGGGCGGGGCCCAGGTCGCGTGGGCGGGGCTTGAATACGGGAGGCTGAGAGTGGACGGGTATGGAAGGGCGAAAGGAATCTAACGGACTGCGCGGGGCGGAGTTAGACACAGTGGGCGGAGTCTGGAGAGATGGGCAGGGCTTGAAGCGTCAGTCTGGAGGCTGGGCCTGGATTAGGACCCCGGGAAGGGGTGGGACCTGAGGCTTTCAAGTAGAGCGAAAGGGCGTGGCCCAGCTGGCCGGGATCTGGCTGATGTCCGCTGTTACGTATTGAGATCCGCAACGGAATTTTGGAAAGGATTTCTAGGGAGAGGTGGGAGCACTCAGGAAGAAGGGTCCCGGCGAAGGGGGGGTGTTAGGATGTAGGGAAGTGACAGACGGGTTCTTCTGAGGGCGTTCTTTGGGGCTCCGAGAGGGGCGGGAGCCTGGGACCAGGTACCTGGGAGGGTCGCGTGCAAGGGCGTGAATGTCTAGGAGTTGATGGTGGGTTGGACCAGAAGGTTTGGAGATGGTGTGATCCGAGGAGAGGCTTGAGATAGGAGTTGAGATAGGAGCTGGCCGGCGGGAGACTGACAGTGGGTCGTGCGCTCCCAGGAGACGGACTCCGCCGGTGGTGCCGCCCCGGGTGCGGGAGGATCGGGCTTCGTCGTCGCGGGAGCGCTCCACATCCCGTGGTCGCGGTGCCGCCCGCTCTTCTTCCCGGGAGAGCGGCCGCGGGGGCCAGGGTCGAGGCCGCCCCGCCCGCCCCTCGCCCTCACCCACAGGTCTGTGCCCGCAGAGCCCTGCCCTGCCCTGCCCGTGGGAGCAGGGGGAATGGACTGGAGCTGGGGAAACGTGATGCTGTGACCCCAGCCTCTTCTCTGCACACTCTCCCATCCCATCCTAGGTGGTCGCGTGCCCCGTTTCGACCCCACAGCCTTTGTGAAAGCCAAGGAGAAGAAGCAGAGAGAGATCAAGATGAAGTTAGCGCACGTTTCCTCTTGACCTGCCCATACCCCTGGCCCGCTGACCTGTGCCCTCATCCATCCCGGTCTCCCATCTGTCTCCACCACCTGTCACCTGCTCCATCTCTCCCCTTCTTGCTCCTGCTTTTCACCTGAACTCCACCTCCTCTTCTGACCCCCCCCCCCCTGCCCCCTTCCTTGTCTCCCACCACCACCCGGCCTGCGTGTCCGCATGCTTTTTCCTTACTCCGGCCGTGTGGCCTCAACTGAGTCACTGGCCCCGGCTGTGACCCATCGGGGCGCAGCGACGCCCTTCCTAGCGTTAGTTGGGCGCTCGGGTGAACGTCGCCTTTTCCGCTCCGCAGGCAGCAGCAGCAGCGGAACCGACTGGGCAGCGGAGGAAGCGGCGACGGGCTGTCCGTCTCCTGGTCTCGCCAGACTCGGCCGCCCGCCGCCGTGACCGGCCGAGGGGACGCGGCTAACCGCTCGCGAAACCGCAGCTCCTCGGGTAACTGGGCTGCGGCGCGGGGCGGGCGGGCGGCCTGGGCGCCCGGGGCGAGCGCGGGAGGCTCACACTCTCCGTCTCCCCCTAGTGGACAGTTTCCGCAGCCGCTGCTCGTCCGCCAGCTCCTGCAGCGAGTTTGAGGATTTCTCTGAATCCTTCCCGAGAGGGTAAAACTTGGGCTGGGGGGAGGGACCGCTTCCAAACGGGTGTCCGGGGAGGCTGGAATGAGTCCTTTGCAGGGAAATTGGGTGGTGGAGGCTGGAGCCTTGAAACCACCTGGGAGGGCGAGGTGGAAGGTGCCAAAAGAGTCCTTGATGACTACTGTCTCCTTGTCAGCCGTCGCCGCGGGAAGCCTCCCAACCCCACAACCTGGAGCGGGTCCCATACGGTGAGCGTCTTTCCCCAGACCCTGGAGGAGGAAGGGGCAGCATGAAGCTACCAGAGAGAAGCCTCTGCCTCTTTACCCCGTGGTTCCATTGGGCCGGAATCAGGTGGCAGGGGTGGCTCTGAAATGCTTCCGGTCTGGACTGTTTTGAGACCACTGGACAGGAGGGGAGTGTGGGCGTGGCATGGGGGCGGATGATGGTGGCCGAGAGCACCAGCCCTGGCCTCAACTTGCCAGGTCTTAAAACCTGCCCCGCCCCCTTCCTATCGCCTTTGTGTCCTCAGCCTCAGTCTCTTTATCAGTTAAATGGGGGTGGTAATCATATTCACCTCAGAGAGCTCTTTCTGGTGAAGCTCCCGGAGGTGATTTTGAATCCAGTAAGTGTGGGTGTCAGCCCTTATTTTTTGAGGTCCTCAGCTTCCGAATTTCCAATGGATTTGGGGGACAGGATTAGAGGGAGGGTACTTAACCCCCTCTCGTGCCCCCTCCAGCAGAAAAAGTCCACCCCTCTGGAGCATGGCCGCCATCAGAGACGCCTGGCCAATTCGGGGGGCTGGGTCCCTATCAAAGGTGAGCCTGGGACTCCACATCCGCCCTCCCCTGCCCCGCAGTCCGAGGTTGGCCCCTACACCCACACCACACCTGCTCTCACAGAGTACAGCTCCGACTACCAGGGAGCGGACATGGCGGAAATAGACGCCCGCCTGAAGGCCTTGCAGGAATACATGAACCGTCTGGACACAAGGTCGTGACCTTGGGCGGGGAGTACCGCCCCTCCATGCCCCACCCGCTGCTGGGTTCGGCGCGGAGGGGCGGGGCTGGCTGTCCTTACCGCCCGGCTCAGGCTCCTCCCCTGCCGGTGCTCCTGGGGGCTCTCCTGTGTGAAGCCCTCACCCCTCCCTCTCCCCCATGCATTGCATGCTGGGAGGGGAGGGTATGTGCATTTTGTAAATAAACATATTTGCCCTTGGGATCCTTCAGGTTATGACTGAAGGATGGGGCTGGAGTGGGTAGAAACGAGGATTGGGTGAGGGGTGTCACTGGGGACCTGGGTGTATTTCTGGGCGAGTCTGTGACTGGGAGGCACTTTGGGGTTCAGGGGCAGGAAAAACGTCCATGTTCCCTAAAGCAATGAGAAGGGGGGTCCTCAGCGATGGTAGTGAGCAGCTCATCCCCAAAAGGGTCCAAGCAGAGATACTGCACAGGATACCTTAGACTGAATGGTAGAGAAGGGGTGTCCTCGAGCATGGGCCGCTGCCCCCACAGGACCCCCCTGAGCTGCCGTCGGTGACGGTGACAACGTGGGCCACCTTGGTGCTGATTCCTGCGCTCTGACCTGAGACCTGTGGGTTCTGAGCTGTGATGTTGCTTCCAAGCTGGGATCTCTGGGGTCTTGGTTCAGGGTCGGGGCCTCTGGGTTCTGAGCACCAGTGAGGACAGAGGGCTGGGTGGGAACGGCCGGGGTCTCATGGCTCATAGAGAGGGAGGGGAGGCGTGGGGTGGGACACAGGCATACAGTTTGAGCTGCATCTTTATTGGAGGGGAGAGGCGGTGGGGTTTCTGGGTGTGGGGGAGCCAGGGCCTCACTCGTGGTAGTGCGGCCAAGTCCGGATGATTTCATAGAGCTGGTCCCCTGGAGAGAGCGTCCGCTGCACATCCCGGTGTCCTTTGACCTCGTACGTGGGGCTTAGGGCGCCCTGAGCCACACCGCAGGCCAGCAGGCTCTGGGCCGCCCTGAGGGCCCGGGGTGGGGGTGACCGCTCTGGGGGAGACAGAGGCAGGAGTTAGGCTGGGGCTTCGTGGCAGGACAGAGGTGGTGTGGGGTAGGGGCTCCAGTTCCACGTTGGCCCACTAGGGCCCAGGACGGGGGTCTGCCAGTCCCCTAGCGGAGACTCAACCTTGTTGTGCCTCAGTTTCCTCATCTGTGAACGGAGAGAGTGGTGGCACCCGCCCACAGGGCTGTGGGACAATCAAATAAGTTATTTTAGGTCAAACCCTCCACAGAACAGTGCCTGGCACAGGTTAAGCCCTCCACAAGGGTCAAGATCATAGCTCATTCTGCCCCCTCTACCCCCTGCCCTCTGGTCCTACCCACGACGGTGGCTCTTAAGCACTTCTTGGGACCTGGCCTAAGAACTCTCATGGAGACGACCTAACCCTCGCCCAAACAGTGGTTGAAAAGAAACGGTCATTATCCAAAGGAGGAGGTGAGGCTTGGAAAAGCAGTCACGTGGCCAAGGTCACAGAGCTGGGAGGCAGCGGAGCCTCCCAAGGATTCCTAGCGCGTGGCGCCATCCCCCGGACCCCACGTCGGCCCTCCATCCCCACAGCTGGACACTTACCCATGTAGTTACCCATGAAGGAGATGCCAATGGACATGGGGTTCCAGGTGGTACCCGAGTGGTCGCCCTTGATGTTCCAGCCCCGGCCCTCATACACGAGCCCATCTTCTCCAATCAGGAAGCTGCGTGGGTGGGGGGGCTGGCTGAGTGGGGGAGGGCATCGTAGGGGAGGACTCCCCCTTCTCCTCCACTCACCCCGCCCTCTATTACAATTTCTCCCAACACCCTCCCTCTTACCGCCCCTCGTCTTCTGAAATAATAGCAACACCCCTGGCCTCCGCCATGGGCCAAACAGCTCTACAAGCGCCATTTTTTCACCCTCCGCCATTTTTCTGACGCTTGAGTCAGTACTGCCCCCATTCAACAGGCAGAGAATCAGAGAGGTGGGGACATCTGCCTACAGTCACACAGCCAGACAGGGGACAGAGCCTAGATTTACACCCCTGGGTCCCTGGGACTCCCACCCACGTGATCCTATTCCGGGTTTTCTCCTGCCTCCTGGGAGGATTTGTTGAGGTAGGTGCTACCATCCTCCCCACTTTAAGCTAAGGAAGCAGAGACTTAGAAACTGAGGGGACTTGCCAAGTTCATGCCCCAGAGACCCCTGCCTCTCTGAACTCTCCGCTGAGAAGCTCTTCTGCCCTTGGCCCTGCCCGCTTCCTGCTTCCTGTTCCTGCTGGGTTACACCGAGTGACAGGATCTGGGACCCAATACAGACCCTGGAGCCCCAGCATCTGCCCCTTGGGGGTTTCATAGTCCTGGCGGCAGATCTGTAAGACTCATCTGACCTGTCTTGATTGGGCAAGTCTGATTTGGCACTGTGGAATTAACTAGAAGGTCAGCATTTTGATGTTGCAAATATAGACTCCCTCAGCCCCCCTGCTCAGAGGGTTACATGTGACGTACAGAACGTTGGAACTTCAGAATCTTGGGTCCTGAATCTCCCACACAGGAGGCCAGACTCAGACTGTGGCTCCGACAAGACTAGAAATTCCACAGGGAGCCTGGCCTCCAGGACCGGGCTGCTCCAGCCCTGGTACAGGCAATGGGCTCCCACTGCGATTGTGTGAAACGGATGCATCTCGTTTAAATCTGCTCACCTCCAGTGAGGAGCCCTTCTTACAGGTAAAGAACCTGAGACTCCGAGAAAGAATGTGATGGATAAGGGAGTTCCAGAAGGTTGGATCAGACCCTAAATCCTAAAATCTGAGGCCTCTAGACTTCCAGTGAGGTCCCCGGGGTTCTCACCCCCACCCCAGTCCTATGTGAAATAGTCTCTAAGGACGGAGTCTGGCAACCTGGATTTCCAGTAAGGTGCTTGCCGAGGCCTGACCCTGGAGGGTTCAAAGTTCAAAGGCTGCGGAAGCCCTTGTGTGGGATCCCCGCCTGTTACCCCGGAAGGGGAGCTGGTGGGCCCGGGGCCTTTGTTTCTGCGCTCACCCACCTGCAGTCTGTTCCCCCCACAGCCGCCAGAGGGAGCCTCTTGTCCCTCGTGGGCTCCCATCCTTCCCGTGGCCCACGAGGCCCTGTGCCATGTGGCCCAGCCCGACCCCGTCCTCCGTTTCAGGTCGCTCCTCCCAGCTCCCTCCCGCCATCCTGACCTCTGTTCTGCAGGCATGACCCTCTCACTTGGCCTCACAGCCTCACCCCTGCTGGACCCCCAACTTACCACTCTTCCCGCACAGCCCCCAAATCCAGAGCTCCCTCAGCGCCCCTGTTACTTTTCTCCATTGCTTCCATCACCGGCTGAATTCCTCCGGTTGTCTTTAAATCCCGTTGGGCCAGATCCGCGCTGCTGCTGTGTCCCCGTCCCCACACCGGCGCAGAACCTGGCACGCAGTCCGTGCCTAAGGGCGAGAGCCCATGACCTCGGGGGCTCCCACTGCGTGGTGTCCTAAGGGCTTTGCATGTATGTCGTGGCTGATTCGGTGACCAAGTGGGCCACCAAGGAGCTAACTTTGCAGAGGAGGGAGAGGAAGCCGGTGTGCAGAGAGCATTAGCGACCCAGTACGGGTCTCAGCCGGCACTGAGGCGGGTTGGCCCCACGCCGGCATGTCTGCCTCCCAGCAAAGGTGGCAGACTTTCCGAAGGGACTCCCGTGTAGAGGACACCTTCTTTGGTGTCGGCAAAGTCTGTCCCTCCCTCCGGGGAGCGGAGCCTGGACTTCCACCCCCTTCCCCTTTTCCTCGCCCTCCCCCTGCGCCCCTTGTGCCACACGCACATGCGCACATGCGCAGTGCTGTGTGCAGACCCCTGGGAAGAGGCCGAGGCCGCAGAGGGGCCGAGTCAGTTGCCCAGGGCGGTGGCCGGGTGGCTCTAGATCACCCTCCCCTCCCCCCGCGGCCAGCACGCCTCTCCGCACTCACTTGTAGCCCACATCACACCAGTTCAGCGACCTCGAGTGGTAGCTGTGCACGTTCTGGACCTGCTTCAGGCACGAGGCCGGGCTGTCGCAGTGGCTGCCCGCCGTGTGCGACACCACCACGTAGAGCACCGGGCGTTGCAGCTCCTCCCCGCACTTGGATGCGGGGGCCTTCCATTCTCTCCGCGGCACGATGGCGCAGCAGGAGCCGGGGGCGTCTTCTCGGGGCGCTCCGAGGCCCGGGAGAGCCAGGAGGGCCCAGGCGAGCAGCGCGCAGCGGCCGGACATGGCGGGCGGGGCGCCGAGGGATGGCTAGGAGCCCGCCGCTGGCGCCGCCGCCTTTATCTGCTGCGGCAGGGAGGTCGGGAAGGCCTTGCTTCACACCCCGGCGGGACAGGCGGGCCACCCCGGACCCCAGATTCCACTTCCTTCTCCGGCAGGGCCGCAACAGGATGCGGTGGAGGCCGGGGCCTCATCCCTCTTCCTCCTGGAGGGGCTGAGGTAACAGGCTCCCCCCTCTTCTTCTGTACTTGCAGTATAATGAGCATACAGTTTGATGCTCGTTTCGGGTGGACAACATACCGATTCCACGATTCTGGGCCTTACTCAGCGCTCGCCGTGATGGGTGTGGCCACCGTGCAACGCTAGTGCAGTCTTTGTTTTTTTTTTTTTTAAGTTTATTTATTTAGAGAAAAAGCCAGCGCACAAGCAGGGGAGGAGCAGAGAGAGGGAATGAGAGAATCCCAAGCAGGCTCCACATTCTGAGCGCAGAGCCCATCAGGTCATGACCTGAACCAGAATCAAGAACTGGGCGCCTAACCCACTGAGCCACCCAGGCGCCCCTGTTAAAACCGTATTGACTCCTTTCCCTGTGCTGTGCTTTTCCCTCTGTGACTTATTTTATAAATAGACGCTTGTACCTCTTAATCCCTTTTATCTATTTCATTACCCGCCCCCCCAAACCTCCCCTCTGGCAACCATCAGCTTGATCTCTATATTTAAGAGTCAAAAGTTCCCATTAAAAAAAATTACTTTTAATGTTTATGTATTTTTGAAAGAGACAGAGAGAGAGACAGAACGCCAGTGGGGGAGGAGTAGAGAAAGGCAGACACAGAATCCCAAGCAGGCTCCAGGCTCCAGCCTCCGAGCTGCCAGCGCGGAGCCCTCCTTGGGGCTCGAACCCATGTACCACGGGATCATGACCTGAGCTGAAGTCAGACGCTCAACCAACTGAGCCATCCAGGCGCCCCCAAAAGCTCCCATTTAAAAATAAGTCTCCCAGGCCCAAGCCTGAGGTCATTTAGCCTTTACAGCAAGCTGAAGATATGGTAGCGGGAAGCCCATTTCAGAGTTGAGTAAACTGAGGCGGGGGAGAGGGGAACTCTTCTTGCTGGGACAGAGGGCATAGTAGAGCCTGGTGGCTCACAGCCTGCATTCAAAACCAGGCTGCCTGCGTTTGAATTCTGGCCACCTTCCAGGCCGTGGGCTCCTGGAAGTGACCTTCTGTGCTTCCGTTTTCCCCCCGCTACAACCTGGGGGTAATCATATAAAGCACCTAACCGATAGGGTCCACGTGGAATTGAAAAGGGTCGAGCCCTTGGAAGGTGTCTGGCCCATAGTGCCACATAAGGGCCACTGGGACGGCATGTTTTACACGGGTGTCACCGGCAGCTCTGTTCTGCACTGGAGGGACCTGAAGTCGAGAGGAACAGCCATTTATTTCCCCGGGGACATTCAGTGGCTTGAGATCACCTGTTGGGGTGGAAGGCTCTCCTGGAGCCTCCGCCCTGGGCTAGTCCCCTTTCCTAATCCTTCCTAGAGCAGCTGGTGAGCTCAGGGCTGACTTCCTCTTTTGCTCTTCCTTCTTTTCCTTCCACGTTAGTGGGTTTAAAAAAAATTACAAAAGTGACACATGCTGGCTATATGAGTCAACTTGATACCAAATGTTTTTTAAAAATCTTTTTAATGTTTTTTTTGATCTTTAAGTTTTTAAAAAAATTTTAATGTTTTTTGTTTATTTTTGAGAGACAGAGAGAGACAGCGCAAGCAGGGGAGGGTCAGAGAGAGAGAGAGGGAAATACAGAATCTGAAGCAGGCTCCAGGCTCTGAGCTGTCAGCACAGATCCCGACGCGGGGCTCGAACCCATGAACCGCGAGATCATGACCTGAGCTGAAGCCGGACGCTTAACCGACTAAGCCATCTAGGTGCCCCCTTTTTAATGTTTATTTATTTTTGAGACAGAGAGAGAGAGAGAGTGCGAACAAGGGAGGGGCAGAGAGAGAAGGAGACACAGAATCTGAAGCAGGCTCCAGGCTCTGAGCTAGCTGTCAGCACAGATCCCGACACGGGGCTCGAACCCACGAACCATGAGATCATGACCTGAGCCAAAGCCGGACGCTTAACCGACAGAGCCACCCAGGCGCCCCCAAAATGGTTTTTAAAATAAAGATTTTACTTTCAAATAATCTCTATACCCAACATGGGGCTGAGGGGTTGGAACTCACAACCCCAAGATCTAGAGTCACACGCTCTATCAACCGAGCCAAACAGGTGCCCCTCCTGGCCGGCTGACCTCAACAGCTCTGTCCCCCTGAGCCCCCAGTGATTCTTCTGCCACGTTGTCTGTGTTCTGTAGATCGTGCCCAGATCCGGGATGGCGAAGGGCACACCAGGCATCGCTATGCCCTTTTGATGAATTCTCTCAGCACATGCTTCCAACAGGTTTGTGAGAGAGAGATGACTCTTCACCCCTTTTACAGTCAAGAAAACTGAGGCCCAGAGAGGAGATCACGTACGTGGAGAAGACGGTGATGCCAGGGTTTAGCTATAGGCCTCCTGGACTCCAGAGACTGAATTTTCAACCATATTCCAGTACCTACAAACATAAGACCGTATATATATATTTATGGTCTTATATGTGGTCTTATATATACAGATACGTGTGTGTATATTTCTAAATAACAAGACGAAATCATGCACATCAGTTTGCCTCTTGTTCCCTACTATCTCTTGTGCTTCTATCCAGATCAATACGGCTAATTCTAATGATCTCGTCATAACCGTACAGTATTTCATGCTGTGGGCTTACCGTTTTGACAAAATCTTTGCTGTTTTTGAGGCTTTGCAAATCTTTCCACCCCCTGTGCTGCGCAAAATATTATCAGACATCCAGCCCTACCTCCTGGAGCATTTATAAATGATAAATATAGACTTTCTAAGTCAAAGACTATCCCTCTTTAATAGTTACTACCAGATCGTTTCCCCCCAAAGGCTGTTAAAAATTCATATTTCTGCCAGTAATGTATTGGAGTCCCCACTCACCCCAGAAGTGGGCAACAGCTCTTTGTGACTTTAAATGGCATTTTTATAACCATGCAAGAGATTATTTTTCTATGCTGCTCATTTGAATTTGTCTTCTATCAATTGCCTGTTATCTCCCTTCTCTATTTTTCTTTTTAAAAATTTTTTGGTAACATTTATTTATTATTGAGAGACAGAGAGAGATAGAGTGTAAGCAGGGGAGGGGCAGAGGGACGGGGAGACACAGAATCGGAAGCAGGCTCCAGGCTCTGAGCTGTCAGCACAGAGCCCAACGTGGGGCTCAAACTCACAAACTGTGAGATCATGACCTGAGTTGATGTTGGATGCTCAACCGACTGAGCCACCCAGGTGCCTCTCCCTTGTCCATTTTTAAAATAAGTTGGGCGGGGGTACGCGACTTGCTCAGTTGGTGAAGCACCCAACTTGATCTCAGAGTCATGAGTTCAAGCCCCACATTGGGCGTAGAGATTCTTTTAAAATTTTTTTTAAAAAATTGGGTTGTTTACCTTCTTGTTATCAATTTGCAAAATGAAAAGACTCCCATAACTAGTATTGTTGAGTCATTGGGCATGTACACTTTGTGTCTCATTTAAAAGCATTAAGGAATAGTATACATGTAGAAAAATGTACAAATGTACTTTTAAAATATGGTTAACAGAATTAATAGCGTGAAGAGCTGTGTTCCTCTTCACACCATGAATACAGTATGTACCCGGCAGCCAGCTCAGGAAATAGAGCTGCATTAAAATTTTTAATAGATATTGCCGAACATCATCCTAAAAAAAGCCTTTACTTCTTAAAAATTTTTTAAATGTTTTGTTTATTTTTGAGAGAGAGAGAGAGAGCATGAGCAGGGGAGGGACAGAGAGAGAGGGAGACACAGAATCGGAAGCAGGCTCCAGGCTCTGAGCTGTCAGCACAGAGCCGGGTGTGGGGCTCAAGCCCACGAACTATGAGCTCATGACCTGAGCCCAAGTCAGGCGCTTAACCGACTGAGCCCCCCAGGCACTGCCTAAAAAAAAGTTTTGGTACTTCTTTTCCCCAGGAATGGGATCAGGTTTAAGATGCTTTACCAACCCGAGGAATGACGTCTCATGACTATTTTATTTGCATTTTTTCAAGCGTCGGGGAGGTGTTTTCTTTTTACTTATTTATGGACGTTTGCGTCCATCTTTCTGGAACAGCCTGTTCATATCTCTCTGAATCTATTTTCCTGTTGGGTTGTTGTATGTGGGGAATATTAACACTGTCTGTCAAGTATGCTGCACACCTTTTCCTCCAGTTTATTAAAAAAATCTTTCTTTTCTGGTTTCTGTGTATCCTGTTTTGCCTGAAGATCTTAACCTGCCAAGATTGTTAAACTTTTTCTATTGAAAAAAATACTGTTATCTTGTGTTTTTTACTTTTAGACTCTGACCTCAGCTAGAATTTATTCTGTTTACTTATTTGTGGTTTTTAACATTTATTTTTGAGAGACAGAGTGCGAGTGGGGGAGGGGCAGAGAGAGAGGGAGAGGGAGACCCAGAATCCGAAGCAGGCTCCAGGATTCCAGCCGTCAGCACAGACCCTGATGCGGGGCTCCAACCCACGAACCATGAGATCAGGACCTGGGCTGGAGATGGACGCTTAGACAACTGAGCCACCCAGGCGCCCCTGCTTCAGCTAGAATTTATAATTGCATATGGTGTGAGGTAGGGGTTTAATTTCATTTCTAAATGGCAAGCCATTTGTCCTGGTGCTATTTATGAAAGAGACCTGGCTTTAAATTTCAGCCCTGCCCCTTATTAGCTGGGTGACCTTGGGCAATTAGGCAGGACTTGACATAACTGACCACATCCTTCTTGAAATGTTTGCTTTCCTCAGCTTCTGTGTCGTAAGACTGTCCTGATTTTCCTTCTGCTTCTCTAGCTGGTTTTTTTTCCCTCTCCCTTTTCGACTCGTTCTTCCTTCCTTGACCATTATACTATTCTTTCTCTGCTGGGTGATTTCATCCAGATAATGGCTTCAGCAGACGCAAGTGACTTCTAGATGTTTATGTCCAGCCTGGAGTTTTTAGATGGATTCTGGAGCTGTATATCTACCTGTCTAGTTCATATCTGCACTTAGATGTGCCACAGGGACCTCAAATGCCAGATTCCCAAAATGGTTCACGATTTTCTCCTCCAAAAGCAGCCCTCCTCCAGGAGCTCCCGCCTAAAGGAACAAAATGATTGTCTTCCAAGTACAGAAGCCACGCACCAAGCACCGTCCTTGACCTTAACTCTATTGCGTCCCCTTGTGTGTCCAGTCCCCCCAAACCACACCCAGCAGGCATTGAATATGTCCCAAATGACTGGTAAGTACCCAGCTCACAGCCCCTTGTCCTGTTGCTGTGATCTCCCAAATGTCATGAATCAGACCGCCCCGGGCTATTTCCATGCTCCCCACCTGGGTCCAGTCACCTTCTTCTTGCACTTGGATTTTCTCCCACCTCCTCTGTGACCTCCAGCTCGTACTTGGCTCCTGTGAGGAGCTCAGGTCTGATTCAATCGACTCTCAAAAGGGAGGCACAGTTTTCTTGGCTTCGCATCACTTCTAGGATGAGTCCCAAGCACTTCACCATGGCCTGCCTTCAACCTGGTCTCACCTGACTCCCTCCTGGGACCGTCTCCCCCTAGGTTCCCCGTGCTTCTCGCTGCCCTGGAGGATGCTGTGACTGCCCTGTCCCCAGGGGACTTTCTACACATGATGTACACATTTTATTAATTAATTTATTCATTTATTTATATTTTTAGAGAGACAGAGTGTGTGAGAGCAGGGGAGGGAGCAGGGGGGAGAGACAGAACCTTAAGCAGGCTCCACCCTCAGCATGGAGCCTGATGTGGGGCTCAATCCCACGACCCTGGGATCACGACCTGAGCCAAAATCAAGAGGTAGACACTCACCCGACTGAGCCGCCCAGGAGCCCCCGTGCAAGTTTTAAATAGGGGAACCTGAAGAAATTCGGGAACTTTGTGCCTTACTTTTACGATGCCAAAGCGCGAGCGCGCCTTCTGTAAAAAGGCAGGAATGCGGACACATCGGGTCGCTTGCTGATGGAACAGAATCACTAGCCAGGAAGTGTGCCGTATTCCTGTGTTGGAATTTTACTTATCCTGTATCTTGTCAGCCTAAGATTGAGACCCGTCCCTTGTGAGCATTTACAAGATCTTCAGTGGGTAATTGTTTATTACTCCTAAGCCTGAGACTGCGTTACTGGTGTATCTTTTTAAATAGGAAGTTAGATCTACTCCCTGTACCTTTTAGGAAGTCGAATTTTTAAATATTTAATTCATCAACCGCCTTGATTTGATCTTGTTGTAATTAATTCAGCCATTATAAAAACTCCTCAGATTCTCTGGGGGTTAACAAAAAACCCCCTCGTCTTCACTGTTGTATCAATAATGAAAGAAGCCACATTAAATGCTGATTAGAGCAAAGACAAGGTTCAAACAAACGTCAGGGCGCCTGGGTGGCTCAGTCGGTTGAACCTCCAGCTTTGGCTCAGGTCATGATCTCACGTTCGTGGGTTCGAGCCCCGCGTCAGGCTCTGTGCTGACAGCTTGGAGCCTGGACCCTGCTTCAGATTCTGTGTCTCTCTCTCTCTCTCTCTGCCCCTCCCCCACTCATGCTCTGTCTCTCTCTGTCTCAAAAATAAATAGTAACATTAAAAAATAAAAATAAATAAATAAGACAAATGTCAGAATCTCCATTTTTCCCCCTGACATTCCCAAGCCTGGAATACCCCCCTTCCCCCCACTCACCCCATCCTGACCTTCCTTCTGCGTTGGCTCCTCAGGGGTAATCAATCCCCTGATTTGCTTTCCCCACATCACTTCTTCTCCATATGTATCACAAGTGTAGTTATTAACTTACCCGTGCAATTCTTGGGTTACTTTCTGCCTCTCCTACTATACAGTGAAGTCTGTAAGTATTGTCCAAACCACGACACCCGAGAAAGAGGGAGCTATTGATAATTCAGTAGGCACCCATGGACTGTCCCGAACAACCCAGGATGTACATTCACCCCGTTTAAAGATAAGGAAGAGCTATTTTTCTCCCTCTCACATACCGTTAGATCCCCGATTCCCTGCACATAGTTGGTGATCAGATCACATACTAAGCCAGCCTTGGTTTCTTCATCTGTGAAATGTATCTTTTTAATGTTTATTTATTTTTGAGAGAGAGGTAAAGAGAGGGGGAGACAAAGAATTCAAAGCAGGCTTCAGGCTCCGAGCTGTCAGCACAGAGCCCAACATGGGGATTGAACTCACGAATTGTGAGATGTGACCTGAGCCGAAATCGAATGTTTAACCGACTGAGCCACCCTGGCGTCCCCGTGAAACGTATTTAATGACAGTCCCGTCCTCATTAGGCTGTTGTAAGAATCAGGCTGCCCCTCAGATTCATGTACAGATAGAAGCCTACGTACCTTATTGCTAAATATTTAGAAGTTATACATTAAGCTAACAGTTGCTGAACAAAATATGGTCTACCCTCTTCATAGAGACACCTTCAAGAAGACAATGTAGAAGGATATGTGCGAAGCAACAGTCCTTGCCAAACGACTCTGCAGTTTCAAAATGAATTTTTTTCCCTGCCAGTGACCATGGTTCGCTTTGGGCCATTGGAGGTTCAGGGGAGGGGGGAGAGGGGGCAGCTTTCTCTCACATTCATTGACTCTGTCCCTCTTTCAGTAAGTTGGAAAGATCACTTGATAATATCTTTTGGTTGTTCCTCTTTTTTTGAGTTTACTTATTTATTTTCAGAGAGAGAGAAAGAGAGAGAGAGAATCCCAAGCAGGCCCCATGCTGTCAGCAAAGAACTGCATGCGGGGCTTGAACTCACAAACCGTGAGATCACCGGCTGAAATCAAGAATCAGATGCTTAACTGACTGAGCCACCCAGGCGCCCTGTTGTTGTCCCTCTTTACGGGGGAAGGGGACTGGTTTAGTCTGCCCGCAAACCCCACCCAAGACTTCCTACAGGTGTCGGCTCCCCTACCTGGGCTCATTCAGGCAACCTCTGCTCACAAGGTGATCTCACCCCCCTCCCCTGCCACCAACACCCTTGTAATTTCGAATTTTCGCACATCTCAGAATTCTGCCAGGAACACAGAAGCTTCCAGAGAGCAGGCCTCTGGCTCCCAAGTTGTAGCCTCCCCCTCCTCTCTTTAAACTCCTCCTCCCCTTCCTCCCATGCAGGGCTCCTCCATTGCTCGCCCCAGCGCGGTCCACAGCTTCAGAGACGGAGCCCCTTGGGTCGAGAGGTGCACACCCGATCCCCTTGCAACACTGACCCAGGGAGGAGCCCCAGGCAGGATTTGGAAGGAGACCAGGGGCTGCCTGTTCAGGGAATTCTGGGGTCTCAGGGTTCCATAAAATGTGCGGGCGCAGGGACACATCTTGCTCCCGGCGATTCCTTGCCCTGTGGGAGAGACACAGGCCTGTATCTAAGGGTAGTTTTCATGCTAATTCCATTCCACAATCTTTACTGAGAACCTACTTGTGCCCCACCTACCTGTTGTAGGTGGGATTCAGCGGATATAAAACAGAAGTTCCAGCACACACTTTCTAGTGGGGAAGTCACACAGTAAATAAAGAAACTAATAAATATTTAAAATAATTTCAGATACACTATATTTCACGTGGGTGGCGCGACTGCCTTTAGGCCTGAACATCATCTTCAGCTCTGACCTTGCGCTTGGTTTTTGGCTCTGGGGAAAAGACGCGGCTCCCTTCTCGGCGGTTTCCTCCTCCCACCGCCAGAGGGCGCGCCGCCCCCGTCTGTCCTCACTCTCCTACGCACGCTTTTCCCTAATCTTAACGGTAACCGGGCAGCTTCTTAACCTAGCGCGGGTCAACTCTGTGATTTTCCTGGGGGCCTGCCTGTCCCAAGGAGTGCTTTGCTCCTAATAGCAGCAATAGCAACCCATGCCGTGAAGAACTGAGAACCAAGAGTTACTGAGTTTGGGGAGCAGAGAAGGGGAGGGAATGGAAGAAAGCAGACACTCTCTCTCTCTCTCTCTCTCTCTCTCTCTCTCTCTCTCTCTTTTTTACCTTATATATTTGGGGGGGGGAGGGGCAGAGGGAAGAGAGAGGGAGAGAGTCCCAGGCAGGCTCCGCACTGACAGCGCCGAGCCCAATGCGAGTCTCTAACTCACGAACCATGAGCGGAAGTCAGACAGTTAACCCACTGAGCCACCCAGGTGGGCCGGTAACAGACACCCTTGGAGATCTGTATCTATACCCATGGAGACTTCTGGAAGCCAGTTTTCAACCATGAGGGAAGCCACAATTAGTGTGGACAACTCTTGAAAGGCAGAGAAGATGCAGAGAGTCGGTGATCATATTGCCTAGTCTCTGGATCTAGCCTCACCGGTTATCAGCCCTCTTATGAAATTCTTCTGCCCTTTTGACACGAGATAAATTAGATCGATGTTTACTAATGTCTTGTTTCAACATCTCAATTCATTAGGACTGTTGGATCGACCGTATCTTTGGAAGGCAGCTATGCTCACCACTCTACCACCAACGCTGCTCATGAAAGGTTGTGTAATCTGATGGCGATCGTAGGTGGAGAAACGATCCTCCTCAAGGCATCCACATCCTGGGAAGCTCCTGGTTGGCTCAGCCAGCTGAGAGTCTGACTTCAGCTCAGGTCATGATCTTCCAGTTTGTTGGTTTCAGGCCTGTATCGGGTCACTGCTGTCAGCGCAAAGCCTGCTTGGGATCCTCTGTCTCTCTCTGTCTCTCTCTCTCTCTCTCTCTGCCCCTCCCCCAGTCTATCTCACTCTCAAAACTAAATAAACTTTAAAAAAAGAAGTTGTCTATGTCCTAATTCCAGGAACTTGCAAGTGGTACTTTACATGGCAAAACAGCAACCCCCGAAAGGTCTTTGCAGGTGTGATTATGGTCAGGATCTTGAGATAATCTTGAGATTGTCCTGAGTTATCCGGGTAGGCTCCAAGTACAATGACACATAACCTTATAGAAGGGAAGCAGAGGGAGCTCGTCTAGAAACCGAAGAGAAGGCCATGCAGAGACAGAGGCGGAGATTGGATCAGGGCAGCCACAACCACAGGGTGCCAGCGTCCACCAGAAACCGGAAGAGGCATGGGACGAATTCTCGCCTGGGGACTCCAGAGAGAGGTGATTCATGATAGGAACTGAGCAGCCCTGTGTTGCTGGGCGTGACAGGAGTCCTAGCCCTAACTGCTGTCTATCTGGGCCATTCTTAGGCTCCTGTTACAGCAAGCAATCCTGAGGGGTAAGGACCATTTCCTCCCAGATAAAGAGAAGGCTTGCTTACTACTCTTGGAGAAGTGGCGGATTCCTGAAGAACAGCGTTCTACAGTTATGATGTAAGTCTGTGCAAATACAGCAACCTCAGACTCTCTGCACGCCCTTGGGAGGAACCAATACAGATGTGCTAATGCTCATCCTTTGGATGTGCTCTGAATGCCAAAGTCCTTTGTCTCTGTCCCGGGCTCTTTGTATCTTCTGCCAACATTTATGAAACCATTACAGAATCATTTGTGGGCTGGCAAGTAGTGAAAAATCCCAGACCCTGACAGCTGTGTTGGTGGATTCTGATGAGGGAAACAAAAGCAAAGGAAAAAATTAACGCTCCTTAGAACTTACATACATCCCATTGACAAGCCCTTGAGACGGGCAGGGGGACTGCCGTCTAGGAGCTCAGCTGCCTTGATGATGGCTCTTTGCTAAGGGCAGAAGGCAATCTTGGGTTAATATTATCCTGACATCCTGACCCCCCTCCCCCCTTCCTTAGCCCTCCCCCCCTTTCCTGTGAGTCTACTTTAACACATAAAATTCCTCTGGAAACTTCTTTTATCTCTACCCCCTCCCCCAAGATACATGTTGGCAATCATGCTCCAACCTTATGGCCCCTGATATACCGCTGAAGGGTCTCACCACTGAGCTTTACTAGACAGGAATAAACGCCCTTTTCTTGACAGCAGCGAGCCCCTCCAGGTCCTGGAACCCTTGCTTCCAAAATACCTTAGAGACTTACTCGATGCCTAAGCCCCTCCCACACTGAAGGTGTATATGATCAGTCACTTGTCACAGCCCCAGTGCAGCTCTTTCTGTGCACGGGTCTTGTCCCCGTGCTTTAAAAACATTTTGTTTTTTAATGTTTATTTATTCTTGAGAGAGAGAGAGAGAGAGAGAGCGCATGAGCAGGGGAGGGGCAAAGAAAGAGAGAGAGACACAGAATCCAAAGCAGGCTCAGAGCCTGACGCGGGACTTGAACTCACAGACCAGAAGATCATGACCTGAGCCGAAGTTGGACGCTTAACCGAAAAAGCCACCCAGGTGCCCCCAGATGCAAAAACCCTTAACAAATTATGAACGAACAGGACCCAACAATATGTAACGAGATCAAATAAGGTTTAGCTCGGCAGGCCAGGGTGTGCTTACCGTTCAAAGCCCAGTCAGTGAAGCATGAGTGCTCCTGTCTCGTGTCTGGAACAGCCGGTGGCAGCTTGGAGGGTGGGGGGCAGGTTGTGGTCTCCACCATGGCTGTCAAGGATCCAATGACTTAACATTTGCACCTGCCTTGTGACAGTGTCTTCTCGTTCCTAAGAGGATTAGCATGCAGATCTGGCAGAGGATAGAAATAAATGGCCATCAAATAACTTTGTGATTACAATTGACTTTTTCATCGGCTCCTGAGCAGACGGTTGTGGAGGAAGGGATTGGTTGAGAGGAAGATGGACCCACAGGGGGAAAGACCAAAGGAGGGGCGGGGATGTGGCCACCCACACCTGGGACCCGACTATTGTAAGGACGAGACGCCGACTTATAAGGAAAACTTAGAAAGTCATTATTTAGAAGAGTGATCTTGGGGGATCCATGGGGAAAACGGGTGAGGGGCAGGAAGGGGGGCACTTTATGGGAGGAGCACTGAGTGTTGTAGGTAAGAGATGAATCACTGCATTCCACTCCTGAAGGTGTAATGCCCGAGATTTCAATATCACCCCAAAACCAGAAACTGCCAGGGAGACCGAGTCACGCATGTAAAAGCAAAGGGCATTTATTATTACGGCTTAGGCTCGCCGGGCCTAAGTTCGGGCTCACAGCCTTCACCAACGCAATGGATCCGTGCTGAGAGCCCCGAACAAGGGCTGAGTAGGGTTTTTATGGGGTTTAGGAAGGGGGAGTTACAAGAAATTGTGACATCCAGTCATTATTGTATAACAGCATTGGCAGCAGCTCTAACCGTACACATTGTCCAGGGTGGTCGTTACTGTTGGCGGGACCCAATTACAACATTTAGGGTATCTGTGAAATTAACCAATTACAGTGCGAGCCTAGGGTCTTGTTCGGTGACTATGGGGTTAACTTTAACATTAGGTAGCAGGGTCCTATCTAAAGTTCCCATCTGCAGGTCTCATCTTTAGGAATGTGGGGAGAGGTAGCTGGCCTTCCCTGATTGGACACCGAAAAGTGGCCTCTTCTGCCCCGGGTAATGTATAACCACCTAATGGTTCCAGAGAGACTGACCCTTGGACCCTCTAGTTTAGAGGGGAAACTTAAAGCCTGTCATGGTGTCTGTTTGGTTCAGACTCATGTTCTTACAAAGGCAAGACTGCATTGTACCGTGAGAATTAAAAAAAACCTACATTATGCAAAAGTGATAAAAAAAGATCTATATTTTACAAAAGTGGGAAAAAAAAGAAGCTGGCGTTGGCATATATTTTCTCTAATTGGAACTGGTATTGTTGGTGTTTGATACAACACTGAGGAATCCGATGATTTGGGTTTCTAAGAAGGTAACATTAATGGCCGCTTGGAGGAGAGGGTGGATTCTTGTCCAAAGGCCAATGCCCAGGTTCCTGCCTGGCCCTGAGATGTTTGAAGGGGTTCAATCCAATCAGGCAAGGGTGCACAGTGTTCTGTGACAATTCTTGCTTAGGCACAGAGTCAAGGATGCCAGCCACCCGGTTATCTCAGCGCTCAGACATTGTGCAAGAAGGGCGTTGTCCCCGGCGTCTAGGGTTTGGGTGGGTTGTATAGATCATCCCTTAGTCTCCGGGGTTGTGCAAGAGCACTGTGCCCTGTCCTTTCTGCACAGGAGGGGGAGGCCTACAGATGCATAAAGAGAGGTCAGTGAAAGATTGCTGAGCTAATCAGAAATTTAACGGGGCTTCAAAAAGACTTGCTGACCTCTGTGGCCTGAGAAAGTCCTGGTCCCTTACGGCCCAAGGTCAGTAGTCTGCAAATCTCAAAGAAAGCAAATTAGTTCTGTTAATAGATCAAGGGCCTTAAGTCAACAGTCAAGGAGTGTGTTAACTGGAAGCAAGTTAATCCTTAAAGGGGCCAGGCTGGAGGGCTGTTACAGCCTGATGCATGCATATAAATTAGTCCTTCTCCCTTAATTTGGCAGGAGTCTGTGTGGGTTGGTATTTGCTTTTTCTGTTTTCTGTTTAAACATTTTTTTTAATGTTTATTCATTTTTGAGAGAGGACACAGAGTGAGTGGGAGGGGCAGAGAGAGAGGGAAACACAGAATCCGAAGCAGGCTCCAGGCTCTGAGCTATCAGTACAGACCCCAATGCAGGGATTCTAACCCATAGCCCATGAGATCATGACCTGAGCTGAAGTCAGATGCTTAACCGACTGAGTTACCCAAGTGCCCCTGTGTTTTCTGTTTTTTATATTTTTTAAATGTTTATTTACTTGAGAGAGAGAGAGAAAGGGAGGGAGAGGCAGAGAGAGAGGGAGACACAGAATCTGAAACAGGCTCCAGGCTCCGAGGTTTCAGCACAGAGCTCGAATCCACGAACCATGAGATCATGACCTGGGCCAAAGTCAGATGCTAAACTGACTGAACTACCCAGGTGCCCCATCTTTTTCTTCTTTGTTTTTTGTTTGTTTGTTTGTTTGTTTGTTTGTTTTAACAAGGAACGCTTCATGAATGTGGGTGTTTTCCTAACGCAGGGCTCTGCTGATCTAGGTACCGTACTAATTTTAGGATATGTGCTGCCCGGGCAAGCACTGTGCGGGTTGGTGTCTGCACATGCAGGTTTCCGCAACGCCTCCTGGTTCCCGTGCCCCAGGACAAGACCCATCTATGAGGGCACACCTCACGCAGAACAGCTGATTGGGAACACAGACCCGGAAGAACTCCAATCCTGTGAGTTAGCTGGGTCCTTCATTCATAATTCTGAGTCTACAAGCAAGGAATTCCTGGCCCCATGAGAGAGAATGTTCTAGATAAAGAGTACAGCTGACTGGAAAGCCAAATCATAAAAGTGAGTGGGAGAATGAATCTCTGTATAATTAAATTATCTTCATAGAAATCCCATGAAACCTAATGTCAAGCAAGAGGCAAGGCTGATAGATTCAGCTGGCAAAACAAAACAAAACACCCCCAAACCAGTAAGCGGGGGCACCTGGCTAATTCAGTCAGAAGAGCATGGGACTCTTGATCTGAGGGTCATGAGTTGGAGCCTGCATTGGGTATAGAGATTACTTTAAAAAAAAATCTTTAAAAGAATCTTTAAAAAATAGAATCCAAGTTCTTATGTCTTGAAATATTTCTTTTTTAAAAAAAATTATGTTTATTTTTGAGAGGGAGAGACAGAGCATGAGTGGGTGGGGGGGTGGGGGGAGACACAGAATCCGAAGCCGGCTCCAGGCTTTGAGCTGTCAGCACAGAGCTGGACACTCGGGGCTTGGGCTCAAGGACAGAGAGATCATGACCTGAACCAAAGTCTCAGCTACTTAACCAACTGAGCCACCCAGGCAGCCCTATCCTGAAACATTTCTATCTAAAATGTTTCCAGAGGGACTGGATGGCTCAGATGCTCAAGTGTCCGACTTCAGCTCAGGTCATGATCTCACGATTCGTGAGTTTGAGCCCCATATGGGACTCTGTGCGGTCAGCACAGAGCTTGCTTCGGGTCCTCTGTCTTCCTCTCTCTGCCCCTCCCACGCTCGTGTTTTCTCTCTCTCTCAAAAGCAAATAAACATTTAAAAACAAAACAAAAACGGAAACGTTTCCAGAGATGGACTCAGTTTGGATTATAAGGAATATGCTGGAGCCCCCAGTTCCCATGGCAGTTACTCTATTGTGTCCTTACAAGCACCCCAAGGGAAGTCGGCTGTGTCATCCTGCACGGAGCCCCCTGAGGTTCTGAGACGCTAAGTCATCTGACAAAAACAGCCCCAGAGCTCGTAAGCAGTAGAGTCGGGCCCCGGAGCCAATCCGAGGGAGTCATAAGCATACTATTTAAAACTATGAAGGGACTGACATCAGAACCTGGTCACAGCATCGGACTCAGCAGTGCAGATGGGGATGGAGGTCCAAAGGAAGGGAGCGAGATTTTTGTTTGTTTCTTATTTATTTAAAAATATTTCTGGGGCACCTGGGTGGCTCAGTCGGTTAAGTGTCCGACTTTGGCTCAGGGGTCATGATCTCACGGTTCATGGGTTCGAGCCCCGTGTCGGGCTCTGTGCTGACAGCTCAGAGTCTGGAGCCTGCTTTGGATTCTCTGTCTCCCTCTCTCTGTGCCCCTCCCCTGTTCGCGCTGTCTCTCTCCGTCTCTCAAAAATAAATAAAAAACATTAAAAATTTTTAAAAAATATTTTTAATGTTTATTTTTGAGAGGGAGAGACAGAGTCTGAGCAGGGGAAGGGCATAGAAGGAGGGAGACACAGAATCCAAAGCAGGCTCCAGTCTGAGCTGTCAGCACAGAGCCTAACGCAGGACATGAACCCACAAACTGTGAGATCGTGACCTGAGCTGAAGTCGGACGCCCAACCAGCTGAGCCACCCAGGTGCCCCTCCATTTCTAAAATAAGATAGGATTATACATATCTCTTCAAAATCCCAAAAGCACATGGGTATTTTTTACAGCTGCCAAATACATTTTCATTTATTTCATTTGTCTCATTTTGAAGGGCACCTAAGTTTTCCCAGTCTTACCCTAAAAATGAGACAATAGATATTCTTTTTTAAATGTTTACATATTCTTTTTGAGAGAGAGAGAGAGAGAGGGGTAGAGAGAGAGCAAAACAGAGGCCCTGAAGCAAGTTCCTCGCAGACAACAGGCAGCCCGATGGGGGGCTTGAACAGACAAACTGTGAGATCATGTCCTGGGTCAATGTCGGACGCTTAACCGACTGACCCAACCGGGCACTCTGAGACAATAATTATACTTAAGTCTTTGTGCACATATCAGAGTGTCCTGCCAGTAACAACACTAGAAGTTCTGAAGCAAATTGTGTGTGATGCACTGAGTCATATGCAAAAGGAAGGCTGAAACCGTATACCAATTGATTATGTCCTACATAATCAAGAAATAGGAGGTAGGATGGGCCCAGGGTTTTAGTTCCAAGTGTTTAAACACATTTTGGACCGCCTCCGATGTGCAATTTGCACGAATTCCAAGCCCTCGAAACATGCCTTCCATGGGCATTGGCGACGTCTGGGTGAGGCCTTAGCGTCTGTAGCACTCGGCCGATGAGGAACTCGGGCAGGGACTTGTGTGCCCGGAGATAGATCGTCTCCTTTAACTGCCCTAGTGCGCATGTCCCTCAGGCACCTGCTCTTGCACGAACGTGGACTGAAGCCTCCTCCCTTCACTGTGCTCCGAGTCCCCACATCCCTCCTCTGATTCGGTCAGTGGGCTTCGTCCGTCCTTCCTTCCTTCCTTCCTTCCTTCCTTCCTTCCTTCCTTCCTTCCTTCCTTCCTTCCCTCCCTCCCTCTCTTCCTTCCTTCCTCCCTTTTTTAATTTTTAATGTTTATTTATTTTTGAGAGAGAGAGAGAGAGAGAGAGAGCGTGTGAGCAGGGGAGGGTCAGAGAGAGAGGGAGACACAGAATCCAAAGCAGGCTCCAGGCTCTGAGCTGTCAGCACAGAGCCCGACGTGGGGCTCAAACCCACAGATGGTGAGATCATGACCTGAGCCGAAATCGAACGCTTAACCAGCTGAGCCCCCCAGATGCCCCTCGGTGGGCTTATTTCTAACACAAAGTGTCTTCTTTCTTTTTATTCATGGCTTAAAAAAGCAGCGAGCACTTCTTTTCTTTACCAATATACAATCTGGGGTAGGCACGTTTCTCCTTCACGCAGCGTTAGCTGGGTTGGCATGATTGAGTCTGGAGGCTTTGCTTCCAGAACGTCTCATGCGTGCGCCTGGGAAGCTGGTTCTGGGTGTTACCAGGAGCTCAGTCTGGGAACGCGGGTAGGGACCTTTGATTCTGCCGAACGCGCCTGGCCACATGGCCCTGAGACTCCCTCCCAGGCTGCCGGCTGAGCTTCATGAGCAGGTGTCCAAGGATGCTGGACAGCAGCCACAGGCTTTGTTATGACCTGCTCTTAGGATTGTTTCTTCGGAACCACCCAGGGTTAAGATAAATGTGGGGTGTCACCTGTATGGGGTTTTGGAGTGATGAGGGGTCAGAGCTGATGGCCAAGAAAGAATTCTTGAGGCATCTTTGATGCGAAAGGGTGACTTTATGAAAGCACGGGGACAGGACTGATGGGCAGAAGGAACTACACTGGGGTCGGGCAGAGTGGCTGCCTATACAGCGGGAGTTGGGGGAGGTAGTCAAGGGGAAGTTTCTTAAAGGGATTTCCATGTGCTGAAGGACAGTCACAGGTTACTGGAGGCCTAGCTATTGTCAAGCTAAGACTGTTTTTCCCTCCAGCAAAGCATTAGCACTAAGACCCTAGGGAGCTCCCGGAGGTTAGGCTGTTGAAAACCCTGTCTTTTTCTCATAATTTACTAAGATATTTGTAAACTGATGGAGACTCATGTCCTGCATGATTGTGACCTCTATCAGTTGACCATTGGCTTTCTTTCCCTTTCGTTTGACCTTGGGCAGCCAGGAGTGGCTGATGTATCACACATTTCCCACCTGGTGGGGGGTGGGGGGTGGGGTATCAGCTTGCCTTATGCACCCTCCTCACCTGTGTTATCAGGCAACGTTGTTTGTCAGTGAAAAGCGCCCTGACCTGACTACTTGGACTGTGAGTGGACCTAGAGGGCCTACATCGCCTGGACTATTCTTGAAAAAATGGTTTAAGGGGGCACCTGGGTGGCTCAGTAGGTTGAGCGTCCCACTCCTGATTTCAGCTCAGGTCATGATCTCACAGTTTATGAGTTCAAGCCCTGCAGGGGCTCTGTGCTGACAGTGTGAAGCCTGCTTGGGATTCTCTCTCTCTCTCTCTCTCTCTCTCTCTTTCTCTCTCTCTCTCTCAAAAATAAATAAAATTTTTAAAAGGTTTAAGGGGCGCCTGGGTGGCCCAGTCAGTTGAATGTCCAACTTCGGCTCAGGTCATGATCTCACAGTCCATGGGTTCAAGCCCCACGTCAGGCTCTGTGCTGACAGTTCAGAGCCTGGAGCCTGCTTCAGAGTCTGTGTCTCCCTCTCTCTCTGCCCCTCCCATGCTGTCTGTCTTTCTCTCTCAAAATAAAAGACATAAAAAAAAAATTTTTTTAAAGGTTTAAGAAGTAAGTTTTTGTTTTCCTGGGGGAAGTTTCTTTTTTCTGAACATGACACTGTGTCTTCATGAGCTGATACAAGCTAATGGTTCTTGTCCTGCATGAGGATCTGCAGGTGAAATGGTTTGCATCTCCAACCACGTGACTTACTTTCGACTGAGCTGCCGGTTTTGGAGGCCAGAAAGTACCACCTAGATAGTGACAAGGCATTGCAATAAAGCTGTGTCTAATGCTGTCATGGTGGCATGTTGGGGTTCCCGCCTATGTCCTCTTTGCTCTGGGAGCTGAAGCCTATTGTGACTTGTGCGTGTGAACTGAAGAAATCAGCTCTCTGTCATACATAGAGGTTGTGAATAGAAAACTGAGAAGGAACAGAGAAACAGAGTAGCTTTGAAGACACACAAGTGTTGGGCTCAGAAACAAGAAACTCCACCCAGGAGAGCCAAGACCTGCCTCTTACATTGTTCTTTGTAGTCTCCGGGTTATGCAGGCGCTCTGGACCTCTGTCCATTTGCTACCTGAAACTGGGTTCACGTCTCGGCCTCTTGGTAGTGTTGAACCAAAAGACACAACCAAGCCAAAGAATAGGGAAAGAAAGGGTTTTATGTGCAACAAGGAAAGTATGGTGGATCTTTCCCAAAGTAGTGTCTCTCTGAACAAAATGAGGACATTTTAAGGTAAAGGTGCATTCACACTCATGAAGGGGCTTGTGCAATAGGGAATACAACATGGAATTTGGAAAATTTTTTTTTTCTTTTTAGAGAGAGAGTGAGCAGGGTAAGGGGCAGAAGGAAAGAGAATTTTTTTTAAGTTTTTAATCTTTATGTAATTTATTTAAAAATTTTTTCAATGTTTATTCAGTTTTGAGAGACAGAGCATGAACGGGGAAGGGGCAGAGAGAGATGGAGACACATAATCTGAAGCAGGCTCCAGGCTCTGAGCTGTCAGCACAGATAGAGCCTGATGTGGGGCTTGAACCCATGAACCATGAGATCACGACCTGAGCTCAAGTCAGGAGCTTAACCGACTGAGCCACCCATGTGCCCTATTTTTGACAGACAGACAGAGAGAGAGAGACAGAGAGAAACACAGATCATGAATTCGGGAGGGGGAGACACAGAATCTGAAGCAGGTCCAGGCTCCAAGCTGTTAACACAGAGCCCAAAATGGGCTGGAACTTACCAACAGTGAGTTCATGACCTGAGCCAAAGTAAATCGCTTAACCAACTGAGGCACCCAGGCGCCCCAAGAAAGAGAGACTCTTAAGCAGCTTCCCTGTTTGTGTGACCACAGGATCATGACCTGAACTGAAATCAAGTCTGACCCTCAACCAAGCCACCCAGGTGCCCCAGGCCGGGAGTGGGGAGTCATCTTAATGTGACTGAGTTCAGGTCACAGTCACTAGGTTTGGCAAGGATCAGCAGTACCAATTCTCTGGCTCCTTGTGATCTAGGATCTGAATGCTCAGAAGGGCTTAGATCCTACAAAGATTACTCATTAGTGTGCACAAGGCTGTGTTCACTTATGAATGAGCCCTGGGAGTTTTAACTCTGAGGTGTTGTCCTGATGGGATTAGTCAGCCTCCTGACTGTTTACTCTTACATTCATTCATAAGACGGCCCAGGGGCGTAAAATGACTTTCCTTGTGTCAAGAAAGCTATGTCTTCCTTTTCCAGGGATCTCTAACTCTTCCTGGTCAAGTACACTCACAGTTCCTTTAGGCGTTCTGTTAATGATAAACAATGTTGCCTGATCACAGAACTGATGCACCTTTATCTTAAATCACGATGGTTCCAAAGAAAGTGTCCAGAGAAGATGCCTGAGGTCAACTTCCCAAGGAGAAGGGGGTAAAACTTATTCCGAACCTATTTTCACTCACTCCCATCCCAACCATGAACTTGGATGACCAAATTTAACACAGACCACAAGGACCTTAGTATCAAAAGAGGCACCAATGAAGTAATCACCCCTTGAATTGGTCTCTTTTTTTTTCGGGTCACTTACTTTTTATAGGGGTTATAACAGCATATAATCGTGGGCTCAAGGGCCGGCTTAAAATGTAACAAACACAGCACCACTTACCATTTACACTGTTACCACTTACGGGCCACCCTCTCCTGGGATTTCCCAGCCCAGCACCCCCAACAAGCCCCTCAGCCTGGAGGGAGGACACTGAGCTTCCGGTGCGGCGCAGCCCCGCAGTGCGCAGGCGCCTCCAGCAAAGGGCTCGCGCATGCGCACTGCTGCGACGGAGCGGGCTGCCATGTTTCCGTCGAAGTCTCCGCGTGAGGCTCGCGGTGCGGTGGCTTTTGCTTCCCCGGGGGCTCCCTGGACCCTGGGACGCTGCTGAGTCAGTGGCTGCGACTGCCCTCGCACGGGGCTGTGATGCCCCATAATGGTTTCCGTTGGTGGCCCGTCGGGTCTCCGCCGCCTGCAGGATTGGAGTCCGGAGAGTCGTGCCCTACGACGTGCACCTGTTTTTGCCTCCCGGGCGCGTTATACTGGTGCAGCCACCGCGGGGCTGGAGCCTGCGTGCACCCCTTTATCCAGACAGATCCCAAGTTACACACGTGAGGTTCGGGCCCTCATGCCCGCGTCTCTGCCCCATCCAGGCCCTGGCGTTCCCCAGGGCAGTAGCCCTCGCTTTGCAACAGCTCACACCTCCGTGGCCGGCAGTGGCCCACCTGCTGTGGCTGCAGGGACATCGGCCTGACGCCCCCCAGCCCAGCCGCCGCTGGATTTTGGCCGCTGACTTTTCAAGGTTGCTAAGGAACGTAAATACACCAGCGGAAGTGAGGCGCTTGCCCCCATCCAAGGAAGGTCAGGTGAGAGATGCCGTGTGTCTGTGTAGAAGCCAAAATGCAGCCAGAAGGGGAAGAAGCAGCTTTATTTGCAGAGCTCAGGAAGTGTCCACGCTGGGTCACCATGATGGTCCTGACGGAGGAGCAACGTCTCTACCGTTGTGGGAGCGACGCCAGTAAAGGTCAGGGGGTTCCCAGCTCCTCCAGTGGTAGGTTCGGAAACCAGGTCAGCACACTGGGAGAAGACAGACGTGCGTGGTGGAGAGAAAAGGAAAAGGCGCCCACGTTCCTTCCGTGTTTGCAGGCTTCCAGTTTTGCTGAGGACCAGAGCTAGGAGGGGGCATGACATGTAAGCTTAAATCAAGACGGCTGCCTTCGCTTTTACCTACTTCTGGGCGTTTTTCAATTGCTCAGAAGAGGATATGTATTAAATACAAGAGCCCAGAACATTTCATGGCATTTGACCTTTTATCCAGGGGCAGGGGAAGAACGAGCACTACAGGAAAAAAAAAAAATCGAAAAGGAAAGAGGTGTGAAAACAAAAGCTGCTTTGTAATTATATTTCACGGCGGGCTTTGTTCATTGAAACGATCCCATTTAAGTGGGGTGTTTTTTTCCCAGCGCTATTGGGGGATAATTGACAAACATAATTGTATCTGTTTAAAGTGCACCACGTGATGATTTGATATACAATATGCATTGCGGAATATTGCCATGATCAAGGTGGTTAACACATTCGTCACTTCACAAAGTTAACCTTTTTGGTGGTGGTAGCCTTGGAAATAGACACACTGTCAGTTACTTTACCAGCAAAAGGTGAGTTTACTGGGGGAATAAAAGAGAATTGCAACCCAGGCAAACAAGCTATGGCAAAACCACAAGCAAGTCCGGGGAGCAAAGGAGAGGCACACATTTTTTTTTTAAGTTTATTCCATTTATTTTGAGAGAGAGACAGACAGGCAGAGGGCAAGGGAGTGAGAACCCTAAGCAGGATCCACACCGTGAGATTGTGACCTGAGCCAAAACCTAGAGTCGGATGCTTAACCAACGGAGCCACCCAGGCGCCCCCACAGAACTTATTTTTATAAACCTCGCTCTTCCTTTATCCCCACTCCCAGCCTACGGCGCCCACCATTCTGTCTGTGCTCCTTTCCTGTGAAATCAGCTTTCTGTTGCTGTATATTCTACATATAGGTGAACTTATACAGTATTTGTCTTTCTCTGTTTGGACCCTTTCACTTAGCATAATGCCTTCCTGGTTCATCGATATTGTCACAAGTGGCAAGATTTCCTCTTCCCCAGGGCAGAACAATATTCCACTGTGCTTACAATGTGTGCACATTTCCCTGATTTGTTTATCTCTCGGTGAGCATTTGAGTTGTTGGATGCGGGTTCTTGGCTGTTGTGAGTAATGCCGTGGCAACACTGACGGACATGTCTCTTCTGAGATAGTGATTTCATCTCATTTGCATATGTAATATTGACGCGAGAAACAAAAGGCTCAGTTATTTTACCAGACCCCCCCCCCTTTTTTTTTTCAGGAGTAGCAGAGAATTGGAATTCGACGCACACAAGCCATGGCAAAACCACAGGCGGGTCTAGAAGACTAAACCGAGACCGTTGTTGCAGAGAGAAAAGCAGGGAGGTGGGACGGGCTTGTTAAAAGGAAAAGCTCATTGGAGAAAACTGGGAGTTCTGAGTGTACTGGCTTCTCATTGGCTGGGCTGTTGTCAGGGCAGAATCTTCCTCTTGCTGGGGTGGGCTTGTTCCAGTTGGTTCTTTGAAGGATTCTGTGAGGTATAGCTTGAAAGTTTGCCCCCCTCCCCAAATCTGGGCTCCTGACGTATTGTATGTATAATTATTTTGAGAGAGAGAGCAAGCGCCCTCGCGTGAGCTGGGGAAGGGCAGAGAGAGAGAGAGAGAGAGAGAGAGAGAGAGAGAGAGAGAGAGAGAGAGAGAGAGAGAGAGAGAGAGAGGGAGAGACAGTCCCAAGCAGACTCCGTGCCGTCAGCAGAGAACCCGATGCAGGGCTGGAACTCACGCACTGTGAGACCATGACCTGAGTCGAAGTCGGACGCTTAACCGACTGAGCCACCGAGGCGCCCCCGACTTCATTTTAAATGAGATTTCCTTTATTGAATTTCAGAAGAGACTAAAAAATAAGAAAATGAGAAGTTTCAGTTTTATAAATGTATGCAATGTTGAGCCATCCGATATTCTAATTTTTTTAAATTTATTTTTGAGAGACAGACAGTGCGAGCAAGGGAGGGTCAGAGAGAGAGGGAGACACAGAATCTGAAGACAGGCTCCAGGCTCTAAGCTAGCGGTCAGCACAGAGCCCGACGTGGGGCTCGAACCCACGAACCGTGAGATCATGACCTGAGCTGAAGCCGGATGATTAACCCACTGAACCACCGGGGCGCCCCAAGCCATCCAATATCCTAGAAGAAGCTTTCTAAATTACATAGGTTTTTGGTTAATTTACAACATAAAGCTCAAGGAGATTGATGTAGTCGAGTTTTATAGATGAGAGACTGAGACCCCTGGAGTTGAAGGTTGTAGGGGAGTCTCTGAATCTTTGAGATTGGCAGCTCAGGGCCCAGCGCACGGATTCGGATCCGGTAGGTTGGCTTCTCTGTTTCCCTGCCAACCCCGCAGGGGGCTGTGGAGCCGGGTGGGGTGGGGGAAGCAGGTGACGTAGGTGGGTCCGTGCTGGCAAACGGAACACATCCCGTTTTCATAAGGAGCTCATCTAGAAAGGTTACCTTAAGCAGCAGAGAAAGAAAAATAGGAAATTATGAGACAGAGATAAGGAAAAGAATGGGAAGATTCCAGAAATGGAGAGAAAACGACCGGAAGGGGGATTCCCACTAGGACCCCCTGCGCCCCTCATCCCTGCTTCCTTCCCTCAGCCGCGAGCAGTTCGGGCCTTCACCTGGGGCAGGTCCTGGAGATGGGCGATGAAGAGCACCGGGCCTGGGTACCCGGGACCTTCAACCTCACAACAAACTTCCGGTGGCCGAAGGACTCGGGACAGCAGAGCTCCAGGCAGGGCCAGAAGGTGCAGGAGCCACACTTGCGAGTCTGGCTCAGGAGCAGGATGGTGTCGTCCTGACAGCAGTGCTGCAAGGGGTCGTAGAGGTCGTCCCCACACCGGGGGACGGGGTGGCACAGCCACGGCGCTGAGCCCATGGGCGCGTCTGGCGGAGACACCGATGGTGGGGGTCGAAGGAGGGACAGATGCCCAGGGCGGCCTCTCCCTCCCCATTCGTCTCCCTCCTGGGTCTTACCTGCGGCTACCTTTGAACCCCGGAGGAAGAAGATTATTATGCAGACAGGAACTCCTGCGGGAGCAAGAAAGTGGGCTCTTTTCCAGTCCCAATTCTGTCCACACACCACCAGCCCTTCTCGGGTACCAGCCTGTGTCTGAGAATCCGACTGGGTTCCGCACTGTCTACCCAGAGACGGCGTCAGCTCCTAACAGGTTAAGGGCCCAGTCCTGCAAGACTGCCCGGCCCCCCCCGCAGACACTAGTCACAGGCCCACCCGGGCTGTCGCCTGTGCTTCTGACCCGCCGGCTACAGATCGGTGCCAGCGCCTCCTGAGGTTTTCCTCTCGCTAGAGCAGCTCATGCAAATCAGGGGGCACTCGCTTTTGTTTATTGTTTATTAAAGGCTCCGATATGAATCATCAGCCCGAGGAAGAGGTCCTGTAGCAGGTTCCCCTAGGAATGTTCACCAGTTTATTAAAGACTCTAGGAAAGGGTGTGAATCAGCAGCGACACGAAGAGATGCCAAAGCAAGGTCTGGGGAGGGTTCCGAGATCCCAGGCTCCCCAGCCTCCACCTGCTTACCTACCGAAAGCCCTCCACGCCCAGTCCTGTTGGGTTTTTATGGGGGCTCCACTGCCTAATCATGATTGGTTAAGCCATTGGCCGGTTCCACCTCTAGCCCCTCTCCCCTCCCAGGAGGTGGGGAAGGTGGGAGTGAATGTTCTATTCCTTCATCCACCTGCTTGGTCTTCCTGGCCACCAGCTCCCATTCTTGCTTGTGTGGGGTTCAAAAGTTGCCTTCCTTACTAGCAAGATCGCCATTTCTCCTCTATGGCCCTGAATCATCTTCAGGAATTTGCAAAGGCCAAATGTGCCTGAGAAATAGGCTTTGGTTATCTGAACAGCCAAATAAGGATTTCTTATGAGTCATTCATTATACCTCAAGGAGGAAAGTGGGCTGGGGAAAGTGGCCATGGGCTCCTCAGGGAAGCACATGAGTAGCAGAGAAGGCCAGGTTAGGGTGGTTTCAAGGTACAGATTTGGAGGGGGGGGGCGGTGCCTGCATGGCTCAGTCATTTAAGCAATTAATTCTTGATTTCAGCTCAGATCCTGATCTCAATGGTTCGTGGGTTTGAGCCCCACGTCGGGCTCATTGCTCACAGCATGAATCCTACTTGGGATTCTCTCTCTCCCGCTCTGTCTCTCTGCCCCTCTCCCCTCAAATAGATACACATGAAAAAAATAATAGTAATAAAAGGGCGGGGTTTAGTTTGGGGCCATCCCTGCCAGGGAGCTAGCGCGAGCAGGTCGTGAGGAGCCGAGGCTTTCCAGGGGACAAGTGTGAAGGGAAGACTGAGTTCTCAGCCTGAGCTCCCAGACAGACCAGAGGTCAGTGGAGCTCTTTGTCAGAGATGCTTCTGAAGCGGCCAGGGGTGGGGAGGAGGCTGGGGTGACTTTGGGGCTCGGGGACCGCATAGGGGATGGGGGGAGGTGTGGGCTTCTCCTTACCTAAGGTGCACCTTCGTGGTGTCATGGCTTCTGAAGAGGCTGCAGGACAATGAAGGAGACCGATCACGACTGGAACTTTATGCCACTAGCTGAACCAGCCTCACCCGAGACTGGGCGGTTCAGATCAGGCCACTCCTATGCTCCGGCAGATTGTTTGAGAATCACCGGCAAGCACATAGTTTCCATAGGAGGGGATTAACTGGCGGGTCTGCCTTTAGGGGCGTGCTTCGGAAGACTGAGTCATTCATAGCTCGCTTCCTGGGCCACACTCCAGATTTCGGTGGGCAGTGGGCGGCAGCGTGGCCCTGCCCCACCTTGAGCTGCTCAGCGATTTCCATCCCGGGCTGTGAGGGGCGTGGAGACTCCCTCAGAGTGACACCTGTTCCACGTCCCCAGGCCCAGCTCCACCCACAGCCCTGATTCGGTTTCCAGAATTCAGTGCCATGCCTTTCGGGAATCAGAATTCCCCAATTCGGTGCCATGCCTCTCTTGGTTCCCACTCCAAACCTAACCCTCTAAAAATTTTTTTAAGTTGATTTATTTCTTATTTAGTATTCTCTACACCCAGTGTGGGTCTCGAACCCACAACCTTGAGATCGAGAGACTCAAACTACTCGGCTCGGAGTCAGCCGGGAACCCTCGAATCCTTCAAATATTAATGTTGGTCAGATGCATAACGCAACACGTGTCCGCTCAGCGCCCTTTGTAGCCCGACGTCATTTGAGCCGCCTGCTCTGAAGAACCCTCTTGGTGTTCCTCCCACCTAGGAACTACCCACATTCCTGAAAACACTAAACCCGTCTCTCCCAAGAGTCCTGCCTGCATCCCCTCTCCAGCCAGAGACCTATATCCCCGGGCACCTGAACACTGGGGACTTGAGTTCATCCTGGGTCGGCCTTAACTTTTCCCTGAGCCTCAGTGCAGACAGAGAGGCCCCCCACCTCCACCTGCAGCCTTGCCCTGCCTCAGGCTGGGCTCCCAGGTGGACCTGGGGCTGCCCCATAGACCCCCACCTCCACTCTCTTTTCTCCCACTGGCTCCCATTTATTTTCTGAACCCTCCCCCGAGTCTGCCCACATGGAGCTCCAGGCGAGTCCGGAAAGGACCAGGAAACTTGGGGTTGGGTGTGGCTCCCAGAGGACCCCAGGCTGGGACCCACGTGCCCTGCTGCTTGGGCCACACCCGCTCTGTCTCCTCAGTGTCCCCGACGGGCGCTCGCCTAGTGTTGTGCCAGTCACACGTGAGACGTGGGGATGAGTCCGACTCCGCGCAGTGCTGTGTGAACTTCATCCACAGTCTGCCCCAGCCTTAGGCTCCCAGGATTACTTTATGGTTAAGGTGAAGGTCACTTGCTGTCCTCTGCTCCAGTGGTGGGGTTTGTCACAGATGAGCATCCCTACTTGACATCTGTTTAGGGTGGAAATCGGGAAGGATTCTTGGGAGGTCAGGGCCTGCGTCTCTTTTGAGTGGAGACACCCTCCTCAGTCTGGATTTGCCCCAGGGAGGGGCAGCCTCGGCGGGATGCTGCTTAGGTATGCAGAGAGGACAAGGCCACCAAATCCCTCTTGCTTCCCCATGACCAGTGTCCCGGAGGCACGATCTCTAGCTGATCTGCGGATGCCTCGCTCTAAAAAGGCAGTGGGTGGTCTTCTTCTCCTTTGTTGTCCTCAGATTCATTTCTCCGCTGGGTATAGGCTAGAGGCTAATACTGTCACTGTGGGTGTGCTGAGAAGGTATGTAAAGGGAGATCTGGCTCCCATATTCTAGAATCCAGAATCTGTGAGACATGGATGAGTTTGTGTGTGTGCGCGCGCACATGCACACGTACACCTACGTACACGTGTGCGTTTCCGGCATGGGCACTCCACAGATGATGTGGGAGAGGGACACATCCCCTACCGTGAGAGGCTCCAGCCAGGGCTGAGCCCAAGTCACAGGCAGTGGGTCTGGACTGGGAGAGTGGGACCGGAACGCCCCTGGGCATTCTGGCGGGCATGGGGTGAGGCGTGGGGCTGCTGTGAGCGCCGACCAGGGAGGACCAGGGAGGAGCAGCTCAGGTCAGAGAAACTGACTAGTATCTGGGTCCTGATCATAAACATTAGGCCCATTCATAAAAACAAGAGGCGCCCGGGGCACCTGGCTGGCTCTGTGGGTTGAGCGTTAGTCTCCAGCTTACTGTTCAAGAATTGGAGCCCCGCCCGCATCAGCTGACTGCTGTCAGTGCAGAGACTGCTTCACATCTGTCCTCCTCTCTCCCTCTGCCCCCCCCAAAATAAATAAATAAATGAACATTTAAATAAGAAAATAATAAATTGCTCTCATTTGTCGTGGCCGGCCTTGACCTCATCTTAGTGTCCTCCTACGGGTCCTCATTCAGCATTTCCCAGGACATGACTGGAATTGCTACCATCCACCCCGTGTCTGGAAGCTGGAAGTTTCCAGAAGACCAGCAACAAATGTAAGATTAATTTCATTAAGAGAATATTAAGTTCCAACAAGGAAAGGGAAAAAGGAAAGACAGAGAAAAAAAAAAAACAACCAACAGGAAACCAAAAATACCCCGGAGCTTTCAGAATCTGGCCCTAGAACGAGACTGGCCCAGAGCATCTTTCAGGAGCAGGCAAGCTCAGGCAGGAGTCTAGGGTCCGGGAGAGAACCCGGGAGTGGGGGAGATGCTGGCTCCCCCAGTCCGGTCTGTGATCATCCGCTCCTCCCCGCTCCTCCCCGCTCCCGTCGGGACGCCTGGGAAGCCCTGTCCCCCGCGTGCTCAGAGAGCTCTCTGCTGATTCGGCACGGTGCATTGGTCCGTGAGTGTAAATAAACCGGAACAGGTGTTTGAAAATCCGAGACGGAAAAAAACCCCGTGATGAGCCAGAAATTCAAGACATGCACGCAAATAGAAGGTAGCTGCTGCTGGATTATGACGAGGACAGGTGTTGTGCAGAGACTCCGAGAGAAGCGTCCTACCAGGGGAGACGTTCATCCGGGCTTATTCTCCTCTAAATGCGAGAGCCAAGTGGCAAGTGAAACAGGCCGACTCAGCGCCAGCAAGTAGCCTAAGGACTAAGTCTCTGCCCAAAAGATACAACTAGTCCGCTAACATTTATAGAAGACTTAAAAAAAAAAGAAAGATCTCGCTGAATAAAAATTGGTTTTCCAAACTGATTTTTTAAATTTATTTATTTATTTATTTATTTAGAAAGAGAACCCCATGAGGGGCAGAGAGAGAAGCAGGGCTCACGTGGGGCCGGTGTTTTACCCGATGCCGGCCCGGAGCTCACCCCATGTGGGACTCAAAATCACCAGTTGTGAGATCATGACCTGAGCTGAAGTCAGACGCTTGACTGAGCCCTCCCCCTCCCCCTTGAGCCCCAGACTGACTTTAATAAGCTAAACTACCTGAAGGTGTCGGGCATTGTATTGCCCTGCTGGGTGAAAAGAAATAGAAAACAAAGGGAGGGGGGACGGTCATAAATGCCATGACTCCTAAAAAAAAATTACAAATAGCTTCTAAAAATGAGAAGGAAGAAGGAAGCCTTACAGACAAACCATCAAACAGAGGTATGTCATTTGCAACGCATAAAACCAGGAAAAGTGAATGTTGGTCTTTGAGGGGCACCCCTGGAGCGGATGCTGGAGGTGGGGGTTGGAATCTCGCACATTCCTGCTGTGTCACAGCGTTGTTTTTCGGGAAGGTAGGATGGGAGGCCAGGTCCCTGCGCGTCTTGCCTTTGGACGCCACGCACAGCCACCTTTCAGTTGTGTGAATTAGGAAACTTACAGTCAGGGGCGCCGGGCTGGCTCAGTCCATGGAGCCTGCGACTCTTGCTCTCGGGGTTGTGGGTTCGAGTCCACGTTGGGTGTAGAGATTACTTAAAAACAAAATCTTAAGAGGCGTCTGAGTGGCTCAGTTGGATAGGCGTCCAGCTTCAGCTCAGGTCATCATCTCACGGTTCATGGGTTCGAGCCCTGAGTCGGGTTCTGTGCTGACAGCTCAGAGCCTGGAGCCTGGAGCCTGCTTCGGATTCTGTGTGTCCCTCTCTCTCTGCCCTTCCCCTGCTCATGCGATGACTCTCTCTCTCTTTCAAAAATAAACATTAAAATAATAAAATAAAATAAAATCTTAACAAAACAAAGAAAGAAACCTATAGGCAGAGTATCTAGTGGGGAGCAACGCTTGAAGCTGCAACTTGACCCCAGTTCATCGTGGTGCCGACACTGATGGGTTACAGAACAGCAGTGTGTTGATCATAGATGTTCACAATCAGAAAATGAAACATTGGGATAAATTAAAATAGTAAATATAACTGCAAAGTTTTCCAATTCTAAAGCTTGATACTGGGGTTTGAGATGATGGGTCCCAGCTGGGAACGAGGTATAGTTACTGCTCCATTTTATATTGATGGAGAGAGAACGGTATTTATTGCCTTTGTGAAGCACTTGTTTATAGACGCCCATGGAATAAGAAAACAGTACGTTTCCAAATAATCATAGTGGAGAAAAGAGGTAAAAGACACACACTTGGACTATTCAAGAAAAGTAAGTACATTAAAAAAAAAAAAACAAGAAAAATCATGCTATGTGAAAAAAAAGTTAAATGCCTTAAATAAGACTGGACACGTTGGTTATCACAATGTGTGAATAAAATAAATTCTTGTGTGAAATATCTCTGGCTGTTAAAACAAAAAAAGACAAAGAAACCCGAATATGTAGGTATACATACAGATACGTGGGGTAATTGTTCTGTAAGCTGAACAAGGAAAAGCACATTAATATTTAATGAAGCATAACCTGTAATTTTCTCTTTTTAACACTTTAAAGATGTTTTAAAAGTTCATTTATTTATTTTGAGAGAGACAGAGACAGTGTGAGCAGGGGAGCGGCAGAGGGAGAGGGTGAGAAAGAGAATCTCAAGCCGGCACTGCGCTGTCAGCACAGAGCCTGATGTGGGGCTCGAACTCACGAAACCATGAGACCAAGACCTGAGCCAAAATCAAGAGTCGGAGGCTGAGGTGAGTGAGCCGCCCAGATGCCCCAAAGCTATAATTTTCAAATGGGTAAAGGCAGCTCTTCATTTTACTGAGTGTAATTCCTGAATAAGATCTACCAATACTAACAAGTCCCTAATCTGACAGTATTTATAAATGCAAAAGTTTAACAAGACTTTTAAAACCTCTGTCTGGGGCCCCTGGGAGTCTCAGTCGGTTGAACGCCCCACTCTTGATTTCGGCTCAGGGACTGTGGACCCGAGCTCTGTGTCAGGCTCATGGCTCACTGTGGAGCCTGCTTAGGATTCTCTCTCTCTAAGAAAAAGAGAGCGAGCTTGGATTAAGGGGTTTTGGAATCTTACTCCCTACTCCCCTCTTTCTTAATCCATTCAAGTTCTGACACTTGCGAAAAGGGAGGAAAAATCTAATCTGACGATGGACCCGCACTGAGAGGCAAGCCAGTGACTTCAGGAAGCCCTTCCTCTGGGGCCTACTCCCTTCCCGAGTCTCTAGTTTGTATCGTCGCCTGGATCTAGATTGTAAAGGCTCGTCAGCTCCCAGGAGAGGCGTTCCTCGTCTCAGGATGACTCTCCCCGTGTTTCTGTCCTTCTGTGTGCTCGTTTTGGTGATGCTTGGGCTTAGAAACATGCGGGAAAGGTAGGTGCCGGCACTCAAATCTTCTTGAAAGCTTACCTCACATTGTGATTTACTTGTGTGTTTCTGTAGGTTTTCCCTATTTCGTTTTTTTTTTTAATGTTTATTTATTTTTGAGAGACAGAGAGAGCGTGAGCGGGGTAGGCGCAGAGAGGAAGGGAGAGAGAGGATCAGAAGCAGACCCCGCACCAACAGCGCTCAGGCCCGATGTGGGGCTTGAACTCATGAACTGGGAGATCATGCCCTGAGCCCAAGCCGGATGCTCAACCAACTGAGCCACCCAGCTGCCCCAGATCCCTCTATTTCTTATAAAGGAAAGGAAGAGCCAGACTCCCGGAAGCCAGGAGGACTTGCTCCCAGCCTGGCCAGCAGGGCTCTCCCTGGTCCTGCCTGGTGTTCTTTAAATTTCTCACCAGAAGGAGGCGCTGAGTCCCTGGGGAGAGGCCTCTGCGCCTTCAGCCTCTTCCCCGATTTCCTAGCAGCGTGGGCATCTGGGCCTCATTTTCAAGAAGGAAAAAACACTCTATTTAAAACACGAAACTTGGGGCGCCTGGGTGGCTCAGTCGGTTAAGCCTCTGACTTCGGCTCAGGTCAGATCTCACGTTCGTGGGTTCGAGCCCCGTGTCAGGCTCTGTGCTGACAGCTAGCTCAGAGTCTGGAGCCTGCTTCCGGTTCTGTGTCTCCTTCTCTCTCTGCCCCTCCCCCTCTCATGCTCTGACTCTCTGTATCAAAAATAAATAAAACATTAAAAAAATTTAAAAAAATAAAATAAACCACGAACCTAGCAAGGCCCTATCTCTGGAGTAGAGAGTTTCTCTTTCTCCCCAATGCTTGTGGCAGTAACTGATGGAGAATCCACATCAATCTGTATCAGCCTTCCGAGGACACAGATTCCGATTCGTGGGCTCTTAAAACAGTCGAAAAGAACCCGTGATATTGCTCAGATTTGCTCCAAAAATGCCTCCTGGGTCGGTGTTCCTTGAGGGTGAATGGGACAGAACCTCTGCCGGGGCCCACAGACAGGGGTCATCAGACACCCCCCTCCATCAGGTGTCCCTGGGACCCCCGACCTCGGTCCTCAGCCTCCAGATCAGGGTAGTCAACCAACCAACTTGTGGCCTTGTTTGTATACTTAAATGAAGCAAGCCTCAATATGTTAGTTCAAGTATGAATACGAGCATATGAATACGTTTCTTCAGGAAAAAAAAAAAAAACAGAAACAAACATTGATGGTACTTAAGAACACAGAAATTTTATTTTTGCCGTCACTGCCAAAGCAAGAAGGTATTAAAGTAAGAAAGCTGTGCAGAATTACAGGTTTCTCTCTGAATCAGGACTTAGCAGCCATTTATAAACCCTTGGAATACGTGCAGGGCCCCTTTGTTGAAATGACACTGCAGGGATAGAATAAATTGCCCAAAAGAGAACCACCTTACCAAAGAGCTTTACGATTTTTTTCAATGTTTATTTTTGAGAGTTTTAAGTTTATTTATTCATTTTTGGAGAAAGAGTAGGGGGAGGGGCAGAGAGAGAGGGAGGGAGAGAATCCCAAGCTGGCTCTACACTGTCAATGCAGAGCCGCATGCAGGGCTCAAACCCATGAACTGTGAGATCATGACCGGAGCCCAGATCAAGAGTTAGACATGTGGGGCGCCTGGCTGGCTCAGTCGGTTAAGCATCTGACTTTGCCTCAGGTCACAATTTCGTGGTTCGTGGGTTCAAGCCCCACGTCGGGCTCTGTGCTGACAGCTCAGAGCCTGGAGCCTGCTGCAGATTTTCTGTTTCCGTCTCTGTCTGCCCCTCCCTCCCTCACGCTCTGTCTCTCAAAAACATTAATAAAACGTTTTAAAAAAAAAGTCAGACACTTAACCAACTGAGCCGCCCAGGCACCCTGAGAGTTTTATTTTTTTAAGTGTTGAATTTTGTTAAATGCTTTTACTGTTATCTGTCGAGACGATCATATGATTTTATCCCCCTCCTTTTTTGTTTAGTGATGTGTGCACAGCAGCATTTCTGTGTTTAATGTCACTGAACTGTACGCTTTTAAACAGATAAGATGGCAAGTTTTATGTTATCTGTATTTTACGGCCATAAAAAGATTGGGAGGAAAATCTTTATTTTAAAAATAGGCCTCGCTTTAACTTAACAAAATTTAGGTTAGGACGGCAGTATGTGATCCATTCTTGTTAAATAAACAAAGAACAAATCAAATGATGGTTTTTCTGGTGGGGAGGAGGGTGAAATATTAGAATTTTTCCTACAAAATTTTTTCATGTCTAGCTTTTATAAGCTAAGTCATGGGGGGTCTGGGTGGCTCAGTCGGTTAAGCGTCCGGCTTCGGCTCAGGTCATGTTCTCACGGTTTGTGGGTTCGAGCCCCGCATCGGGCTCTGTGCTGACAGCTCAGAGTCTGGAGCCTGTCTTGGATTCTGTGTCTCCCTCTCTCTCTGACCCTCCTCTGCTTACGTTGTCTCTCTCTCTCTAAAAAGAAATAAAACATTAAACGAAATTTTTTTAAAAGCTAAGTCATAAAGTTAATTTTTGGAAGATTCTTCTACGGTGCTAAGGGCCTCTCTTACTCCTTTGGTCTTTGTATCCTACTTTTTTGAAGGCTCATCATGCCATTATCCTCGTGGGTGATGGTTTCTTCAGAAGTTAACTGGTCAGGGCACTTGGGTGGCTCATTCGGTTGAGCGTCTGACTTTGGCTCAGGTCATGATCTCAAGGTTCATGAGTTCGAGCCCTACATCGGGCTCCATGCAGACAGAGAGGAGCCTCCTTGGGATTCTCTCTCTCTCTCTCTCTCTCTCCTCTCTTTCTCTTTGCCCCTCCCCACTCGTACTTTCTCTCTCTCAAAATAAATAAATAAACTTAAAAAAATTAACTGATTTGTCTCTGTCAGATCCCAATCGGTCAAGGGATTTGAGTGGGATTCCATCACTTTCTCCACCCCCGCCTTCGCTTTCAAGACTTTTTGTAACCCGGCGTCTTTTGTAAGATCTGCAATTTCTCCTTGCATCAGAGGGTCCCCGAGAGGCTGGCCTCTGAGGAAGTTTCTGTGATGAGGGAGTTCACACTAGTAGTAAACAGGGCCGTGCTCCGCGCGGACTGCGTTACGGGGCAGAGGATCTGGAGCGGGCTCTGTGCTGACAGCAGAGAGCCCGGGGTGGGGCTCAAACTCACCAGCTGTGAGATCATGACCTGAACCGAAGTCGGACACTCAACTGACTGAGCCACCCAGGCGCCCCCTTTTTTTTCCGTGCTAATTCTTTCTGAGTCCACTCCCACTTCCTCCGTGTGACCTCTGCCACTGGATTCAGACAAGCCATGCACAGCTGCCTACATAATTCCAAAGACTCCTTGAACCCATTCACACGGATAATACTCCATTCCTCACATCTACCCCCACATGGTGGCCGAATGGCCCCTTCACCCGCCCGAACGCCTTCCTGGAGTCCCAATGCCCCTTGGAAACCAAGCAAGCTCCTCCTCATCCCGGAAGACCCCGCCTACCCACGCCCCTCCCCTTTGGCCTCGTCAGTGTAATGGGCCTCCTCTTAGTTCTCCGGGTGTCCAGTCTTCCTTTTCATCCGAGGGCCTTCTCACTGGCTGCTTCCTCTGCCTAGAATGTTCTCTCACCTGTTCCTCAGAACTAAAAAGCCCTTGGTCCTCCGGATTCCCTCCCCTCCCCGCCCATTGTTATCACCTCCACTGTCTTCATTGTATGTAAATTTTGCAGATGGCCCGTCCTTGTCATTCCGCTGCACCCTGAAGCAGCTTGGGCTGGAAATTAGGACCACATCTCACAACCGTGTTCTGAGGGTGGCTGTCTCAGTCTCTTGGGCCCGGAAACCAATGCGTGGCATTTTGTAAGACTGAACCCGCCATTTTCAGAATGATCCCCTGAAGTCTCAAGGGAAGAGCTCCACGCTGTCTTGATGCCTGTGTCTCTGTTGACCCACTGTTCCTGCGAGAGGCTCTCTTAGAACTCTCTCTGCGCACGCGCGAGTACCTGTGTGTGCACGTGCCCGTAAATATGTATATTTACCCTTTCTTGCCCTTCGTTTTGTTAATGCAGTGGATCACATTTTTGACTTGTGTATGTCGAACCACCTTGGCAATGCAGAAATGAATCCCGTCTGGGGGCACCTGGCTAGCTCAGCTGAAAGACTAGGCAACTCTTGATATAGGAGTCAGGAGTTCCAGCCCCACGTGGAGTGTAGAGATTACTTAAGTAAATAAAATCTAAAAAAAACCATTTGATCATAGTGTATGATCTTTTTTAATGTTTTTTTTAAGCTTATTTATTTACTTAGCGAGAGTGTATGCCTGGGAAGGGGCACAGAGAGAGCGCCCAGAGAGAATCCCAAACAGGCCCCATGCTGTCAGCACAGAGCCAGATGCAGGGCTTGAGCTCATGAACCTTGAGACTGTGACCTGAGCTAAGACCAAGAGTCAGAGGCTCAGTTGGCAGGGCCACCCCGGGGGCCCCCCTTTTATGTGTCATTGAATTCAACTTGCTGATGTTTTGTTGAGGATTTTTGCAATTATGTCATCAGGAATATTGATCTGTGTAAGAGTTACCTTAGGAGGACGACCAAGCGGCCATTTTACTGTGGCTCGGAGAAGAGTTCCAGGCACCGGCCAGGCACCGACGACCCCTACTCTCCGATCTGGAATGTCTTACGCCGTTTGAAATATAGCCTACCATGGAATTCCAGTATCCCCTCACCCCGCCAGAAGGAAACAGCCAATCCCACCCTGCCACGGTCCAAAAATGCCCTTACTTGGCTATCTGCCCATCCGAGATCAAACCCGGAACTCTTGCACTCATAAAATGCCTTGCCCTCCCGGACCAGGCGTGACTTCCTTGACTCCCCACTCCAGAGTCATGGAACCTCGCCCGGGAACTGCAGACTCCAATAAAGGCTTTCTTTGCTCCTTAACTTGGTCTCTCTCTTTCCTCTCGCCTCTGCCTCCATCTATGAAATCTTACAATCTGTAATTTTCTGGTTTTGGTATCAGGGTAACGCTGGCCTTGTAAATGAGTTTGAAAATAATTCTCTCCCCTTCAGATTTTTGGAAGAGTTTGAGAGAGATGGGTGTTAATTCTTTAAATGTTTGCTAGGATTCACCAGTGAAACCCTCAGGTCATTATTGGTGTGTTCATCATTTCTCTTCATGATTCAGTCTTGATAGGTTGTCTCTTTCTAGAAATTTATTAATCTTAGGTTATTCAAATTGTTGTCATAGACTTGATCATAGTAGTCTTTAAAAGTTTTTTTTTTAATGTTTTATTTATTTTTGAGAGAGGGAGAGAGACAGCATGAGCAGGGGAGGGTCAGAGAGAGAGGGAGACACAGACTCAGAAGCAGGCTCCAGGCTCTGAGCTGTTAGCACAGAGCCCGATGTGGGGCTCGAACCCACAAACCGTGAGATCATGACCTGAGCCAAAGTCAGACACTCAACTGACAGAGCCACCCAGGCGCCCCATAGTAGTCCTTTAAGAGCCGTGGTATTTTTCTGTTGTCGGTTGTAATGCCTCCTCATTCATTTATACTTTTGCTTATTTGAGTCCTTTTTTTTTTTTTTCTTGGTTAGTTCAGCTAAAAGTTTGTCATTTGTGTCTGTCTGTTTTCCAAAAACCAACTCTTTTAATTAACTTATTTTTTTTAATGTTTTAAATTTATTTTTGAGAGACAGAGACAGTGTGAGCAGGGGAGGGTCAGAGAGAAAGGGAGACACAGAATCCGAAGCAGGCTCTAGGCTCTGAGCTAGCTGTCAGCACAGACCCTGAAGCAGGGCTTGAACCCACGAACCGTGAGATCATGACCTGAGCCAAAGCCGGCCACTTAACTACTGAGCCACCCAGGTGCCCCCCCAAAACTAATAGGAGTTGTCCTATTAGTTTCATTGATTTTTTAAAATTGTCTTTCTAGTTTTTATTTCACTCATTTCTGTACTGATCTTTGTTATTTTCTTCCATCTGCTAATTTTGAGCTTAGTTTGTCCATCTTTTTCTTTGTTCCTTGTGGTGTAAAGTTAGGTTGTTTTCTTGAGGTCTTATTTTCTTAATGTTGCCTTTTATCACATTCTCTCTTAGAACTGCTTTTGCTGCATCCCATAGGTGTTGGCATATTGTGCCTCCATTTCTGTCTGTCTCAAAATACTTAAAATTTTTTTCTACTTTTCTTGAGATATAATTGATGTACATCACCATATAAGGTTAAGGTGTGCAGCATGATGCCTTGGCTTACATAAGTTGTCAAAAGGCTACCGTACTGAGTTTAGTTAACATGTATCAAAGCAGGTTGCCTGGGTGACTCAGTCAGTTGAGGATCTGACTCTTGATTTCAGCTCAGGTCAGGATCTCACGGTTCATGAGTTCGAGTCCTGAGTTGGGCTCTGTGCTGTAAGTGCAGAGCCTGCTTGGGATTCTCTCTTTCCCTCACTTTCTGCACCTCCCCCACTTGTTCTCCCTTTCTCTCTCTCTCTCAAAATAAATAAATAAATAAATGTAAAAAAACCCCCAAGTATCGGGGCACCTGGGTGGCTCAGTCGGTTGAGGGTCCAACTTCAGCTCAGGTCACGATCTCCTGGTTCATGGCTTCAATCCCTGCATCAGGCTCTGTGCTGACAGCTCAGAGCCTGGAGCCTGCTTTCGATTCTGTGTCTCGCTCTCTCTCTACCCCTTTCCTGCTCACACACTCTCACTCTCAAAAAATAAAATAAAACATTTAACAATTTTTAAAAAAATTTTTAACATTTATTTATTTTCGAGACAGAGAGAAACAGATCATGAGCAGGGGAGGGGCAGAGAGAGAGGGATACACAGAATCGGAAGACAGGCTCCAGGCTCTGAGCTGTCGGCACAGAGCCCGACGCAGGGCTCGAACCCACGAACTGTGAGATCATGACCCCAGCCGAAGTTGGACGCTCATCTGACTGAGCCACCCAGGCGCCCCAAAACATTAAACAATTAAAGAAAAACATGTATCAAATAATTTGTATCTATGAGATACAAAAAAAATGTTTTTTTTTCTTGTAATTGGAGAAAGAAATGTTGTAGGATCTATTCTCTTAACAAATTTCAAATACACCATGCATCAGTGGTAACCATAGTCATCATGTTGTATATTTTGATTTCCCTTTTGATTTCTTCTTTGACCCATCTGTCATTCAGGGCTGTGTTTAATTTCCACATGTTTGTGAATTTTCCAGTTTTCCTCCTGGTAGGGATGTCTAGTTTCATACCATTGTGGTCAGAAAAGGTATTTGGTATGACTTCAGTCTTCTTAAATCTGCTAAGATTGTTCTGTGACTTAACATATGATGTGTCTTGGAGAATGTTCCAGATGTACTTGAGAACAACATTCTGCTGCAGACGGAATGTCCTATGTGTGTCTTCTAGGTTCATTTGGTCTATAGTGTTGTTCGCGTCCATGGTTTCTTTAGTAATTTTCTGGATGATCTATCTGTTGTTGAAAGTGGGGGTGTTAAAAGCCCCCTACTATTGAATTTTTATTTCTCCTTTTAGTTCTGTTAGCATTTGGTTTATATATTTATATGTAGGTGCTCCAGTGTTAGGCATATAAATATTTACACTTGTTCTATACTCTTGATGAACTGACCTTTTTATCATTATAGTGTGATCTTCTTTGTCTCTTGTTACTTCTTCTTTTTTTTTTTTTTTTTTTTGGTTTCTTGTTGCAGTTTTTAACTTAAAGTCTATTTTGTCTGCTACAAGTGTAGCTACCCCTGGCCTTCTTGGCTTCATTTGCATGAAATTATCTTTTTCTGTGCCTTCTCTTTGAGCCTATGTGTGTCCTTAAATTTGTTTTTTTAATTAATTTATTTATTTTAAGAGAGAGCGTGTGCACAAGCAGGGACAGGGGGCAGAGAGAGGGAGTGAGAGAATCCCAAACAGGCTCCGCTCACAGAGTTTGACATGGGGCTCAAACCCGTGAACCATGAGATCATGATCTGAGCTGAAACCAAGAGTTGGGTGCCTAACTGACTGAGCCACCCAGTTGCCCCCTTAAAGTCATCTTTAATGCTTTTATCCTTCAACCTTTATACTAGAGTTTAGTGTTACAAGATGATGTTGAAAAGACCACCAAACGCCAAATAGAAGTGAAGCAAAACTTTATTTACAACCGGACCAAACCTGATCTCCTGATGGTAAGGAGAAAGTGCAGAGAATGGCCCTGAACAAAGGTTACAGTGAAATCATATAGACACACACAGCATTCCATGGCAGCCAATTACATTGTGATATTTGCTGGTATGTTTTATATTTTCATATATTATGAATATATGATATATATATTATGAATAATATATTATTTCGTGTATTATGTATTTATGTTATTAATTCGTATCTTTTATCTTCTGCTTGAAATACTCCTTTAAGGGGCACCTGAGTGGCAAAGTTGGTTGAGCGTCCAACTTCAGCTCAGGTCATGATCTTGCAGTTCGTGGGTTCAAGTCCCAAGTCAGGCTCTGTGCTGACAGTGTGAAGCCTGCTTGGGATTCTCTCTCTGCCCCTCCCCCACTTGGTCTCTGTCTATAAAAATAAATAAATAAAACTTAAAAAAAAAGAAATACTCCTTTCAGCATTTTTTGTAGGCAGGTCTACTGGTGATCACCTTCCTCAGTTTCCGTTTGTCTGGGAAGGTCTTTGTCTTGCCTTCTTTTCTGAGGGACACCTGTGCTGGGTAATGTATTCTTGCTTGGCAAGTTTTCCCCCCAAGAACTTTGAATATATCATCCCATTCTCTTGTAGCTTGCAGAGTTTAAGCTGAAAGTCCATCAGAGCCTTATACAGTTTCCCTTATTTGTGAGGAATTTTTTTTCCCTTGCTGCTTTTAATATTCTCTTGATCGGGGTGCCTGGGTGGCTCAGTCGGTTAAGCCTCTGACTTCGGCTCAGGTCAGATCTCACGTGTGTGGGTTCGAGCCCCATGTCAGGCTCTGTGCTGACAGCTAGCTCAGAGCCTGGAGCCTGCTTCCAGTTCTGTGTCTCCTTCTCTCTCTGCCCCTCCCCCTCTCATGCTCTGTCTCTCTCTCTCTATCAAAAATAAATAAAGCATTAAAAAATAAAAATAAATAAATAAAATTCTCTTGATCTTTGATTTTAGGCAGTTTTATTATAATGCATCTTGGAGAATGTTTCTTTGGGTTGAAAGTTTGGGGGGACCTAGGAGGGTTGTGAACTTGGATGCCTGAGTTTCTCCCCAGATCTGGGAAGTTCTCCGCCATTAGTTTGTTAAATAAGCTTTCTGCAGGGCCCCTGGGTGGCTCAGTCAGTTAAGTGGTTAAGCGTCTGGCTTCGGCTTGGGTCATGATCTCGCGGTTTGTGACTTTGAGCCCTACGTTGGGCTCTGTGCTGACAGCTAGCTCAGAGCCTGGAGCCTGCTTCAAATTCTGTGTCTCCCTCTTTCTCTGACCCTCCCCTGCTCGCACTGTCTCTCTCTGTCTCTCGAATATAAATAAAAAACATTAAAAAAAAAACAAACCTTTTTGCCCCTTTCTCCCTCTCTTCTCTTTCTGTGATTCCTATGATGCATATTTTGTTTTGCTTTGGCGGTATTCCATTGTTCACAGTTTAGGCTTTTAAGATTTTTTAAAATTTAAAATTTAAATTTTATTTTAAAGTAGTCTCTACCCCAGCATGGGGCTTGAACTCATGGCCCTGAGATGAAGAGTTGTATGCTCCTCAAACTAAGCCAGCCAGGTGCCCCTCACAGTTTAGGCTTTAAAACTCTTTTTTAGGGGTGTCTGTGTGACTCGGTCAGTTAAGTATCTGACTCTTGGTTTCAGCTCAGGTCATGATCTCACAGTTCATGGGTTTGAACCCCACATCAGGCTCTGTGCTGACAGTGAGGAGCGTGCTTGGGATTCTCTCTCTCCCCCTCTCTCTGCCTGACCCCCACTTGTGCTTTCTCTCGCTCTCTCAAAATAAATAAACTTAAAAAACTTTTTAACTCTTTTTCTTTCCTTTTTTCTTCGTTCCCTCTGATTAGATAATTTCCACTGACTTGTCTTCCACTTTACAGAGTCTTTCTTCTGCTTGATCATGTCTGCAAGGGATGCCCTGCTGCATTTCTCATTTCATTCTTTCACTTCTTCAGCTCTGGAATTTGTCTGGCTCTTTATGATTCCCATTTCTCTGTCAAACTTTTCACTTTGATAGTGCATTGTTTTTCTGAGTTCACTGAATTGCTGTTCCGTGTTTTCTTGTAGCTCATGGTGCTTCTTTAAAACAACCATTTTGAATTCTCTGTGAGGTAAATAGCAGGTTTCCATTTCTTTGTGGTCAGTTACTAGTTACTAGAAAGTCGTTGTGTTCCACTGGCAGCGTCCTGTTTCCTTGACTCTCCATGTCCCTTGAGTCCTGGAGCTGCTGTCTTTGCATTGGAAGAAGCTGTCCCCTCGGGAAATACCTTCCATCACTCCTGCTAGTGATTCTGAGGCTTTCTTAGACCTTTTCTTTTTTCTTATTTTTTAAAAATACTTTTAAAAATTTAATTATTTTGGCGGGAGGCGGGGGCAGAGAGAGACACAGAATCCAAGGCAGGCTCTAGGTTCTGAGCTGTCAGCACAGAGCCCAACACAGGACTTGAACCCACAAACAATGAGATCATGACCTGAGCCAAAGTCGATGCTTTGACTGAGCTACCCAGGCGCACCTAGACCTTTTCTATGGATACTCCTGCTCCACACTACTTGTTCTTGCTTTGGTGGAATTCTTTTCTTTTCTAAAATTTTCAATGTTTATTTATTTTTGAGAGAGAGAGAGATACAGAGCATGAGCAGGGGAGGGACAGAGAGAGAGAGACAAGAATCCAAAGCAGGCTCCAGGCTCTGAGCTGTCAGCCCAGAGCTCAATGTGGAGCTCGAACTCACGAACCCTGAGATCATGACCTGAGCCGAAGCCAGACCCTAACTGACTGCCACCCAGGCGCCCCTGGGTGGAATTCTTAAAATCGGTGCCTTCTCCTGATACTGCAAAGGCAGGCCAGGCCCTGACAGCCTCCCATGTGTTCTCCCCGGGCGGTGCTGCCTCGCCGAGCGTGGGCGCTTTCTCCCCACCTGCGAGCTGGATCAGGGTTCTACACGTGCTCGCCAGCTGTCCGCAAGCCAGTGTGAACTGGCTGCCCCCCCCCCCCCGCATGCACTGGGACGAGTGGGCGAGGGGCGGGGGTAGAGATGCACACAGCATTGGAGGTGTCTGTGGGCCCTTTGGGAGGACCTACAGCGGAGGCCCACCTAGTAGCTCAGGGGCGGGCTTCCTGATGGTGGTGTCTGCAAAGGGATTAGTAGGGTCTGTAGCACTTTTGTGCTCTCAAGACCCTAGCTGCTCTTCTCCCCACCTCTCCCGTCGTGCGGCACATCTCAGCTTTCCCTGTGTGGTGAGGAAGAGGCTAATCTCTTCGGCACCGGTCCACACAACACAGCTTGGGCAAGTCAGGTGCTTACTCACCGGCCCTGCCTTCCCCACGGGCTGAGAAGGTCTGTCCCCGCGCTCCGCTGTGCTGCCTTGCGGGCGGGGGCGGGGGAGTGGGGGGGGGTGGTTTCTCTAACCCTTTCCAGTGCGGCCAGTCTTCCTTCCTTCCTTCCTTCCTCCCTCCCTCCCTCCCTCTCTCTCTCTCTCTTTCTTCTCTTTCTCTCTCCTTCCTACCTCTTTCTTTTTCTTCCTTCCTTCCTTCCTTTGTCTTTCTCTCTCTATCCCTCCTTCCTCTTTCTTTCTTTCCTTCCTTTCTTTCCTTCCTCTTTCTTTCTTCTCTTTCTCTCTCTCTCTCCCTCCTTCCTTTCCCTTTCTTTCTTTCCCCTCCACTGGTGTGTTGGAACCTCTCTGCTGGACCCCGGACTTCCACAAAGTCACTCTTGTTTGTGGGGGTTAAGACTTTGTCAGATTAACAGTTGTTAAGCAGAGCATGGAGGGCCAGCTAGCTAGTAGGCCATGATTCAATAAAAGACCACAAAAGAAATCAAAATAATTTGTTACAGGTTCTAGAAGAAGTACATGGCAAGACTCAAGGGGCCACATGAGGTGGTCAAGGCAGGGTGCCGGCAGAGAGAGAAAGAGAGAGAGAGGCAGGACGGCAGGACCCTGGGCACGTGCCTTTATTTAGATCTGTGAGTGGAGTGGTTGGAGGTTCCTGGGCCAAGGCCAGGTTGGGCAGTTTAAACCAGAAAGGGCAGTGTTTTGCTACGGTCCACAGGGCTCTTCTCTAAGGGGCACACAGGGGAAGGCCCTGGGGGGCAGGGGAGACTGTTGACCTTAGGAGCTGTCAGGGAGGTCAGGAACTTAGGTTTGCTTCTGCCTCCGTGGGCTTTTATGTGGGGCGTGCATTTGCACAGGGGAATGAGGGAGCGAGTCAGTTTGAGGTTCCCTGCAGCCTGTGTGGCCAAACAAAATGGATTCTGAGGCACCAATACCATGGAGCAGCTGAGCTAAATTCTTGAACAGTGGGTGATCGTCAAAATCAGTGCTCTTTGAGGGGAAGATGGTAGAAAACTTCTATTTCACCATTTTGATGACACTTCCGTTACTCCTTCAGGTGACTTAAGGCCATCAGAAATCCTCTTTCCCAAGGGCTGGACACAGGACAATGTAGTGATCTCTCGGGCCTTTTTTCTAAGGGTGAAGGCTATGAGCCTTACTAGATCTTTCTACTCTGCTCTTGCAAGAAGGAAGACTCCTTCCCACATGTCATTAGCAACTTGAAGCGTAATTAACTCAGTAGCTAGGAGTTGCCCAATAGGCGTGCTGACCTCTGTCATACCCCTTAAGTTAGGTGACCAGACAGAAGTACAAGCAAGTCCAGTACATGCTGAAAAGTCTTCTCTAAAAAAGCTAGTCTGAAGAGCATATTATTTTTGCAATAGAATCCCATGGATATTTAACAGCAAAAGGGGTTTCATAGAGCAAGCAAGGAATCATGGGTACCTATGGCGCATGGTACCTCCCTGAGCTGACTGACCGACACGCATCAGCAAGGGTGGTGAATCAGGATGGAGGGACCGAAGGACAAGGCAGCAATGGCTGAGATAATGGGCAGGCGCTAAAACGGAGCTCGGCGGGAGGATCACGTGGTCGTCGGCCAAGGTCTCTCCCCGGTGGGGACCCCAGGCTCTTCGTTGCACGGACTCTGATGCCTGCCCCAGCCTTGCTTTCCAAGCTGCCTTAGTGGGAATTTACTTTCTTCAGTATTTTTCTCAATGAGGAAACATCTTTCTGCTGCAAAGAAGGAGGAACCAATAGATTGTGGAGCTCAGACGAGGAGCCACTGCTGGAGAGGCAGTGAGCGGGTTCCCTCACGAAGAGTGGCCTGGACACCCAAACTGCCGTCCTCCGTCCTCGCTGCTCGCCCCACCCCCTTCTCCTCGGGCAGGGGCAGGGTCCTTACCTGGCACAGTCCCTGGAGACGGGGGACGAATAGCACTGGGACTTCACACCGAGAATCTTCAGCTTCACAACATACTTCTTCTCGGGATCAAAGGACTCGGGGCAGCAGAGCTCAAAGCAGGGCCAGAAGGGGCAGTTAGGGCCACAGAGGTTGGTCCGGTTCAGGGGCAGGATGGTGTCGTCACTACAGCACTGCTCCAAAGGGTTGTAGATCTTGTCCCCACACCTGGGCGCCTGCTGGCACAGCCACACCTCTGGGCCGGTGGGGGCATCTGGGCAGAGATTGCTGGTGTGAGCCCAGGGAGGTCCAGGCTCTAACCCCCGCCCCCCGCCCCCTGTCAGGAGCCCTCTGGGAACCACGTCCCCACTTCCCAAGGGGGGCCTGGTCCCTCTTCATTCTTCCCCCTCCTGTACTCACCCGTGACAGTCTTCGAGCCTTGGAGCAGAAGGACTAACACACACACAGGAGCTGGAGGAGAGGGAAAGGAGGTTGCGGAGGGGCTGGAGTGTGGCCATTGGGCTGGCTGACCTCAGGGCCAGTGTGGGGAAGGCTTAGCCCCAGATTTGCTCTGCAGGCTTGGGTTTGGGGCCATCTCTGCATAGGATCTAGTTCCTGATGCATGTGAGTGTCTAGACAGCTGGGTCAGAGCAGTCTGGACCCTTTAAAGGGGAGCGAATGAAGAAAAAAGGCTTGGAATGCCATTGCCTAGGATTCTAAGAATGCAGTGAACTTTCCCAGTTGGGGGAGGGCATGGGGCAGCTGTTAAAGATATCGGAGGATGCACAGGAAGAGGAAGGAAGCTGAGGGAAGACTGACAAGGAGAGAATTTGGGTGCAGGGCTGCTTCGGAGACACGGCTGGGCCTGAACGGTCTTGGACTAGGAGCTCCCCTTACCTGTGCTGCGGCTTCCGGGCCCCCCATGACTGTGGATGGAGTTGGAGAGACGCGGGGACTGGGAAAGAACGGACGGGACATGAAGGGGTTTTATAAATGCAACCACGTGACCAGGTTCGCGCTTCACCAAGTTCACGTGTTCCACAGCCGTCCTTACTGTGGAACCTTGCAGAGGCAGGGAGCCATCGGATCTTACGGATAAAACAGGAGGCAAAGGTCTGGCTTCGTCTTGTACGACTTGCAAATGGAAAGTGTCCTGTTACCCCGTGTCCTGAGCCCCCCCCACCTCCCGGGCCACGCACAGCGGAGCGTGAATGCGGGCTCCCACGCCTCCTCCCTGCTGGGGCTCCCGCTGCTGCTGGCCTCAGCCCTGCCGGGCCGGCGCAGTTAACGTGCAGCCCGAGAGCATGGCTTCTCCATTTGTGTTCAGCTTCCTCCCCTACGAAACACCTGCCGTTTCTATATTTCCCAGGTACCTTGTCCTTAGAAGCCTCAAGAGATTCTGTCCCAAACCACTTTGTTTACTGTCTGGGGAGCTATCTGGAACCATCCTCACAGCGGTCACATGAGCCGGCGACAGGGCACAGGCTCCATAAACTCGAGGAAGGGGACCAGAGGGAGTGACAGTTTGTGGATCCCTCCCCCGCCCCCACCTCCACGGGGTTGTCGTGAGGATCCAAAGAGCAAATGGCTCGACAGGGCAGATCGTAATAATGCTAACAGTAAGTAACAGGCGGCGTGTGAGGTGGGGCTTGAGCGTGCAGCCCGGGTAGAGGGAGGCTCGGGGTAAACCGAGGTCTTTGGATCTGGAGCTCCCGATGGGCCCCACCTGTCAGCTTGTCTGTCTAATGTGCTTTTTAAAAAAATGTTTACTATTTATTTTGAGAGAGAGAGAGAGAGAGAGAGAGAGATGAGTGTGGGGGGGGGGGGCAGAAAGGGAGAGAGGGAGAGAGAGAATCCCAGGCAGGTTCCACGCTGTCAGTGCAGAGCCCCACACTGGGCTCAAACTCATGAACCCTGAGATCATGACCTGAGCCTAAGCCAAAAGTCGGACACTTAACCAGCTGAGCCACCCAGGCGCCCCTAATGTGCTTCTGAAGTGACCCAGCACTAGAGGGAACACTACCAGCCGAAGTCAGTTTGCAGGATGCAAGCAAAACTGGGGGACGAGGAGCCTTTACTAGGCGTGATCTGCTTATAAAAATTCAGGGAACAATCTGAAAACCCTTTGTGATAATAGTCATTTCTGAGATGCATCTATTGACTTGGTCAAGTAACACCAGTGGCCTGTTGTCATGTCCCACGTCTCTTTAAATTTCACTTTAAAAATTGGGGCACCTGGGTGACTCAGTTGATTAGGAGTCTGACTTCATCTCGGAGCCTGGCGCCAGCTTCCGATTCTATGTCTCCCTTTCTCTCTGCCCCTTCCCTGCTCGCACTCTGTCTCTCTGTCTCTCTTGAGAGAGTAAATAAACATAAAAAAATTTCTGAAAAGAAATTTCACTTAAAAAATTTTGAATCCCCAATACTTTTTTCCCTTGAGATTTTCCGGCCTTCTGGGCTTTTTTTTTTTTTTAATGTTTAAAAATATTGACATGAGAGTTCAATTCTTTACCAGTGACTTAGTCATGAAACAGTCATAGCCCCTGGCATTGAGCCACTCCTGGTCATGCAGAGGTGGGGAAATGTGTTTGGGTATTCTCTTGTGAAAGCCAAGCCGTAGGAGTAGGGGGTTAGAGTGCTGACATGTCACGTTGTATGGTAAGAACTAAACCTGTTGCATCACACAGGTGATTGCTAATCACTTTCTTCCCTTTTACAAGACAAATAAAGGTTTTGAGTTCTAAACAAATAAACAGAAAAGATGATAGATAATTGAGCAATGGCTGGAGACCTCGACACCCCATTTTCAATAGTAGAACAAAACAGCACATAGATGGTCATCAAGAATACAGACCACGTTGGAGGCGCCTGGGTGGCTCAGTCTGTTGAGCGTCCGACTCTTGGTTTCAGCTCAGGTCATGATCCCAGGGTCATGGGATTGAGCCCCACATGGGTCTCTGAGCTGAACATGGAGCCTGCTTGAGATTCTCCTTCTCCCTCTTTCTCTTTTTCTCCCTTTGCCACCCTCCCCAACTCCTGCTCTCTGTCTCTTAAAAAAAAAAAAAAAAGAATATGGAATATTTGAAAAACCACTAGAAACCAATTAAACCTAACAAATATCTGTAGAACACTTCAAAATAGCAAAATACCCATTCTTTCCAGTACACATGTAACATTCTACAAGATCTACCATATTCTAAGCCATTAAAAAAAGGCCTCAGTAATGTAAAAGAATTGAAATCATACCAAATATGCTCTCTGATCACAATGGAATTCAATGAGAAGTAAATAACAGAAGTAAATTTGGGAAACTCACAAATATGCAGCAATATGAGAGCCAGTTCCTTAGTAAAATAACCAGTGAGTCAAGGAAAACTAAAGTTACAAACGAGATTCAGAAATAGTTTGAAACAAATGAAAACGAAAACGCCATGTATCAAAACATGGCGGACGGCTTACAGCAGTGATGGCAGAGAACTCTGTGGATGAAACGCCTATGTGGTAAGAGAAGATAGCTCTCAAAGCAATAACCGAGAGAAACAGAACCAAGGAAACAGTGATTATACCAAGGAAAGTAAATGAAATGGAGAATAGAAAAAAACAACACAGGAAATCAATAAAGTTAAAAATGTGTTCTTTGAAAAGATGAACAGAATCAATGAAACTTTAGCTAAAATGACCAAGAAAAAAAGCATCCTTAAATTCATGCCAATCATTCATAAACTTCAAAAAATAATGTTTTTGATTGTTTGTTTGTTTTTGAGACAGAGACACAGAGCATGAGCAGGGGAGGGGCAGGGAGAGAGAGGGAGACACAAATTTCAAAGCAGGCTCCAGGCTCTGAGCTGTCAGCACAGAGCCTGATGCGGGGCTCGAACTCACAAGCCATGAGATCATGACCTGAGCCCAAGTTAGACACTTAACCAACTGAGCCATTCAGGTGCCCCATAAACTTCAAAAAATAAAACAATAGAACTTTCCAACTCAGTTTATGAAGCTAATATCACCCTAATATCAAAACCAGACAAAGACATCATAGACCAACATCTCTTACGAATATAAATTAAGAAATTCTCAAGAAAAAATACTAGCAAACAAAATCCAACAGCTTATATAAAAGATTCTACACCATGACCAAGTGGGATTTATCCCAGGAATGCAAGATTGGCTCAACATATGAAAATCAATCAATGTAATAAACCTTGTTAGTAGAATATGGGTGGAGGGAAATAATGATGATCTCAAATGATACAGAAAAGGCATTTGACAAAATGTATACTCTTCTGTGATTAAAACAGTAACAACAACAAAGAACAAACCGGGAATCCAGAGAGCTTCCTCTGCCTGGTCTATGAGAAAACCCACAGCTTACTGTGCCTAACGGCAAAAGACCTCACGCGCCTCTTCCCAACATTTGGAACGGGACAAGGATATTCACCCTCCCCACTCGATTTAACATCGCACTGGAAGTTCAAGCCAGAGAAATTAGGCAAGAAAAAGAAAGCAACATTCAAATTCGAAAAGAAGATGTAAAACTATTTCTGTTTTCAAGCACCGTGATCGCCTAGTACATTAAAAATGCTTACGGAAGCGACTCAAGCCACTATAGAATGAACAGATGAATCGAGCAAGGCTGCAAGATGCAAGACCAACATACAAAAGTCCGTCATACACACTAGCAAAGAGCCATCCGAAATGGAAATTAAGAAAATAATTCTATTTACGGGGGTCCCTGGGTGGCTCAGTCGGTTAAGCATCGACTTTGGTCATGATTTCATGGTCCATGAGTTCAAGTCCCATGTCCAGCTCTGTGCTGACAGCTCGGAGCCTGGAGCCTGCTTCTAATTCTGTGTCTCCCTCTCTCTCTGCCCCTCCCCCGCTCACACTCTGTCTATGTGTCTGTCTTTCTCAAAAATAAATAAACATTAAAAATAAGGGGCGCCTGGGTGGCTCAGTTGGTTAAGCCTCCGGCTTCGGCTCAGGTCAGATCTCACGTTCGTGGGTTCGAGCCCCACGTCAGGCTCTGTGCTGACCGCTAGCTCAGAGCCTGGAGCCTGCTTCCGGTTCTGTGTCTCCTTCTCTCTCTGCCCCTCCCCCTCTCATGCTCTGTCTCTCTCTGATCAAAAATAAATAAAATATTTTTAAAAAATGAAAAATAAAAAATAAAAAAATAATTCTGCTTACAGTAATACCAACAGTAATAAAATGTGTGTTAATAAATTTAACAGGAGGAGTGCAGAACGGGCACGCTGAAAACAGCACAGCTGTTAAAAGAATTTCAAGAACATGTAAACAAATCAAGCTACATAAATGTTGCTCAGTTGAAAAACGTAATATTGTTAAGCTGCCAGTGCTCCCACACTGACCTATAAACTCAACGCCATTCCTATCAAAACGCTAGCTGGTTTCTAGGCAGAAATGAGCAAGCTGATCCTAAAATCCGTACTGAAACTCGAGGGACCCAGAACAGCCAAAGCAAAGAACAGAATTGTTGAACTGATGCTGTATCATTTCAAAATCTACTCCAAAGCTATCCTAGTTAATTCCGTGCGGTGTGGACCTAAGGGACGCCCGCGTAGATCAATGGGCTGGATTGACAGTTGAGAAATAAACCGGTATAATTACGGTCCATGAAATTCCAACAAAAGTGCTATGACAATGGGGAGAGAATAGTCTTTTCAACAGCTGGGGCTGGGAAAACTGGGTGTCTGTGCGCAAAAGAGAATAAGGAGGACGTGGAGAAGGAGAGAAAGAAGGTCCGTCCCTTACATACACGAAGACTAACTTCCAGTTGATCATAGACCGAAATATAAGAGCTAACGCCGTAAAACCCTCAGCAGAAAACAGTGGAGTAAATCTTAATGGTCGTGGTTCAGGCAATGTGTTCTTGGCTATGACATCAAAAGCACAAAAGACTGAGAAAAAAAATAGAATTTGTCAAAATGAAAACATACGTGATGCACACAAAAATATCAAGGAAGTGAAAAGACGATCACATAACAGAAGAAAGTATTTGCAACTCACACATATGCTAAGAGAGAGGTATCCAGAATATGTTGAAAAACTCTTACAGCCAAATAATAAAAAGACACCCCAGTTTAAAAGTGGAGAAAGGGGGCGCCTGGGTGGCTCAGTGGGTTAAGCCTCTGACTTGGCCCCAGGTCATGATCTCACGTGCGGGGGTTCGAGCCCCGCATTGGGCTCTGTGCTGACAGCTCGGAGCCTGGAGCCTGCTTCCAGTTCTGTGTCTCCTTCTCTCTCTGCCCCTCCCCCTCTCATGCTCTGTCTCTCTCTGTATCAAAAATAAATAAAACATTAAAAGTGGAAAAAGTATCTGAATAGACACATTTCCAAAAAGGATATACGGACGGCCGGTCAGCACTTGAAGAGATGCTCATCCCTGTTCATTAAGGGACTGCAAATTAAAACGACAAGATATCCCTTCACATCCACTAGGGTGGCTGTAATTAACAGAAAAGTGGAAAATCACAAGGATCGGGAGGGAGGTGGAGAGATCGGAACGCTCGGACATTGCTGATCGGAACATGAAATGCGTTAGCAGCTGTGGAAGACACTTTGACAGCTCCTCAAAGAGTTGAAGATAGAAATACCGTCTGACCCAGAAATTCTACTCCCAGGTGTATGCCCGGAAGACGTGAGAACAGGATCAAATACACGCGTACACGTGTTCATGACAGCCCTATTCCCAGTGGCCAAAGGATGGGAACAGGCCAAATGTCCACTAACAGATGCATGGGTAAGCCGATCGTCGTAGTCTCCTGTAAAAAGGGATGAAGGAGGGGCGCCTGGGTGGTTCAGTTGGTTAAGCATCTGACTCTTGATCTCTGCCCAGGTCATGATCTCATGGTTCATGAGTTTGAGCCCCACGTCAGGCTCCGAGTGCTGAGCCTGCTTGAGATGCTTTCTCTCTCCCTCCCTCTCTGCCCCTCCCCCATTTAAAGAGAGGTTCTCTCTCTAAATAAATAAATAAAACTTTAAAAAAAAGGAATTAGTACTGACAAATTCTACAGTGTTGATAAACCTCAAAACTATTACGCAAGTGGAAGATGAAAGTAACATAAAAGCCATGTATGGTATGATTGATTCCACTTAAACCGAAGGTCTGAAATAATAGGAAAATCTATGGAGACAAAATGCAGATTGGTGGTTGTCGGGGGTGGGGATGAGAGGGAATGAGCAGCTAAATGGGTGTGGGGTGGCCTCTTGCTTGACTCCTAGGATGGCTCGGATAAAGAGGAATTCTGGAAGATGGTTGGGCTCCTTTTCATTCAACTGGAGCGAGAGGGGGGGGGGAGGGGGAGGGGAGGGAAAACACAGGAGATGCGAGAGACTCGTAGTTACCCAAAAGGAAGTGTTATGAACACAGAAAGCATTGCTCATCGGAATGGACCGTAGATGACAAAACTCCATCCACTTCTCCTTCCTCCCTGGGCCTGGAGGGAATAGACCCCTCTCTTGGGCACAGATCCTGGTGCAATCGAGCCTCATGCCTGGGACCTTCAGTCTCCCAGCAGGCTGATCTGAGAGCTCAAGGACCTGGGAAAACAGTGCTGGAAGCAAAGGCAGCAGGTTCACCTGGACCCCCGGAGGCAGGCCCCCTCACGGCAGCACTGCCCCAAGGGGTGACGGGTCTCTGCACCTGAGCACCGGCTGCTACACCCACAGTCCGGGACCTGGGGGAGTCAGGGCCCGAATGATTCTGAGGATTAGTCTAGGACCTCTGGAGCCCCCACCTCCATCCATGGAGCCATCCCTTCTCCCCTTCTCGCTACGCCTGTTCTCACCGGCGATTCCTTCTGAGCCCAGCTCAGGAGTTCAGAACTGAGGACAGCAGCTGAGAAGCAGAAGGGGAAGGCGAATAAAGCGGGAGAGGAGCCTTCTGGTCGCCACCAGGGCGCACAGCATGACCTCACTGAGCTCCTTTCGCTGTTGGGAACAGCTCGGCAGGGATGTTGACTCAGGGTGGCAGGAAGGGCTCGGGGAAGAGCTGAGTCTAATATTTTTGCAGGTTAGGAGAGAGACCGATGCAGTCAGAGATAACCTGGGGGATGATTACCGAGTAGGAAGCCAAGAATGGGTAGGCAGGAGAGCAGTAGGTTCGAAGCTCAGAGGTGCATTAGGGGTGCGATGCCACAGAAGGTGGGGGCTGGGAGCCCTTACCAAGATCCACCATGCTTCTCGATTGGGTCCCAGAGCCGTTGATGGCAGGGCAGCAGAGGAGCCGGGTCCGGGGCCTTAGACAGAGACTTGGATAGACACCGGTTACCCACACCTGGGGAACCTACTCATCTCACGTTGCAACACAGGAGGCAATGCTGCTGGAAGGGGAGGAGCGTGAAGACTCCGGGAGATGGGGAGCCCACCCTCTGCCTCCCCAGGAAGCACCTGGGGCTGCGGATGCAGAGTTGAATCCATTTTTTATGTTTCAATTTTTTTTAAGTTTATTCTTAAAAACTTAGAGAGAGAGAGAGAGAACAAGTAGGGGAGGGGAGATAGAGGAGGAGAGAGAGAGAACCTCAAGCATCCTCTGCGCTGTCAGCGCAGAGCCCGATGTGGGGCTTGATCCCATGACCTGTGAGATCATGACCTGAGCTGAAGCCAGATGATTAACCCACTGAGCGACCCAGGTGCCCCTGAATCCATGTTTTAGAAGAAGTGACATCAGTGCCTTTTAGGAAGCAAGAGCAAGCCCGTCTCCAGGGCCTCTTGTGTTCCTGTCCCAAAGAAAGTTTAATTATCCAGTAATGGTTATGATTCTCTGCAGTGTGGACCATTCTATTTCTAGTCCATCTGTTTTAATTTTAATTTTATTTTTTTTAAGTTTTTAATGTTTATTTATTTTTGGGAGAGAGAGAGAGCCAGGGAGGGCCAGAGAGAGAGAGAGAGAGAGAGAGAGAGAGAGAGAGAGAATCGCAAGCAGGCTCCACACTGTCAGCGCAAAGCCTGACGCAGGGCTCAAACCCACGAACTGCGAGATCATGACCTGAGCCAAAGTCAAGAATAGGACACTCAACTGACTGAGCCACCCAGGCACCCACCCCACCATTTTAATTTGTAAAGCACCCATTTTGACAACTCATTGGTCTTACATCCTTGAGCAAGTGTCACGATCCACAGTTTGGAGAACACTGCTCTACCTTGCGGCTCACTGAGGAGAGGAGAGGTCTGAAGAATGGGGGGGCGGGGTACTGGGAGGGAGCGTGCCCTCCCCCGCCCCTTGAGCAGACGTTTAGGACTCTGGCAACTGCACACTTGTGTCTGCTTCCAAAGCCTCTCCCTTGGCCTCCTGTCTTGGGCTTTAACCCTCTGACAACCCCCCTCCCAGGAGACAGATGCTGGAATCTTCCACAGACTCAAATCTCACCACTTCCATTTCTGGATGGGACGCTGTGAGGGTAAGTCCAGAATCCTCTCGAATAGGCCCACAGGGTGACTGGCCCTGCCCTCTGCCTTCCCAGCGCTGAGCCTCCTCGAAACAGTCAGTTCTTGCTCTTTCTTAAAATTATAGCTCTGATGTCCCTTCTTCCTGGAAGCCATCCTGATGCCCTTGACCGTTATTCCCAGCCCTGCTCACTGTGAGTCAGTATTGTCTGGGATGATTTATGTCCCTCGATGGACCGGAAGGATAGGTCCTGAAAGGATTGTGTCTTCAGCACTGATTAGCACAGGGCTGGTGACAGACCAGGTACCTGAGAATATGGGATGGATGGATGGATGCGTGAATGGATGGGTGGATGGTTGGATGGATGATTGGATGGATGGTTGGGTGGGTAAATGGGTGGATGGATGTTTGGATGGGTGGGTGGATGGCTGGGTGGGTGGGTGGTTGTGTGGTTGGGTGGGTGGTTGCGTGGGTGGGTGGGTGGATGGATGGGTGGTTGGGTGGGTGGGTGGATGGCTGGGTAGATGGATGGATAGATGGGTGGGTGGGTGGGTGGGTGGATGGCTGGGTGCGTGGGTAGATGGATGGCTGGGTGGCTGGCTGGGTGGGTGGATGCATGCATGCATGAAATGAAAATGCATGAATGAAAGCCCTGTGTTCAGCGTGTATCTAACTCCACAGGTCTGTCTTGACATGCTGGCTTTCTGTGAATTGGTCAGAAATGGACCTGGAGCTCGAGCCTCTCCCCCTCCAGGCAGCCTCTCTGCCTTCCCTGTGATGTTGCTGCTCGCCTGGGCCCCGTGGGATCCCATGTCCTGGGGGCGTTCTCAGGACCTCTCTCCTGATAGCCTCCCTCACAGCTCCCCCTCCCCTTCTCCTCCACCCCACACACATCGGACCCAACCCTCTGTCGGGGGCTCGAAATCCAGGCCACCAACATCATACAGGCCCTTCCAGGAGCGAGGGGGTTGAGCTGGGGCTCTGAGCCTTCTCTGTTCCTGATTTTACTCACCACTCACCTGCGTGCACCAGGGAAAACAGGTCTTACATCACACACAGCTTACGCTCAGTCTCAAAAGAAAATGAAAAGAAAAATTGGGCAATAAAATGCACTGTCAGACTCCCTAAGGGACGGGACCCTGTTCTGGTCCCAAGTGGCTCCTCGCTGAGGACGAGCCGCACTCCCCTGTCTCAGATCAAGCACATTCAAGCACAGAGCTCAGCGTCTCCATGAAGGAGATGAGTGAAAACCTTTTCTCCACCCTGCTCTCCTCACCCTCACGGGGCCGTGGTCTACGTGAGGGTCTAGCCATGGTTGTGGGCTTTTTCATCCAGCGTCAGTGAAACAAGGATGATAATGACACTGATATCACATCAGTCAACTCCAAAGCCATTGATCACAGGTCATCTGTCCTCTCTGGCTCTTAAAGAATCTGACATCGGGTTCCAAAGTGACAGGGATCCTGTGTGACATCTGCCCCTGGGGGGCCAGGGAAGAGGACTGGAGGTCTACTGCCATCCCCTGATCATTCTTCTCTAGAGATAAAGGGACTTGCTGAATCTGCTGCTTGTCTGTCAGCTGACCCAGCGGCAACCCCAGAGATGTGACTGTCCCCGTGCAGCCTCCGGGAGACACAGGACAGAACCCCATCTCCAGTCACAGCCACTCCCACGTGAACCTCATCTTCTCCTCCTTCCTCTTTCTCTCCCTCTCCATCTCCCCCGTCTCCTTCTCCTTGTCCTTCTTCTTCTTCCAGAAATGTAAAAGCTCATTCTCAAAATTCATACGGAATTTCAAGGGACCCTGAATAGCAAAAAGAATCTTGAAGAAGACCAAAGTTGGAAGACTCAAACATCCTGATTTTATTTATTTAAAAAATTTTTTTAATGTTTATTTTTGAGAGAGAGAGGCAGAGCATGAGTAGGGAAGGGGCAGAGAGAGAGAGGGAGACACAGAATCCGAAGCAGGCTCCAGGCTCCGAGCGGTCAGCACAGAGCCCGACACGGGGCTTGAATTCCCGGACTGAGAGATCAGGACCTGAGCCAAGTCGGATACTTTACCAACTGAGTTGGATGATTAACTGAATGAGCCACCCAGGCATCCCCACACATACTGATTTAAATTTACTATAAAGATACAGTAATCAAAACAGTATGGTACTGACATAAGGGAGGACGTACAGATCGATGGCATGGAATTGAGGTTCTAGAAATAAATCCACACATCTATGGCCAATTGATTTAGGATTTTATTTTTAAGTAATCTTCACACCCAACATGGGGCTCTAACTCACAACCCCAAGATCAAGAGTTGCACGCTCTGCTGACTGTGCCAACTAGGCACCCCTACGGCCAATTGAATTTTTTATGTTTATTTATTGATTTTGAGAGAGAGCGTGCATGGGAGGGGAATCGAGAGAGGGAGAGAGAGAATCCCAAGCAGGTTCCATGCTGTCAGCGTAGCGCCCAGTGGAAGGCTTGATCTCTCCAACCATGAGATCATGACCTGAGCCAAAATCAAGGGTTGGATGTTTGAACAACTGAGCCACCCAGGTGCTCTTGTATTATTCTAACTATATGAAAAATAAAAAATCGGCAAATCGGTCCTGTCTGGATCTCCCTCCACCCTCCTGCCCTTTAGTTAGTGACTCAGTAAGTCCTTTAGTAAGTGACTCAGACAAGGCTCCTCGCCCTGGGGCATGAGAGTGGGGCCATGCTTGTGCGACCTCCTCAGAGACATCTCCAAGCCCTACCCCCGGGGCTGTGCGACTTCCTCAGCATGGCCCTGGCTGGTGTCCATGCCCCTAGTCTATTTCGGAAGTTGGCAGAGCCATCCAGGCCTATGTCTGGGCCTGCCCTGCATCTCCCCAGGAAGCGCACTGAATCCACGCCACGAGAGCTGGGCCCTCAACTGGGAAAGGAGGCAGGCAGCCCAGTCTGAAAGGGGGGCTCTCGCCTGGGGTCTGCTGCATCCCCAGTCCTGAACCATTTGGCCGCCAAGGTTTACAATGGCCCTGAAGAGAGTTTCAGTAAACAGCATTTGATACAATTCTATGAGGCACCTAATACCCTATTTTTAAATTTTTAAATGCTTTATTCATTTTTGAGAGAGAGACAGAGCATGAGCAGAGGAGGGGCAGAGAGCAAGGGAGACACAGAATCCGAAGCAGGCTCCAGGCACTGAGCTGTCAGCACAGAGCCCGACGCGGGGCTCAAACTCATGAATTGCAAGATCATGACCTGAGCTGAAGCCGGATGCTCAACCCACTGAGCCCCCCAGGCGCCCCTAATCTATTTGGATTTTAAAATATATCATTCGCGACTAGCTCAAGGGGTTTACGACCAGCTACCTCCGCCGCCGGAGGAAGCTGGCCTGAAACGGGGCCGCGTGGGGCATGAGGGGTGGGCGTCCTTCTCGGGTCTCTCTTCCCCACTCCTCTGCCCACGTTCTGTCTGTCCCTCCACCTCTGTCTGTCTCTCTCTTGCTCACTTGCTCTGTCCCTCTTCAGTGTCAGCCGACTGCTAGGTTCTGCTTCCTGAGTGAGCCTGGAAAGGGTCTGTTGTTGAGTTAGACGCGGGCCATGGAGTTGTGTTTGGGGACAGCAGACGCTCAGCCTGACTCTCTCCTGTGTAGGGTGACTGGTCCCCCTTCTATGACTCTGGATGACCCTGAGAGACTATTGTGCCCTGGGAAGTCCCCGGGGCCTTGACCCCTCATGCTTACCCCCTACAGCCAGTATCATTAGGCTCAATCCCCAGGCTGGCCCTGGGGACACTATGCTGACATATTTTTCATGACCTTAGGGCCTTTTCTTGCCAGATGCAAAACCCAAGAGACTTCATACATCCTACAGTTTTACTTAGACTGTCACTGGGGGAGCTTGAAGGTTTGGGAAGGTCATAAATGGTGGACATGGGGTCGTTTCTCTGCCTCCACAGGTGGTGAGGTATGCCCACTTTTTCAACGTATGAACGCATTTCAAACTACCGTGATCGCCTGGTTGCAGTGAGTAAAATTTCATCTTTATCCCAAGGCTTGGGGTCTTGGATCGCCAGGTGTGGGGCGGGGTTGGGACACGACCCAAAGGAAAGGAGGAGGCGTCAGCGCGAGCCTGAGTGCCCCCGGTCTCCACTAGCCCGGGGGAGGGAGGACGGGGCCGCGGCGCCCCCTGGCGGGCATCGGGCGCAGGGCAGGGCTGCGGGAGCGTGGATCAGGCCGGCACCGCCACCCCCAGGGAGAAAAAATTCGCCTCTCCTGGGATCCCAAACCCAGGACTGGACTCACCCCTTGGCCCCACGGCCAGCAAGCAGTGGTGTGGGAATTTAGAGTCTCACACGGGAAGAATTTACTTGCCTCCAAAGTAATTTCTTTGGAATAAACCAGAAGTGTCAACATTCTGGGATTGTGGAAACTGACCGAACTGGACTTAGTAACACAACATCGAGGACAGGGTCAAAGTGGGCAATCCATAAGGGTTGGCTCTTCAGGGCCCTCCTGAATCAGCTTTGGTGGATGTGAGGCTGGGATGTGTGAACTGAACATCAGCTCAGGTGCACTGTGTAGCTCAGTCAGGTCAGGGCACTGTCCCTTCTGGGTCAGATGCGGGCGGGGAGAGCGTGACCTGGGATTAGACATCGGCACACACTTCTTTTGCTCTTTTCCTGAGGCCAGGGGGTGGAGGAGGGACTCTGAACGTGGGCTCAGCCTGGGGGAGGGGAGCTGTCCCCATCATTTCCGACGTGGAGGGAAACACCGCCTCCAAAATATACAGACACATGTCCAGGGATGATAGAATGTTCTGGTGTCTCTGGGTTGGGAACAGAACTTGAAGTGGCCCCGGTTAGCGCATGTCTGGGCCCGCAGGGCAGTGAATGAGATCCCAGCAGTCAGCCTCACAGAGCCTGTGAGATGATGAGTTCACTGGGTTGGAGAGAAGATCCTCATTCCCGGGGGATGGAGGTGACGGGGGAAGAGATGAGTGGGGGGACATTTGCAGTGCTGGCCCTCCATTCTCCACCCTGATGCCCGTGACTGGGTCAGCTCATGAGCTCTGCCCGCTTCTCACCTGACTTCACGACGAAATTATGGCCACTGTTGCAGAATGTACGAAGCGCTTTATTAAAAAGTTCACGCCTGTGTATACAGAGAGCTAAATGAAAATATCTCACTTTTCTCTGTATAAGATATCACATAACGCTCCCCAGTCACGAGGTCATGAATATCTCAGCAAGTATTTATGTTCCTGGGACACCTGGGTGGCTCAGTCGATTGAGCATCTGATTTCTGCTCAGGTCAGGATCTCACAGTTGGTGAGTTCGAGCCCCGCATTGGGCTCTGTGCTGACAGCTCAGAGCCTGGAGCCTGCTTCCGATTCTGTCTCTGTCTCTGCCCCTCCCCTGCTCTCACACTCTCTCTCTCTCAAATGTAAATAAACCTTTAAAAAATTATTTTAAAAAACCCAACCAAACAAAAATAAAGTGTATGGTGTTCCTGGCTGGAAAAAAATACTTATTTTGAAAATACTGTAGCCTGTGATGACATATAAGGAAGTCAGAGATTCAGACTCTTATCCGAACCAAAATCTTCTCATGGTATAATCATTTTGTGGGTAGGATTGAGCAAATGACATCTGTGGATGTCTGGGGCGGGACCATGGTTTTTATGTGGGAGACAGAAATTAGAAATATGGAATTGCAGAGGGGAAAAAAGATGACCGGATAAGGAACAGGCCACCCCCACCCATCCATGAAATTCTTCCAAAGTCTGGGGTAACTTGTGTAATAAAGCAACACTCCTGCTTTTATGCTTTATCGATTTATTTTTAATGTTTATTTATTTATTTTGAGAGAGAGAGGGGGAGAGATGGAGTCCCAAGCAGGCTCCGCACTGTCAGCGTGAAGCCGGACGCGGGGCTCGAACTCACGAACCGTGAGATCATGCCCTGAGCCCGACAGCAGCAGAGTCCCAGGTGCGGGCATCTTCCCTTCCCCCCACTCTCACTACCTGGGACCTCGCTGTGTGGCCCCAGGCGTGCCGTGCTCCCGCTGTGACTGGTGAGTGCGCCATTTTATTCAGAGTTCCCTGGGGATGGTTGCCGAATTGTGTCCCGGGATCATAACGAGAAATACCAGGGTGGGGGCGCCTGGGGGGCTCAGTCGGTTGAGTGTCCGACTTCAGCTCAGGTCATGATCTCGTGGCCCCGCGTTGGGCTCTGTGCTGACAGTGCGGAGCCTGCTTCAGATTCTCTGTCTCTGTGTCTCTCTCTCTGCCCCTCCCCTGCTCACACTCTTTCTCCTCTCTCCCTCTCAAAAATAAATAACATGAAAAAAAAAAAAAAACCCCACAGGGGCGGGCCCAGCCACCACACTGGCTCCGGTTGGGGAAGCACCCGTGGGGGCTCAGCACAATGGCACGGGCGCCCGCTGAGCCCCTCCGGCATTCCTGGCAGGGGGCACCCCTGCCCAAGGCAGCACCCGCTCACCGGGTGACAGACATTCAGGTTGTTTCCCACCCGAGGCCCTTAGGAAGAATTCCGCCAGACCTATTCTTGTACAAGTGGGTGTGAAGAGGCATTTCCCGCTTCCACCTGGGAGGGCCTTCGGAGCAGTGACGGAAATAACGGCCTCGCGCCGCCAGGAGGGAGATGCAGGCGTCTCCTCCTGGAGTGGAGTGGGAGCCGGTGACGCAAGGAAGGAAATTCCCCTTTCTGTTTCATGTTTCAGAAGACAGACCCACCGGGGGACCACGGGCTACGGGGACATTGCACCGGGGGCCTCTCCGGGGGTGTCTGAGGTCAGGACCTTCCTGTCCTTTCTGGAGGAGCTGGCCAAGGACTGATGGGGGCGGGCTGAGAGGTCAGGCCAGGCCATGTCTGTGACCCACGGTGGGTGCCTCTGCTGGGGTCTTCCTTGTGTCCTGGGACCCAGGGAGGAGGTTGGGAGATACTGATTTCCCGTGAGACCCTGCGCATCCTGAGTGGAAAGCGACAGAGTCCCGAGGACTGGGTACATGGCGTTGGCCGCGGCTGCCCCAGTGCACGCCCCATAGCCCTCCAGGCCAGCACAGAGGGCTGACTGGTCCCGGGACAGTGACAGCCAGAGTGGTCAGGGCTGCGATGGGGGACAAGGAGGTGGCTGGTTGGACCACTTTAAAATTTTTTTTTATGTTTTTATTTATATTTGAGAAGAAGAGGCTGAGCTCAAGAGAGGGAGGGGCAGAGAGAGAGGGAGACACAGAATCCGAAGCAGGCTCCAGGCTCCGAGCTGTCAGCACAGAGCCCAACCCGGGGCTCGAACCCCGAGAGATCATGACCTGAGTCGAAGTTGGACGCTTAACAGACTGAGCCCCTCGGGCATCTCTGGTTGTGGAACTTTTTATTTGAGTGTCTTTTTTTTTTTAATGTTTATTTAGTTTTGAAAGAGAGAGGTACAGAGCATGAGCAGGGGAGGGTCAGAGAGAGAGGAAAACACAGAATCAGAAGCAGGCTGCAGGCTCTGAGCTGTCAGCACAGAGCCTGACGCGGGGCTCGAACCCACGAACTGTGAGATCATGACCTGAGCCAAAGTTGGCCTCTTAACCAACTGGGCCACCCAGGCGCCCCTATTTGAGTGTCTTAGTGTCTCCTGTGGGAGGCCAGACAGCCCCCGCCCGCAGAAATTACACTGATGTGGGACAGATGACCCACAGGCACGAATGTGTACAAAATACAGCTGACTGTGCACACAGCAGCTGCTGTCAAGAGCAGGGCTCCTGACTGGTCCGGACGGGAAATCCACGCGAGATTCGGTGAAGTGGGTGGCTTTGGGCTAGGACTTGGGGTCAAGGACGGTTCTTGGATGTGGGCCGGGTTTATGTGCTTGGAATTTCCTGCTGGTACCAAGGGCTCTCTTACCGGTCTGCCCATGCGCAGCGGAAGTGGGGGGTTTGGGGCCGAGGTTGTCAGATTCCAACATCAAACATGGAATCTTCCTCTTTATTACGGGGAGGTGGATAATACGACCTGCAAATGGCTCTTGGCGCCTTGGGAAGGGACAGGGACAGGATTTAGACTCAGGGCTGTCTGACCCCACAGCCTCACTGCTGTCAGACCGGTGGCCCCCAGTGTCTGAGAGCCCCGGCCTGGCCCCCCACAGTCCTCCCTGCCCCCAGCACGGCCTCCAAGACCCCACCCCACCCCCACTTCCGTACCTTGTCCTGATCTCCCCCCTCCTCCTCCAGCCTCGCTCAGCTGCCCTGTGCGCTCAGGCTCCAGGCCCAGGAAGGCCGGCCAGGCTCCTCCCGCCTCAGAGACACCCAGCTCAACCCTGTCCTGGGCAGCGTGCTCTCCTCTCACGCCCTGACCTCACCCCCCTTTTTTGGTAAACACGACCAGGCCTGGGGCCCAGCCCACCTGCAGCCTCCCCAGGGAACAGCTGGACAGAGGTTAGGAGAGCTAGACTCTTTCTGGGAAGACTAGACTGAGTCAGTGGCTCTTGGCAAAGGGGCCAGTGAACCCTGGCCCGAAGCCTTCTCCACCCCAAGTTCACTAACCATTTGGCTGTGACTCAGTGGGAAGCAGGCCCAGTGGCTGTTTGTCAGCACTGAGTTTGGGGCCGGTCGTTACACAGCAGAGCCACCTGGGACACCCTCCAGCTACTGTTCCTGAAGTCAGAGAGGGTGTGGCATCCCTGAGCTCACTGCTCCCTCCGCAGCCCTGCATCAGGGGCTCCGCTGTGGTCATTGTCACGAACGTGACTTCCAGGGAGCGCCTGGGCGGCTCAGTTGGTTGAGTATCTGACTTTGGTCATGATCTCGCAGTTCGTGGGTTCGAGTCCTGCGTTGGGCTCTGTCCTGACAGCTCAGAGCCTGGAACCTGCTTTGGACTCTGTGTGTGTGTGTGTGTGTGTGTGTGTGTGTCTCTCTCTCTCTCTCTCTCTCTCTCTCTCTGCTCCTCCCCTGCTCTGTCTCTGTCTCTCTCTAAAATAAATAAACATTAAAAAAAAAAAAAAGAACGTGACTTCCAATGTGTCCTTGTGCCCGACAGTTGAGGGGGGCTCCTGTCTCTGGTTGTGTTGTTGTGCTGCATGCTTCACCGCGCCCCCCTCTCTCTCCTTCCTCACAGGGGAGAGAAAATACTACCACACAAGTTTAGTGAGTGATTATGTGCTAAGAGCCATTCAAAGCATGTTCCCCTTGGGGCACCTGGGGGGCTCAGTCGGTTAAGCCTCCAACTCTCAATTTTAGCTCAGTCATGATCTCATGGTTCGTGGGATGGAGCCCCACGTTGGGCTCTGTGTCGACAGCATGGAGCCTCCTTGGGATTCTTTCTCCCTTGCTTGCTGCCCCTCCCCCGCTCGCTCTCTCTCTCTCTCTCTCTCTCTCTCTCTCTCTCTCAAAATAAATAAACGTTAAAAAAAAAAAAAACAACCCTGCATTCCCCTTGATTCTTAAGTCTCACATCAGCCCTGACAGATAAGTACCATGGGATCCCTCTTGCACAGATAAGGAAACTGAGGCACAAGGAGGTCATGCACTCCTCTGGCATCCAGCCCTGAGGCCCTTTCTCCAGGGCCTGCTCTTCCCCAGGACCCTACCCTCTGGGGGTCCCACGGGTCTCCTGGGGGTTGAGCAGACTGCGTCCTGTGGTATTTTGGTGAGTCTCGAGCCAACCCCACTCCTCAGGAGACCCTGTCGGCTCCCCCAGTCACGGCCCTGTTCTTGGTCCCTCTTTCTCTTTTCCACTTGTCCTTCTGTACCAGTTTTCCAAGGCAGCCATGACAAGGTAAATGACAGAAACTTACCTCCTCATGATTCTGGAGGGCAGAAGTCCAAGTTCAAGTGCTGACATGGCTGTTGCCTCTCTCCACGGCAGTCTGCAGGTGTGAAATCAAAATCCGAATCAGGTCCAGATGGTGGCAGGGGTGGGGGGGTGGGGGACAGCGAGGGTGGAGAGATTGGACAAAGCTGATCAAAAGATACAAATTTCTGGTTGTAAGGCCGATGAGCCCTGCAGTGTAACCTAGAATATGACCACAATTCTGTGACATTAGACCGCCGTCTGGGATACTTGAAAGTTGCCAAGAGAGTGTATTCTAAACGTTTCTCATCACAAGGAAGAATTTTTTTTTCTTCTCTCTACATGAAATGACAGATTTTTTTAAAAGTTTTATTTATTTAAGTAATCTCTACACCCAACGTGGGGCTAGAACTCACGATCCCAAGATCAAGAGTCACGTGCTCTTCCAGCTGAGCCGGCCAGGGACCCCGAGATGAGGGATGTTAACTAAGCTTATTGTGGTTGTCATTTCACGACATTCTTGGTCACGTCACTACGCGGTACGCCTTACGCTTGTTTATACAGTGCTGGATGCCATTATATCTCGATACAGCTGAAAAAGGTAAAAAGAAACCAAAAAACTCCCACCAAATTAGGTCCAGACGCTGTGATTGGTTAACACGTCTCTTAAATGCCTTTCAGTCTATCACTTCCCCCTACGTCTTTTGTTGTTGTTGTTGTTATTTCCTGGTAGTTTACTTGATGAAGGAAGAAGGTCGTTTGTCCCCTGGTTCTCCACAATCCGGACCGTGCCTTTGCCAAGAGCCTGCAGCCGGAGCGAGGTTCCCCCCGCCCCTCCCCCCGTTTGCAGAGAAAGGATGGAGGGCACATCGCGTGTAGCGCTCAGGACTTCCACCAGGGGGCGCACCACACCCACTTGCCTCCCAGCTGCAATGTTGGCAGCTGCTGAGGGAGGCCGAGCTACTGCTTGGATCTATTCATTCATGCGAGTCACAAAATGGTAATAATGTAACTCTGCCCCCTTTTTTCTACCGTTATTATTTGGACTACTTTTTAAAAATTTATTTCTTTTGAGAGAGAGAGAAAGAGAGAGCACGTGAGTAGGGGAGGGGCAGAGACAGAGGAAGAGAGAGAATCCCAAGCAGGCTCCGTGCTGTCAGCACAGAGCCTGGCATGGGGCTCAAACCCATGAACCATGAGATCATGATCTGAGATGAAATCAAGAGTCAGATGCTTAACTGACTGAGCCACCCAGGTGTCCCTATTTGGACTATTTCTATAAAGAAACACTTGTCTTTCTCGACCAATGGTATACCCTGCAGTCCAGTTCTTATAAGAAAGACAGGATAACCGCTTAATTCATTCTTTTTTGGAGGGGCAATTTTCATAGTACTGACCTAGTTCCTGGATCCCATAACAGGAAGAGGGCTTCTCTAGCCCTCTCCTGTCCCTGGAGGGGAAAAAGAGGGTTAAAAAACAAAATCCAGGGGCGCCTGGGTGGCTCAGTCAGTTGAGCCTCAGACTTCAGCTCAGCTCATGATCTCATGATTTGTGAGTTCAAGTCCCGCGTCAGGCTCTGTGCTAACAGCTCAGAGCCTGGAGCCTGCTTCAGGGTCTGCACCTCCCTCTCTCCCTGCCCCTCCCCTGCTCATGCTGTCTTTCTCTCTCTCTCAAAAATGACAGACATCCCTCTGAGCTCGGAGGCCGCCTTGATATGGGTTGTGATTACACCCAGTGTGCCCTTCTCCATACCAGGCTCTTACACCCACGCTGCTTCCGGCAACCTGGACCCCGAGGGTTCCCCCAGTTCCTCCCCAAAGACCTGTTCTGCCTGCCGTGTCCCACGTGTGCTCTTCTCCAGGGAAGATCCGAGTTATTAAAATCAGGCTTTTCTGTCCTGACCTGTCCCTGTCCTGTCCAGAGGCGAGAGCACGGGCTCATGTGGAATGTTCTGTGTTGGACAGGATGAGAGAAAGAGACACGAGCGGTGTAGGAGGTAGAAGAGAAGTCAAAAGTAGACCTACATAGGGGAGGTGCGCTGGTTTCCAGAAGGTACGGGCCAGAGACTCAGAGCGGAGGTGATGAGGCGCGGTGCTGGCCATGTACTTTCAAACGGTTTGGGAAACAAAAGTGAGGTAATAATAGTTACTCGTAGGTTAGATGTGAGGGTTGAATTCTATGATGTGTAATGGCTTGTAACTGTCCCTTGCACGTAATCTTTCAATGAATGACAATTAATATGTAAAATCAAGGCACTGAAAATATTTAACCAATGTGACTTTTCTGTGTTGCTATTCTTCACAACCAAACACACACACACATACTCGCACACTCACAAATCCCAGATGTGTAGGTTTGAGTGTGTATATGGATCATCACGTCCGCCCTAACCTCTGCCACCAGAGGGCGCCTCAGCTCTAGGTTAGGGCCTGACCGGTTTTTAGTTTAGACGGACCAGCGGTTCTTAATTCCTTTGTACTCTTAAGAATTACTGAGGGGGCGTCTGGGTGGCTCAGTCAGTTAAGCATCCGACTTCGGCTCGGGTCATGATCTCACGGTTCATGGGTTCCGGCCCCTCATCGGGCTGTGCTGACAGCTCAGAGCCCGGAGCCTGCTTCCGATTCTGTGTCTCCCTCTTTCTCTCTCTCTGTCCCTTCCCTGCTTGTGCTCTGTCTCAGTAATAAATAAATAAGCTTAAAAAATTATTGAGGATCCCCAAAGGGTTTTCATTTATGCGGGCTGCATATAGCGCGGCACACTGGCAAACCAGCTGTCTGAGGAAAAGCAACCCCGGGGGGTGGTGTTTCCATGGTGCAAACACTCCCACCATGGCCGGTTTCGAGCTGCTGAGGTTTTAAACAGTGGCTCACATGGTCCTGAAAATTACTTTACATAAATTTAAATGAATTTTTTAAAGATTTATTTTTTCCTTTTGAAATAACAATAATAAATCCATTACATGTTAATATCCGAGCAGGTCCCGTGGCCTCTTCTCTGCACTCTGGGGAAAAGACTAGGCAGATAGCATCTCAGAGTTATTGTGAGACTGGATTGGACCTTGCGGACCCCATGGAAGGACCTTAGAGACCACCCCCCCCGCCCGGGGTCTGCAGACCACGCTTTGGGAACCACTGGCTTAGAATTTCAGTTCCCAACTCCCTGCAATCCAATGCTCCTTTTTAAAAAAATAGGTCTCTTAGGGGCGGTTGAGCGTCTGACTCTTTGTTTTCGGCTCAGGTCATGATCTTCTGGTCAAGCCCCACGTCAGGCTCTGTGCTGACCGTGCAGAGCCTGCTTGGGATTCTTTTCTCTCTCTCTTTCTGCCTCTCCCATTCGTGCTCTCTCTCTCTTTCTCTCAAAATAAATGAATAAATTTAAAGTTAAAAAAAGATATTCTATGATACCTTTTTATTATCATGAAATGCAGTTCACCCCCAGCATAATTTACCCGTGCATATGATCTCGAACTGAAATTTCTTGCGAGGTGGTGTCTGTCATATAAAGAAGCAAAGGAAAAACACAATGTACAATCCTTCACAGATGCGTGTGGTCAAGCATTGAGGAGGTAGGTGGTTAGAGCTTAGACAGGCGTCACTCACAGGTGGCACAGATGCCATGACAGCCCAGCTGGGGGCCAAGGTGGCACTTCAATATTTCTGCAGGGAAATGCAGGCTAGTCCCATCAAGGCGGGATAAATCCAGATTCCCAGAAATAGCCTGCATCGGGCCAGGCTTTCCATCCACTCAGACAGCGCTCTTTCCTTTTCAGAGTTATTTGGACCTGGGGGTTGTGCATGGCTGACAGAGAGCCTGTATTTACAAGAAACACGAGGTGCTCCCTCAGTCAGTGCTCACGGCCATAACAGCCAGACGTGCCTGCTCTTGGTGGGTTATACGTTTAACTTTTTTAAAACGTTTATTTATTTTGTAAGAGAGGGAGAGACAGTGTGCAAGTGGAGGAGGGACAGAGAGAGGGAGACACAGAATCTGAAGCAGGCTCCAGGCTCCGAGCTGTTAGCACAGAGCCCGACACGGGGCTCGAACCCACGAACCATGAGATCATGACCTGAGCCGAAGCCGGATGCTTAACTGACTGAGCCACCTAGGCGTCCCCTGTTAAATTATAGGCTTAGATTTAAGGTGACTAGGCCGAGATCTAGTCCAAGGTCTATTTTTTCTTTATAGTTGACGTTTTGAAATCAGGGCTGAATAAGAACATTCACAGGTCGATGTGGAATACAGGAGAGGCCATGGGGCCAGCTCCCTTGTCTCGGACTCCACACCATGACGAGAGGAGAGGTCGGGGATGCGGTTCTCTGAGGCGTCAACTCTCCCAGTAGCAACTTCTGCCCAGAACAGGGTATGACCTTCCCTTGATTTGCATGGACTTGCTTTTCTGGAAAATTCACAGCATATTAAAAAAAAAAAAAAGAGCAAAATTCTTGCTGTTATTTTTTTAAGATCCGCATTCTTTTTTTTTTAATGTTTATTTATTTTTGAGAGGAGGCAGAGGCAGAGAGAGAGAGGGACAGGGGATCGGAAGAGGGTTCTGAGCTGAGAGCAGCGAGCCCGGTGAGGGGCTTAACTGACTGAGCGCCCCCCCCCCACCCCGTGCCCCAAATCCTTGCTGTTTATATGTAAAATGGGAGGTGCTTCCTGCACAAACAGACCCAGGAAACCCTTCCTTGTCAGGCCTGTGCAGTGCGTCCAGGGAGGCTTGGAGTCCCTGGCCCCAGCCGCCAATGGCCAGAAACCTCACAGATTTACTGCGCCTCCTGGACCGCCCTGGCTGCGCACGGGGCTCTGAGAAGCATGGGCGGGTGAGGTGGGGGCTCAGGGCCCCGAGAGTCTCCTGCAGGGGGCGCCAGGGCGCTGAGGGAGCCAGAGGGCGACTTGGACCACAGCATTCCCCCCCCCCCCATCCCACTGTCCAGGCCAGTCACCTGCACCGACACAGACGTCCCCGTGAGCGTCTGTGCAGGGGACCGGGACGTGCACGTGACCGTCGGCACGAGCGTGAGCTTCCCCACATTTCGTTGATGACAGGTGCCCTTATTTACAGAACCCAGAAACGCACCAGGGCCGGCCTGCGTCGCCGGGCCAACACTCACAGGCGTGCTACACCGAGGTGTGTCCGAGGCTATGACACAGATCTCAGTCTGAAGGTATGACACGCGCCTTTGTCAGAATCCGTCGGTCCCGATGTGCATTGACGCCAGCCTGTTGTGCGACACCTACCTGTGTGACAGCGACACCCACGCACGAGGTGCGCGGGCAGTGAGGGCGCCTGGCTGAGCATTCCCTGTCCACCCTCCGGGCCGGTGAATTCCCTGAGCCTGAGCCTCCACTGGGCAGACAGTAGATGGATCATCGAAGCTTGTGTAAATGAGCAAGTAGATGGTAACTAATCCTGCGAACCACCAGGGGGCGGCGCTGTGCTGAGCATCACGCACCCGCTCTCATTAAATCCACACCACAGGGGCCCTCGGGTGGCTCAGTGGGTTGAGCGTCCAACTCTTGATTGCAGCTCAGGTCATGATCTCAGGGTCATAGGATCGAGCCCCGTATGGGGCTCTGCACTGAACGTGGAGCCCGCTTCAGATTCTCTCTCTTCGGGCCTCTGGGTGGCTCAGTCTTTTGGGCATCCGATGTTGGCTCAGGTCATAATCTCACAGTTCGTGAGTTCGTGCCTGCATCAGGCTCTGTGCTTATAGCTCAGAGCCTGGAGCCTGCTTCAGATTCTGTGTCTCCCTTTCTCTCTGCCCCTACCCTGATCATGATGTCTCTCTCTCTCTCTCTCAAAAATAAATAATTAAAGAATTTTTTTTTAAAGAGAGATTCTCTCTCTTTCTCTCCCTCTGCCCCTAGCCCAAATCCACACCACAGTCTAAAACGTAGGGACTGCTATGATCCCCACCCTACATATGAGGAACACTGAGTCATCAGGACACCCTGTAACTTTCCCAAAGTCATACAGCATGTACACGGCAGACCCTGGATTTGACCCAGGCCTCCCCAACTCCAAACCAAGTATTCTTTTTCTTTAACTTTTTAAATTTATTTTTGAGCGACAGACAGAGACAGCGAGCAGGGGAGGGTCAGAGAGAGAGGGAAACACAGAATCCAAAAATAGGCTCCAGGCTCTGAGCTGTCAGCACAGAGCCTGACATGGGGCTCAAACCCATGAACTGTGAGATCATGACCTGAGCTGAAGTGAGACGCTTAACCGACTAAGCCACCCAGACGCCCCTAACCGGGTATTCTTAGCCACTGGTCTGTTCTTATTGTGATGGGACAGTCCCCTCCCCCACCTCCTGGGACACACAGCCCTCCCGGGGAGGCAGTCTTCTATCGTCAATTCAGAGAAGAAAAGAGGTCGATAAGCATTAGGGGTTTTTTTATGTTTATTTATTTTGAGAGAGAGAAAGAGTGAGAACAGGGGAGGGGCAGCGAGAGAGGGAGTAGGGAGGATGTGCACATATCAGAATGCTTGTTCGTTGCTAGTGGGAACATAAAGTGGTACGACCGCTGTGGAAAACAGTGTGGCGGTTCTCAAAAAGCTAGAAATTACCAGCAATTCCGCCTTCTAGGCATATACCCGAAAGAACTGAAGACGGGTGTCCAAGCAAATACTTGTCCGTGAATGTTTGTAGCACCATCATTCATCACAACGAAAAAACGGAAGCACCCCAAATGTCTATGGACTGATGAGTGAGTGAGCAAACCATGGTGTCGCCACACAATGGACTAGTATTCACCCACAGAAAGAAGTGAAGCAGAGATACAAGTTCCACCGCTGGTTATTGTCGGAACTTTGCAAACATAGTGCTAAGTGAAGGAAGCCAGATTCAAAGGTCGTGTAATGTATGGTTCCATTTACATGAAATATCTAAAATTCATAAATCCATAGAGATAATAAGTAGGATGATGGTTTCAAGGAACTGGAGCACGCAGGGACAAGGGTGACGGGTTTGGGGGCTGATGAAAATGTTTCTGAAGTAGACACAGGGGATGGTCCCACAACACACTGAATATACTGAATGTCTCTGAATTATACACCTTAAACCGGTTAATTTTACATTATGTGAATCTCACCTCAATTAGAAAATAAAAAGGAGAGAAAGAAAGGAAAAAGAAAGAGTTACCCCAGAAACTAAAAATAAAAAATTCATTCTTCAATCACCCTGAGCATACAGGGCCGAGGGCTATCATTCGGGACAGCACGGATCTAGAACATTTCCATAACTTAGAAGGTCCTGTTGGGCAGCGCTGGTCTGGAGTTGCCCGCAGTCTACATCTGGCTGGTTGTTTTTACATAGTGTTGTTGAATGTGTTCTGTCCACTGTCTCTCCCTTAAACTGAGGGTCACAGCCGGAAGCTGAATCAGATGCAGGTTGGGTTATTTGGGGGAAAGCATTTCATCGGTGCTGCATTCTCCCAACAGGAGGCGCCCCAGGTTCAGAGGGGTCTTGTGTGTATAGAAAACAGCACTGCTCCCGTCTGATTGGCCAAGCGACGTCACATGACCAACTGGCCCGGGGAATGTATTTGATTTGCCCAGGAGAACCTCCACAGTCACCTGGTAAAATCATGGACGGGTAGCCCTATAACAAGGAGGAAATGGAGATGGGAAAACAATAATCCAATCGATTCAAGGTGATATTCTTTGTTATCAAATGCATTTCTTAAGAAACGACTCTCAGGGGCGCCTGAGTGGCTCAGTCAGTTAAGCGTCCGGCTTCAGCTCAGGTCATGATCTCACGGTTTGTGAGTTCGAGCCCCGTGTCGGGTTCTGTGCTGACCGCTCAGAGCCTGGAGCCTGCTTCCGATTCTGTGTCTCCCTCTCTCTCTCTGACCCTACCCGGCTCACGCTGTCTCTCTCTGTCTCTTAAAAAAAAAAAAGGGAAAAAGAAACAACTCTCAGACTCACAGAGAAGTTAAGCAACTTGCCTAAGGTCACACAGCTGGCAAGTGATGGATCCAAGATTTGAACGGAGGCAGGCGGGCCAGGGCGCGCTGGACGGTAAAGCGAGGAAAATAACGGAACCCACCTGATGGGGCTGCCTCGATGTTCTAGTAAGAGTAGGAATACAACAGGCTTAGTACAGCGCTTGGCACAGGACCCCCGAGTGAGACTTTGGGCCCGGGCTGTTTATTTCCATTACCTGTTCCCAGGTTGGTCTCGGCTTGAGTTTGGAGGGATTTTCTGCCCCTGGCAGTGTTCCAGGAATGCCAGCTGGCCCTTGGGAAACCCTTAGGATTAGGAGTCAGAGTCCGGGGAGGGAGAGTGGAGATAAAATCAGATGGCAAGATGTAGCTTTAGAGAGGTTAGGAGCAGCCCCCTCCCTCCTGCCCGAGGAGGGTAACATGTCTGAGCAGATGTACTGCAGACGGCGGCCGGAGACATGGCCTTAGCAGAACTGGGTGTGTCCCTTCTCTGATTCTCAAGGCTTAAGACCACCCCCTCGGGGCTGCTCCTGGACGGAGCTCCAAGACACTTCTTCTGAAGAGCCTGGCAGGGGCACCCCGTGGCTCAGACGGATAAGCGTCTGAATCTCGGTTTCGGCTCAGGTCATGATCTCAGGGTTCATGGCTCGAGCCCCGCATCAGGCTCCGCGCTGACAGTGCAGAGCCTGCTTGGACTCCTCTCTCTCCCTCTCTGCCCCTCTCTTTCTCTCAAAATAAATTAATAAGCTTAAAATAAAAAAAAGAATGTGACAGAGATTCCCCACAAATGGTCCCGGCAATATTTCCAGGACCCCGCGCTCTTCCCTGGTGGAGTTCACCCCTTCCCATCAGGAAGTGGAGGCTGTTCTCTCCTCCGGAAGCTGGGCAGGATCTCGTGACTGCCCTTGAGAAAAGGGGGTGGAGGTGACACTGCATGAGGTCCAGGGCCAGGTCATCAAAGGAGAGGTGACTTCTGGCGGGTTCCTCCCTCCCTCTTCCTCCCCCTTGGGACCCAGATGCCACGATGCGGGAAGGCCCAAGCTGCCACGTGGAAAGGTCACTTGCAGGTGGTCCAGCCCCAGCCCACGGATGAGGTCAGGCAGGTGAGCGGGGAGGCTCCAGATCCTTCCAGCCCACAGCCGTTGAGCTGCCCCAGCCAAGGCCAGGTAGGGCAGAGACCGCTGTCTACACCAATCCCTGCCCGGATGGCAATTCACGGGCAAAATAAATCCCAGGGGGTGCTGTGTTTTGTAAACTAGAGAGCTTCTAGTTAGTTCTTTCATATAAGGGAAGGGAAGGACGCCATTCAAACCAAACTCAGATGCCACTTCCCTGTTCTAAAGCCTCCCACGCTCCCATCTTCCTCAGAGCGAACGCCGAAGCCCAGGGGTAACCCCAAAACCCAACCTACATGATCCTCCCACACCACTGTCCACCCCACACCCTCCCCCACCTCTCTGACCTCATCTCCCACTCTCCCCATCCATCCCTCTGCCCCAGCCACACTGGCCTCCTTGCTGATCTCTCAACTTACCAACCTCAGGACCTTTGCACTTGCTGTTCTCTTAGTTTAGCACACTCTTCTCCCAGGGTCCCCCCCCCGCCATCTTCAAGTCTTTGCTCAAATGTCACCTTCTTATTAAGCTCTTCCATAACCAAACTATTTAAAATCATATCTCCCCGCCCCCCGCCAAAAATCACGATCTCCCTCCATTCTCTGGGTTACATCTCTCTATAGCTCTTGTCACGATGTAATGTACTGTATATTTCTCTTACGTCTTGTTGTATAGTCTCTCTGCCCAAATAGAGTGTAATTTCCAGGAAGGCAGGTCAGAGATCCTAACCTGTCTTGTTCACCACCGTATCCCCAATGCCTACAACGCTATGTTTGTCACCCGTGGAAATTTGGACACACTGAATGAATTTATTGCAGGGTAAATAAATCCAGGGGGGAGGGAAGGGGAGAAGGACAGGAAAAGACTTCAACTCACCTTGAAAACACAAAGGTTTCCCTTTTGCCAGCGCGGAGCATATTAAAAAACAAAAACAAAACAAAAAAACCCACAACCTCATCCACGCAACCAAATAATCAATCTCCAACCGATGCCCCTCTGGCCTCCTTAACATTTGTTTCTCCCAATGTTTCCTCACGGACATTTTCAAAGATTTGAAAGATTTTATGGCGAGGAACCCGGACCACATCACCTGGATTCTACCATTACCGCCGCGTTGCATTTCTCAGATTTTTGTCCGTGTATCCACCCATCAATCCAGCTTGGTTTTCTTTTTCAGTGTTTTAATGTTTTTTATTTGTTTTTGAGAGACAGAGAGAGACGGTGCGAGCAGGGGAGGGTCAGAGAGAGAGAGGGAGACACAGAATCCGAAGCAGGCTCCAGGCTCTGAGCTAGCAGTCAGCACAGAGCCCGACGCGGGGCTCGATCCCACGAACTGTGAGATCATGACCTGAGCTGAGGCCAGACGCTTAACCGCTTAACCAACTGAGCCACGCAGGTGCCCACCAGCTTGGTTTTTGATGCACTTCAGTGAAAGTTGCAGATATGAGGACACTGTCCCCTGAGTCCTTCTGCGTGTCTATCAATATTTGCTTGCTCTTCACAGTCCCCATTTTGAGATAAAACTTGGGCACCACGCTTTGCTCCTTCACACTGATGTAGCGGTGAACCTTAACGTGGCTTCCATCCATCTCCTCTCCTTTACCGCCATGACCCCTTCCCTGGCCCCGGTCACGTTGCAACCCGCCTCCAACCTGTTCTCTGATCTCCTGTCACACCCCATCATTCACTCTCCACACAGCAGCCAGAGGAATCTTTAGAAGGCACACATTATGTTCCTGTCCCGCTCCAAAGTCTGCCATGGCTCCCCAGTGCCCTCAGGAGAGTGCCCAACCTTCTTTAATGGTTTTCAGGTCTGGTTGGATGGCCCCGGCGTGCACCCCTCCACCACCGCCTCCCACCTCTTCTCTTTACCCTCCGGGTTGTGGCCACAGTCTACCTTTCAGGTCCCTCGAGGTGCCAAGCTCTCTGGCCTCCACGCCATTGTATTGTCTTCCCTCTGCCCACAGGACTTTGCCCTCGCCCTCTCTTTGCCTTCCTCATTGCTACTCATCCTGTTCATTCAGACGTCCCCTCCTTAGGAAAACGTGACAGGCGGAGTGAGGCACCTTTACTGAGCTCCCACAGTCCCCGGGGGCTCAGATCGCTCTGCATGTTAATAATAGGTCTCCGCTAAACCTGGTTTCTCGAGACCAACAAGAAACATATCCGTTCGGCAAAACTTGGCCACCATGTCAGCAAACGCATCTCCCCTGTTGCCTTAGCTGTCAGGAACCACCAAGTTCATGCTAAGCTAGATGGCAGATGCCTGGTGCAGCCGTACCTATTTTTAAGTTCTGTTTTGATGTGTATCTAACGCGTGCCGCTTTCCCTCAGGCATGGCGCATCCCTCGTATCGGCTCTCTGCTATGACTTGCATAGCCCCTGAACCCATGCAGGCTCAGCTTCTCCTCCAGCCCTTCCTAAGTTAGGCCTCTTGTTTTCTCATACTCCACACGCCTCCACACGGGAGCTTGGGAGATATTTTCTCTGTTTATCAAGATTCTTTTGAATGAAAGCAGCTGAAATCAACTCAGACTCCACTAAGCACAAGGGCAATGAATAAACTAATATTTAACAACAACAGGCACAACCCCCAAAACTCATAATGGTTCTGAGATTAAATTGGAGTTCAGGAATGGCTGGATCCTGGTACCCCAATGCTGATGTCAAGGCTGTCTTTTGCAAACTTTCATTTCTGCTTTCTTCTCTACTGACTTTCATCTCATCAAGCCTCTTCTTTCCTGGTGACGGGGTGAGCCCATTCTGCTCCAGGCCCACCTCCCTCCAGCTGGGGAGCTCCCAAGAAATTAAGAAACTTTTTCTCTACTCACAGCAAACGTCTCAGGGTTGGTTCTCACTGGGCGAGGCTAGGTCACAGGTCTTCCCTGAACTAATCCCTGTGATCTGGGAAACAGACTAAACTGATTGGCTAGGTTTGGATCTTCCCGGCCCTGAGCTGGGGAGGGGAGGGTTAGGGCCAGCCCTATTCAAATTTAAATGAGTGAGGAAGAGGGAATTGAGTCCCCACTAGAAAACGGAGTGAGATACTGGGGAGGGCAACCCCTATAAACTTTGGCTATAGATAGCATCCTTTTCCCTGTCCAAAGCTGTATCCAGAAAACACTGGTCCGCTGTGGATTAGTAAACCGGCCCCCCTCCAACACGCGTGCGCGCGCGCACACACACACACACACACACACACACACAATCTGTTCCCTACCGGATCCTAATGCTTTAGCCACTCCTTGGTGACCTTCCCTTCTTCCTTCACTAGTAGAAAGATACCATCTGTCTGCTCTTTTAAAACGTTGGTGTGATTGAGTTTTACGTATTTACTTGACATAAACTTAATCATTCAACAGTGGGCACTTGAAAAGGGAGTTAGGGAGGCAAGGAGGTGGGGCTGGGGTGCCAGACTGGAGGAGTGGGGGTGAGGTGGGGATACTGGGTGCAGGCACGCGGGCGCAGGGCCTGCGGACGGCGAGGGGACGGTGGGGTCCATTGGGGGAGGGACTGGAGGGCAGGGTGCGGTTGGCAGTGGGGGTGGAGAGAGGCAGGGGTTCTCAGTGGATAAGGGCAGAGCTGGGCGACTTGGAGGGGGTGGGACGGTGGTCAGAGGGGCCCAGCCCGGGGTGGGAAATGCGGGCTGGGCCGGGGGGTGAGAGTGGGGGGGGGGTGCGGTGTAAGAGTCGGAGTGAACTGGGTGGATTCGGGAGAGGGTTGGTGTGGGAACTTGGCGAGAGAGGCTGGGCCGGGAGGCGCGGCCGCGGACCCTGCGGGCGACAGGGCCGAGGAAGTCCGCGGCAAGGGGTGTGGCCGGGGGGCGGTGTGTGCCGAGGTACACCCCCTCCGCCGGAGTTCTAGGTCCTCGCCTCTGGTCCCGCCTCTTTCTCGGAAGTGACAGACTCATCGTCCAACCAGAGCCGCGGGCCGGGCACGGCGCAGCCAATGGCACGGCGGGGGGCGGGGCTGGGGAGGGGGCTCGTCGGCCCCGGGGAGGGGGCTCCGGGCCTCGAAGGGCTCCGGAGCGGCGACGGTGAGCCATGGCGCTGGGGTTGCAGCGCGCAAGGTACGGGGGTTCGGGGCGGGAATAATGGGAGTCAGGGGGCTTTTCCTTCCAAGGACCCCTGACTCGGTGGGGGATGCGCGGGTGCAAGCCAAGGACGTCCCGAGACGCGCGGCTGGAGGCACACCCCTGCCGCACCCTACCCCCTACCGGATTGCAGGCGAAGAGGGGGTTCCCCAAGTCCCCGGCGGCCCCGCCCCTCTAGCCTGGAGTGACTTCGGGGTCATGATCCCCACTTTCTTGCTGCTCCGCCTTCGCTTTGCCACCTGGTCGGGGTCCCCACGGAATTGGGGGTGCTGGTGTTGGAGCAGTTCCCGGGCTTCCACGGAAGGCCTTCTCCCTCCACACACTGACCCTACTGGCCTCCGAATTCCCAGAATTGAGGTTGAGGTTGCTCCTTGCAACCGGACCCCTGAGACCTTAGGGTATATGGGGTACCCCCAGACAGACACAGGAAGGCCCTTGGAATGGGAAGTCAGATTCTGAGTTCAAGAGAAGAGAGATGCCCTATAATTGGATGCTCCTTGACAGTCTTCCGAACCTTGGATTCCCTAGAAATAAGCGGGGGGAGGGGGAGGTCTCCCTTCAGAAGCTGAGAACCTTCCCAGGGACCTTTCGGTAAAGGTGGAGTCAGCCCTTTTCACAACAAGAAAACAGCCTGACCCACTTCCCAAAGCCGAGCCCCTTCTCTGCTCCTCCACCCCTACTCAGTGCCCATGACCTGGGACTCCCCCATGGAGGGTGCTGCGCCTGATTCTGTGCGAGCAAGAAGTGCTCAGCTGGGTCCTCCGGCCAGAGGGTAGGTGTCTGTGATCGCCTCCCAGCAGGTGCAGATCCACTGCGTGCTCTGGGTCCGCTACTGGTTGGGGGGGCGGGGAGCTATCTGGCCATGTTTTCATGGGGCCCCGGAAAATTTTGCAGGCCCTCGGTTTCCCCTGTCCAATCTGAAGCCTCCAGGAAGCCTCACCCCTTCCCTCCCCCCTGGCTTCACAGGTCTGATTGGATCTGTCCACACCCCCATGTTTTTTACCACCCCACACCCCAAGCCATTTCCCCCCCCTCAGTTCCATTCCAGTTTCTGGCTCTGGGCCTGCCAGGGAACTCCATCCCACCCCTTCTGGGCCAGCCTCAGCCCAGCCCCTCCCAGCGCCCCCTCCAGGCTGGGTGGGGGCCCCTCTTGGCTGAGCTGGGGCGCTTCCCCCGTCCCCATCAAGGCCAACCCTTTCCTGCGGTGTCATCCCGGTGGTGTGCACCACCCACTCATAACTCGCACCCGGATCCCGGCCACGCTCCGTCCCTTCCTGCACCCCCAGGATGGCACTTGGGCCAAAGGGGGCCTAGGTGATGGTGAGTGGGCCCTCATACCTCGTCACCCCCTTCCCTTCCTCCAGCTCAGGCTGACTGCCATCCCACCCCGGGAAGGGATGCTCTTGGGAAGTCCCTGATGGGTATAAGGGCCCCAGGTGCCCCCCATATCAGGGGGTTCCTGGAGAAGATAGGATTTGGGGTACAGGCACCCCATTGGGTTACCACATCCTTGGGAATGAGCAGAGGCAGAGAGGCTCCTCCTGACTGACCCCACCCCGAGTCCCTTCTTCAGCCTAAACCCTGCCTCTGGCCCCACAGTGCCAGGAAGGTCCCTGCCCACATACAACCAAAGACCCCCTAGATCCTCTGTACTTTTTGCAAGACCCCCAATACCCAACTCAGTGTCAGAAGAGAGGAGACCAAGGGCCGCCCTCCGTGTGGACAGGGTCTCCCTAGTTTCTCCACGCCTTTGCTCTTGGGTGGCAAGTTCTTCAGAGGTGGGCTTCTCCTTCTTGGTTGTGTGGGGGTGGGGGTCGCTGGGCCCCAGCCCCCATTCCCAGGCCTCACCCTGGGGCCTCCAGGCCCTGGCCCCGCCCCCTGTTCTCTGCTGGAACACAGAGGAAGGGTGGCGGGGTTCCAGCTGCACGTCCCAAACCGGGCAGAGTGCCAGGGGGCTGGACCAGGGCTGGGCATGGGGCCAGCTGGGGAGACTGGCCAGCTGGGGAAATCCGGAGGCAGCAGAGGTGGGACACAGGGAAGGGACTGAGGCCATGAGGCCAAGGAGGGGTGGGGCAGGGGCCCTTGGCGGGGGACATGCCCACCAAGCCATGGCATCGAAGAGCACAGGCGCCAGAGTCAGGTTCAAATCCCAGCTCATCTGCTTCCTGGGTGTGTGGCCCTGTGTCAGTGACTGCCTCCCTGAGCCTCAGTCACATCTCCTGGAAGATGGGGGCCACACCTCCCCTCCCCTGCACCACATCGAGATGGGCAGCGAGGGAACCCATTTTTGGGGCAGGATACCCCCTAGGTGTGCAATGAGCTGTGTTCAAGTCAGACAGTGTTCTGGGTAGAAGCAGATGCCTGCTTGGAGGAGATTTCCCCAACATAGTTGCACTCTGGTGCAGGATGCAGATTGCCCGGTTACCCGGACCAGCGATGCCACTGCTCGGAGACTTGGTTTTGGGCCCTGTAAGAGGGAGATCGCTTTTCCCACTTGATAGGGCCCGTGAGAGGATCTAATGGGGCCTCTAGCTCCTTGGAGGGGTGGTTCACTGCAGCAAAGCCATCATCATGAGTACTGTCATGATTGTTTAGTCTACTTCCCAAGGCGCTGGTGTAAGAGTCACGTGTGAAATCACACGCACACCCCGCACCACAGGTCTCTCCAGTGTGGGAAGAGGCCCCTGAGGCTTCCATTCCTGATGTTGATCAAGAGTGTATAATGCAAGTTTCACCTCCCGGCACTTATCAACTGCTGGGCCCCGTTCTAAGTCCTTGCCGTATAATAATTCATTTCATCTTATTTTTAATGTTTTATTTATTTTTGAGAGAGAGAGAGTGAGCAGAGGAGGGTCAGAGAGAGAGCGAGAGAGGGAGACACAGAATCCGAAGCAGGCTCCAGGCTCTGAGCTGTCAGCACAGAGCCTGATGCAAGGCTCGAACCCACAAACTGTGAGATCATGCCCTGAGCTGAAGTCAGATGCTTAATGTACTGCTAGTCAGTAGCGGAGTCCTGGACCTGAGGGACGAGCCCCGACTCTGTTTAACGAAAGGCCAAACAAGTCCCTACTCGGTTTAGCAAAAGGCAGGAAGGAGACCCAGGCCCAGAGACCCGGCTCTGAAGCCAGTGAGAGGCCCACACTTCCTGTCAGAAGAACATCCAGAGAAGAGGCTGGGAGCTAGGAGGAGGGTCCCGCCGCAGCCACCAGCTGGCTCCTTCTATGGAGGGAAAAGTCTGCCACAGACAGGATTACAGAGCCCAGCTGCCCGGGAGGTGGGGGGCCGGCCCCACCCCCATTCCTGTTCCTACTCCGCTTCCCTCTGTCTGGGCCCCCAGCTCTGGGAGGCCCGCCCACCCCCACCCTCTGGGCAGGAAGACAAACAGGGCTGGAACAGAACAGGACAGGACGGAATGTCCTCTGGGCAGAGCAGGACTGGAGGCCCTGGCCTCCCACCAGCCGGGAGGGAGGGGATGAGGGGGGGTGATTGCTGGCTGCCTCCACCCAGCCTGTCCCCTTCTGTGCCTCCCACTGGCTGCAGTGAGTTTCTTCCCTCTGCAGCCTGACGGGACCGTCCCCTCCCCTCTCCCCTTCTGGGCCTGTGGGTGGAGCTTCGGGGCTCCTGCTTTGGGGGCAAGGTTGATGCCATCTCCAGGAGTGGCCTCTGGGTTTTGGAAGGGACAGCTTCCCCTCCTGGAATTAGTTCTGCTTTTCTGGACTGGGTCACCAGGAAGGAATCAGAGAGTGAAGGCATTGGAACGTCACTGCCTCAGTTCAAATCCCGGCTCCTGCGCGTACTGGCTTTGTGACTTTTGAGGCAAAGGACTTTCCCTGTCAGAGCCCCAGTTTCTGCTCTGTGACGTGGAGGCTTAAAGTGCCTCCTGGAATTGAATGAGTACACAGAGGCAGAGTACTTAGACCAGTGCCAGACACATACATGTTTAACAAATTACAACTGCGTGTTAATGATTTTTCAATATTGTAAGTACAGAGAAGATTAGGGGCGCCTGGGTGGCTCAGTCAGTTAAGCATCCGACTCCCGATCTCAGCTCAGGTCTTCATCTCAGGATCATGAGTTCAAGCCCTGCACTGGCCCTAGACTACTTAAAAAAATTATATATACATATACAGGGCACCTGGCTGGTTCAGTCAGTTAAGCGTCTGACTTCGACTCAGGTCATGATCTCACAGTTTGTGAGATGGGTGTGTGTGTGTGTGTATGGGTGTGTGTGTGTGTGTGTGTGTGTATTCAGAGAGGGAGATTATATATACTATATAGGATATACTCTATACTTTTTTTTTTAAGAACCACAGAATTTGGATTTGGACATTTAAGACAGTGGCAGTAACAGGGAGAACCAGTAACCTGGAGATAAACCCAGACAGAGACTGAAGCGTCCAGGCCCACCATTGTTCAAACCTGGCTTCGCTCCTGAGGGGCAAGCACTGTGCCTCTCTGTGCCTCGGTTTCCTCTCCTGTTCAGTGGGGATAACGTGATTGCCTTCATGCTGGGGTTGCGTCAGCTCTAAGTGGGTGAATGTTTTTTACCTACTCGGCTCGGGGACTGACAGTAAATACTAGATAAGTGGCAGATATTTCTGACAAAACAACACTCATCGGTCTTCCCCCAGCCCCGCAGGGATTAGAAGTGGATTAAAGGGCAGGGGTGAGTGGTTAGTTGCTGGCTTCAGAGAGGGGTTGGTTTGCTGTGTCACATCGGCAGGGCCCCCGTGGTGGGTGGGTGGACTTTGAGATCTGTGTTCTAAGATTTCGAGGATTCAGCTCAGCTGAGGAGGAGAAAGGGCAGGAGAGGGGGTTCTGGGAGGCTGTAGGGCAGGGGGCCTGGAGGCTGTTGACATGTTATGTCCCCTCCTTGCCCTGGCTGGGGCCCAGCTCTGCCGGCCCCCTCCCAGCAGGAGGCCACCCTGTCCCCCAGGCGTCCCAAGCCCGGGCAATAAACAGCAGATAAGTCAGGGAGGGGACAGCGGCCCTAGGCACGCCTCGGAGAGAGGCAAGGCGCTGACGCGGGGACAGATAAAACCCGCGGCCGCGAGCTGCCCCGGAGCATAACCCTTGCAGACCTACAAAGAGCTCCGGGAGGTGGTCCGGGCCGCACGGCGAGCCCTGCCCGGTCGCGGCCCTGCCCTCTGTGAGCCCGGGCCCCCGCGTGGCAGCGCCCCGCGTGCATGTCCCACCCGACTCTTTCCCTCCCGGGGCCGCCGCCGCCGGTGACCGCTGCCGATGCCCTCAGGTCGAGCACCGAGCTGCGCAAGGAGAAGTCCCGGGATGCGGCCCGCAGCCGGCGTAGCCAGGAGACCGAGGTGCTGTACCAGCTGGCGCACACGCTGCCCTTCGCGCGCGGCGTCAGCGCCCACCTGGACAAGGCTTCCATCATGCGCCTGACCATCAGCTACCTGCGCATGCACCGCCTCTGCGCCGCAGGTGAGCCCCGCCCCCGGGAGGGCCCACCTCGGCCAGGCCCCGCCCCCTCCGTAGTCGATCACGCGTGAAGCCCCGCCCCTTGGGGAAATGCGCCCCTGGGAAGCTCCACCTCCTTCCAGTTGGAACTCCTTGAGGACTAGGAGGTCAGCTCACTCCCTTAGATGCGTCACCACTTAGGGTTCGGGAGACCTTGTTGCAACAAACGCCCCCCCGGAGGGTTAGCTGCCTGATTTTTAATGACTATTTGAGAGAGTCCCCTCCCCAGCTCCCTAGGGTCCATCGCCCCTCCCCTTACTAGCCATCCCCTAGAATTCCCACCCAGCTGGAACTCTGTCCTGCAAGAGGCTTTCACACACACGCTCACACACACGCACGCACGCACACACACGCTCACACACACGCACACGCACACTTTGGAATCCTCAGGACTTTATTTATGAGGAACGTGGAGTCATCCTTTGGCAGGCTCTGCCCACAAGACTTCCCGGCCCCATAGAAGTTTATTTCTCTGGGAGGCACTGCCCCCTTAAAATTCTGTCACCTAGGAGTCCTTGCTTCTTTAGAATTCTGTTCATCTGGAAGGTCCTGCCCCAAGAATTCTGAACCCCTGGGAGTCTCGGCCCCCTTAGAATTCTGACACCTTCTAGCTCCTGGCCCCTTAAGTTTTGATCCCCTGGGAATCCCATCTTTTTAGACTTCTGCCCTCCTGGGAAGCCCCATTCCCTTAAAATTCTACTCCCGTGGGAGACCCCCCCCCCCCGGTCCCCCTGCCTTAGAATTCTGTGCCCCTGGAAAGCCCCGTCCCCTTAGGATTACAATCCTTGGTGGCCACTGCCTTGGGACTCCAAGCCACAGGCATATGTTTCTGGCTCACCTGGGGGTACCTGGACGTTCTTCTGAGTGAGGGAAGGCAGAGGGAGGCTAGCCAGGGCGGAGCCATGGCTGACTAGAGACACCCCATCCACCCTGGCCCCGACACCAGGGGAGTGGAACCAGGTGGGAGCAGGGGGCGAAGCTCTGGACGCCTGCTACCTGAAGGCCCTGGAGGGCTTCGTCATGGTGCTCACTGCCGAGGGAGACATGGCTTACCTATCGGAGAATGTCAGCAAGCACCTGGGCCTCAGTCAGGTGAGAGCAGCTGCCTGCTTTGTGCCTGGCCCTGGGCAGGCGACGCCGGGATCCGGAAGGGGCCGAGACTGCCCTAGCCCTGCCTTTCCGGGGCTCACCGTACGGAGGGGAGGCAGACATGTCAGCAGACGGGAAGACGCAGGATGATCAGGGCTGGGATGGGGCAGCCTTAGGGGCTGTGTGATCCAGGGGAAGGGGGGGTTACCTGACCCAGCCTCCGCGGGGAATCGAGGCCTTCGTGGAAAAGACATCTGAGCTGAAACCCAGAGGATTTAGCCAGTCTGAAGGTATGGGGAATGGACGGGAACAGCCAAGACTGGGAATGTGCATGATGACTGAAGGAACAGAATATGCAAAGGCCCAGAGGTGAGACAAAACAGAGCATTTGGGAGAAATCGAGATGCTTATTCTGGCTAAGTGCAGAGTGTAAGGGGAAAGGTGAGAGAAAAAAAATCCTGAGAGGTCAACAAAGCTAGGTAATTTAGGACCAAATTAGGTTTATTGCCAGGGCACTAGGGAGCCATAGAAGGATTTTCAGCAGGGGAGAGGCTGTGAGAGACGTAGAATAGGATTTACATTTTGGAGAGCTCCCTCTTGGTGTGCACAGAGGTAGAACTGGAGGCTGGGATTAGAGGTTGAGGGTCCCTAGGGAGGGGCGCAGGGCCCCGGGTGAGAGAAGAGGGGTCTGAGCAGGGGTCTGGGGCCGGGGAGGCAGGAGATACGGTGGGGAACTGATTTCGGCTGACCCATACAGCATGCCCCACGGGAGGGCTACCGTTCTTTTCCTCGGTTCACATAAATGGGCTCAATACTTGGCATCTGTTCCTTCACCTGCTTTGTTATCCCACTCCTGGTACCATCGTAAGCCTGAGCTTTGCGGTTCAGAGAGGTGAATGTCCCAAGGCCCCGAGGCTAGGAAGTGGCAGAGCCAGGATTTGAATCCAGCTACAAGAGGGGCTGTCAGAGAGGAGAGCGATCTCTCTTTCCCTGGTCCACACCACTGCTGGATTGTGAGCTGTGTGGACCCCTCTCCGTCGGAGTCCCCTCCGGCCAGCGCCGGGCTCACTGCCTGAACTGAAACATTGAGTCCTTGGCTTGCCAACAGGTGGGATTTCAACAGGATCTCACCTCAGGGCCTTTGAACTTGCGGTTCCCTCTTTCCAGAAGACTCCAGAGAGCCGCAGGACCACATCACTTGGTTCAGCAATTTGTTTAAATATCAGGGGCCCGGACTCCTGCCTCCAAGATAGCATCTCATCATGTCACTGCCTTACCTTGATTTTCTAAGTACGACTTCCTATCTTGTTTTATAGCTGCGTTGTTTTGTTTGCTTATGAGCTATCTCCCCTACTAGCCGGTGAGCTCCAAGAGGCCGGGATTTTGCCTGTGTGGTCACAGCTTTGCCTACCATCTAGAAGAGGGCTTGGCAAATAGTAGGCACTGAAAAAGTGGTTGCGGAGTGAGTGAGTGAAGAGTGAGTGAATGCAGAGCCTGGTACAGTAATCCAGGCTCGTGAGTCAGGGGAAGGGGGGTGAGGACGGGAAGGAGGAGGCGAGTCAGAGGCCCTGGTAAACGTGCTTTTCCTCCCTGACACCTCCCGCTTCCCCTGGCAGCTCGAGCTCATCGGACACAGTATCTTTGATTTCATCCACCCCTGTGACCAAGAGGAGCTCCAGGATGCGCTGACCCCCCGGCAGAGTGAGTTGCTCGGAGGCCTCTGTCCCCCGGTTCTAGAAGCCGGGGCTTTCCCTCAGCATATGCCCTTTCTCCAAACTCAGAAAAATGGGAAGAGGGGACCCGGCCCGGCCCTGGGGTATCTGGAAGGAGCACTCCCTACCCCTGGGAGCCCTCCCTGGCTCCAGGCCTCAACTGTGGGAATGAGGCCAGGGAGACTCTGGTGGGCGGGGTGCTGCGGGGAATTGGGCCCCGTCCCGAGCCAGCCCAGTGACCTGCTCACCCCCTTTCCCGTGGCCCATCCCCAGGCCTGTCCAAAAAGAAGCCGGAGGCCCCCACGGAGAGGTGTTTCTCCTTGCGCATGAAGAGTACCCTCACCAGCAGGGGGCGCACCCTCAACCTCAAGGCGGCCACCTGGAAGGTGGGCAGGGCCCGGCCTAGAGGAGGGGAGGGGCCTGGGGGCTGCTGGGGCGGAGCCTGGGGGCTGCTGGGGCGGGGCCTGAGCCCTCAAATTCTCCCAGCGCGTCTGAGTCCAGAATCCTGTGGGGCACTCTCAGGCCGTGTGTAGAAGGCTGGGTGTCTGCGGCATTGGAGGGCTGGGGATCCTTGTATCCTGAGTCTGTGGGCCTGGGGCTGGGGGTCCTCAGCCTTTGGCGACCGCAGTCCCCATGGGGCTAGAATCTGGAGTCTTCAGAGCTCCCTGAGCCTCAGAATCTGGAGATCTTCAGAACCTCCTTAGGTCAGGGGTTTGTTCTCGGCTCCCAGTGGGGCCCGTGGAGACATACCGCCCAGGTTCACGTGCCTCACTGCCTTTGCCCACCCCCCACCCCCATCCCAACTAGGTGCTGTACTGCTCTGGCCACATGAGGGCCTACAAGCCCCCTGCACAGACTTCCCCCGCAGGGAGCCCCAATTTGGAGCCCCCCCTGCAGTGCCTGGTGCTCATCTGTGAAGCCATCCCCCACCCGGGCAGTCTGGAGCCCCCGCTGGGCCGGGGGGCGTTCCTCAGCCGCCACAGCCTGGACATGAAGTTCACCTACTGTGATGAGAGGTGGGCAGGAGCCCCACGTCCCCTCCCCTGCCCAGCTCCTCCTCTTGCTGTGTGCCTAGCTCCTGCCCATCCCCCCAACTCCCCCCCCCTTGTCCATTTCCGTCTATCTCTGATGCCATCTGTCTCGGTCTCTGTATGGCTGTCTGTGAATCTTCTGTGGGTCTTTTTGCTTGGGTTTTCTCCTGGTCTCTCTTTGAGTCTTCGTGCCTCCCTCCCTGTCCTTCTGTTACTTTCCTTAAATATTTGAGCCCCTGAGCATAAAGCAGTTTGCACAGTGCCCAACCTGAAGACAGTGCTCAGAGAGCTATCCCTACTAATACCCCCCCTCCCAAATCCTTCCCTTTCTCTCTCCTTCTCTTCTTCCCTCTGCCCGTCTCCCCTTCATCCCTTCCTGTTCCTGCATCTTCCCTCCTTCCCGCTCCCTGGAGTCGTGCTTGGGAATGCCAAGTCTGGGCTCAGATACCTTGGGATGAAAGCCTGGCTGTGTACCCTTGGCCAGAGGCTGTCATGTCTCTGTGCCACGCTGTCCTCTCTGTCCTGTGGAGTGACCAGAGCCTCCTTAGAGCACTTGTTCTCGGCACCCAGTGTGCTGCCTGGCGCAGAGAGCTGGAGAAGTGTATTTTTATTTCACTAAAAAAATTTTTTTATGTTTAGTTTTGAGGGGGTGAGGGGCAGAGAGAGAGGGGGACAGAGGATCCAAAGCAGACTCTGCACTGAGAGCAGAGAGCGGATGTGAGGCTCGAACCCACAAACCATGAGATCATGACCTGAGCCAAAGCCAGTTGCTTAACTGACTGAGCCACTCAGATTATTTTATTTTATTTTACTTTATTTATTTATCTTAGTAAACATATTTTAATGTTTATTTTTGAGACAGACAGAGACAGAGTGCAAGCCGGGGAGGGGCAGAGAGAGAGGGAGACACAGAATCGGAAGCAGGTTCCAGGCTCTGAGCTGTCAGCACAGAGCCCGATGCGGGGCTTGAACCCATGAACTATGAGATCACGACCTGAGCCGAAGTTGGAAACTTAACTGACTGAGCCACCCAGATGCTCCCCGTTTTTTTTGTTAAATAAATTCTGCCCCCCCCCAATGTGGGCTCGAGTTCCATGCTCTACTGAATGAGCCAGGCAGGCACCCGTAGAAGTGTATTTTTTTTTAATGTTTATTTATTTCTGAGAGAGAGGGGCTGTGCGTGAGCAGAAGGGCAGAGAGAATCCGAAGCAGGCTCCAGGCTCTGAGCTGTTTTGGCACAGAGCCTGCCTCAGGGCTCAAACTCACCGACTGTGTGATCCTGACCTGAGCCAGTCAGCTGGCCAACCGACTGAGCCACCCAGGGGTCCCAGAAGTGTCTATGCTTAGTCATTATCAGCATTATTCCTTTTTATTTTACTAATTTTTTCTTTCTTTCAGTGACTTTCTTTCTTCCTTTCTCTTCCCTGCTCCTCTGCTCTCTTCCTTTTCTTCACTCTTCTTAGTCCCCGCCCCCCACCCCCACCGGGTAAGGGTTTCCTGCCGCTGTAGCAATCACCACCAAATGCAGTGGCTCAAAACAGCACACAGTCACCACCCCAGGGCTCAGAAGCCTGAAATGAGCCTTATGGAGCCAAAGTCCAGGGCCACATTCCTTCTGGAGGCTCCTTGCCTTAAAAACCTCTGGATTCTTCCTACATTCTTTGGTTTGGGGCCCCTTTCTCCAGCTTCAGAACACACGGCCGGCCCTCCGCCTCCATCAGCGCCTGTCCTGGACAGATTAATCTGTGGCGGCGCCTGTCGCCACCCTGGGCCCACCCAGATCGCCAGGGGAAGCTCCACATCTCAAGATCCTTCACTTGATCACGCCCCGCCCCCACCCCGGCACGGTCCCCTTTGCCACGGGAGGCCTCAGAGTCACCAGTCCGGGGCTTAGGAGGTGGACCTCTCCAGGGGCCTTATTCAGCCCGCCGCACCTCTTTTTCTTTCTCTTCATTACACCCTGTCTCTGTCTTGCTGGTTCCGCCCCCGCCCCGGGTCTCCCAGCCCCCACCCTCCACCCACCGTCCGCCTCAGCCAGTCCTACTGACCAGGCCCCCTGCACCCACCCCAGGATCGCAGAGGTGGCGGGATACAGCCCCGATGACCTGATCGGCTGCTCCGCCTACGAATACATCCACGCTCTGGATTCGGACGCCGTGGGCCAGAGCGTCCACACCCGTACGTGAGACTCCCCGGCGGTGTGAGACCCGCCCCCCCAGCTCCCCGCGCCCCAAGGAACCTTCTCGCCCCTGGCTCCCTCAAGCCCCACGCCCGGCCCCCAGAGCCTCCTCTCCCCGTTTGCCCTTTCGGTGGCCCTGACCCCTCCCCGTCGCCCTCCCCAGTGCTGAGCAAGGGCCAGGCAGTAACGGGGCAGTACCGCTTCCTGGCCCGGAGTGGTGGCTACCTGTGGACCCAGACTCAGGCCACAGTGGTGTCAGGGGGCCGGGGTCCCCAGTCTGAGAGTATCGTCTGCGTCCACTTCTTGATCAGGTAAGTGGGGGGGGGGGGCTGTGTGTGGGCGTGGTCTGCGTGTGTGGATAGGTGTGTGTGTGTGCCCCGTACTCCTCTGTAGGAGGGAGTGTCACGTGTGCATGTGTGCAGCCCCTGTGACCGAGTGCACACAGATAGGTGCGGGCACACACCTGTGCTTGGCTGTGATTCCTGTTTGTTTAAATTAAAAAAGACTCCATTCGCATGAATGTAAACCTAGCAGAATCATGGGGGCTTTTTTGCTTTCTAAAAATTGAAGTATAGGGGCGTCCGGGTGGCTCAGTGGGTTAAACATCCGACTTCAGCTCAGGTCATGACCTCACGGTTTGTGGGTTCGAGCCCCGCTTCGGGCTCTGTGCTAAAAGCTAGCTCAGAGCCTGGAGCCTGCTTCTGATTCTGTATCTCCTTCTCTCTCTGCCCCTCCTCCACTCACACTCTGTCTCACTCTGTCTCTCAAAAATAAATAAATGTAAAAAAATTTTTTTCAACATTAAAAAAACATTTAAAAAATTGAATCTAATAAATTCACTCTGTTTGGTATACAGTTCTGTGAGTTTTGACAGAGGCCCGGGACTGTGTAACCACTTCCACGATCAAGCTATAGAAAATTGCCCCAGAACATTCTGTCACAGTGAATGCCACGCCCCCTGCGGTCCCTGGCACCCACCAAGCGTTCTCTTGACTCTAGAATTTTGCCTTTTGCAGAATGTCATGTTCATGGGGTCCCATAGGATGTCGCCTGTTGGGTCAGGCTTTTATCCATTAACATCATATATTTAAAATGTATCTGTGTTTTATGTGTCACCAGCTCCTTTTTTTTTTTTTAATTAATGTTTATTTTGAGAGAGAGAGAGAGAGAGAGAAAGTGTGAGTAGGGGAGGGGCAGAGAGAGACACACACACAATCTGAAGCAGGCTCCAGACTCCAAGCTGTCAGCACAGAGCGCGATGCGGGGCTCGAACTCACAAATCGTGAGATCACGACCTGAGCCGGATTCAAGAGTCGGCCGTTCAACCGACTGAACCACCCAGGCCCCCGGTAGCTCTTTTTTCACGCTGAGTGGTGTGCTGTGGTATGAATATGAACACACCAGAGTTTATCCGTTCCCCAGTTGGAGGACATTTGGGCCGTTTCCTATTTTGGATGATTACGAAAAAAGCTACTGTAAATATTCTCATGCGAGATTTTGTAAGGTCGTGTTTTCATTTCCCTTGGGTAAACACCTGGGCGTGGAATGGGTGGGTCATGTGGTCAGCGTACATTTAACTTCATTTCCCGAGAAGCCTGTGCCAGGTTGCATTCCTACCAGCAGCGGAAGGTTCGTCTGCATGGCCGCCAGCGTTTTGTTCGGTCTGGTTGTGTCTCGTTTTGTTTTCTTCCAGTCCGTGTGCACTGGCAAATCTCAGGCTTTCCTCCCTGGCATTAAGCATGTGGAGGTTTTCCGCCATGACAACATTGTGACGAGGGCAGCAAATTAGCGCATACGACAGGGAGAATTACAGCTTTTCTCTGAAGATTATCTTCCGGCTCGTGCATGGTATCAATTTCTAAAGCGCCAGGGGTTTTCTTCCTATGTCTTTTGATCAAGGACAGATTCTAGTGGAAAACGGAAGTGGTAACAGGTGTATCCATACAAATCTTTGCATTGGACAAGAATACAGGACTGATTATCTTTGGAATGCCCTCACTTTAACCAACACCTTTTCAAATCAGAACCTTTGAGGTCTGGGCATTTGTCACTGCAAAGGAGAGGGGGACCTGGCCCCCTCTCTTCTCAAAACTCCTTTTATTCATTGTGACGATTTGCCTTTCTACGGCCAGGCCCTGTGATTTCAATCTTCTGCACGCTAAGCAAAGAGCAGGCGTGGAAGGTTCAGTTTTATGGGCAGAAAGGAGTGAGGAATGAAAAGGAGTTTACTTAGTATCAGCGACACGAGGAGCATATGGTACTAATCCTTGTTCTGTGTATTGTGTGGTGCGCACTTGTGTGACTATTTGTGTGTGTGTGCAGGCACTTCTGTTTGCTAGTACAAAACCCCCGCCCCTTCCAGACCTCAGCCTTCCTCCACCGCAGTAAGCAACTGCTTTACAAAAATACAACTCGTGGGGCACCTGGGTGGCTCAGTCAGTTAAGTGTCCAAATCTTGATCTCAGCCTATGTCATGATCTCACGGTTTGTGAGTTCGAGCCCCGTGTCGGGCTCTGCACTGGCAGATTCTGTCCCTCCCCCCTTCTCTGCCTCTCCCCTGCTTGCTCTCTTTCTCTCTCTCTCAAAATAAATAAACATTTAAAAATTTTATTTAAAAAATGCAGCTCCTTGATATGGGGCCCTGCTGAATCTTCAGCACCTAGAACAGCGCCTTGCACGTGGTAGGTGTTCAATGAACAAGAATCACAAATCCTTACATAGAGCTCACCATGTACCAGGCACAGTTTTCTGCGTTTTATGTGTATTAGCCCATTTAAGCCTCCTAACAACATTGGGAGGAGGGGTTATGATTATTGATCCTTCCCGGGGCGGGGATGAGGCACAGAGAGGTTCATCCACATGCTCAAGGCCACACAGCTTGAAAGTGGCACCGCTGGGATTTGAACCCAGGCCACAGGCCGTAGAGCCGCTGTTCTGAGCCACTAGGCAACGCCGGTTGTCTAGGAGATGTTTATGGAATGAACAGTTGTGCCAAATATGCACGTGTGAGCACAAGAGTATGGATTATGCACACCTGTCTGTGCATACACTTGTGTGTGTGGGTGTGGCTGTGCGTGCCTGTGTTTGTCAAGGGGGGGGTGACGTGGCTTTGGTCCAGCCTAAGGTGGGATGTTTCCAGCCCAGAAGGGGGTTCAGTGAGGGTGGGGAAGGGTCACAGTGCCTCAGACAGCTCCTAGGACCACCCACCTGCTATCCTGGGTATTTTTATGCAAATGAGAGCCTGGTTCTCAGCCCCCAGACCACTTCTCCAAAAGCCAGTTTGCTCAGTGAACATTTGGGTTTTCTCGGCAGCCAGAGACTGGGGGGAGGGAGCCGTGGGGGACATAAGAAGGATATATTTATACACCCATTGCCTTGAATATGAAAAATGTCTATGAATAGAAGCTTCATAAATAAAATCTTATTCATTAAAACATACCCCTCTGAATTCTTCATATTTGGTAAGGTACGAACGTCAAATATATATACTTCATCGATCCATTTATAAGACCATGTTTATAAGTAAATATAAAGAGAATATTTTGTTCTTCTGCCTTTTCACCCTCCCCTCCTTCTCTGTCCCTCCTACCCCTACCCCCCTCCCTGTCTCCCCTCCCCTACCCAGGCTGTGCTAAATGCCAGCCCGTTTTTTCTGTCTCCTTCCACAGAGACAGCTTGGGAAGACACACACAACTTTATTTTAAATGCTATTTTAATAAAAAGCATTCCACAAAAATTAAGTCCTTAAAAGAAACAAGTAAATGTGGCAAAGTATTTTCTGCACAGGGCCGCCCTGTCCCGGCCTGGGCTGGGGCCGATGACCCTTCCTGACTTTCTCTTCTCGCCCTGTACCCCAGCCGGGTGGAAGAGACCGGAGTGGTGCTGTCCCTGGAGCAGACCGAGCGACACTCCCGCAGACCCGCTCAGCGGGGCACCCCCTCCCAGAAGGACGCCCCTAATCCTGGGGACAGCCTCGGTATGGGGCAGGGCTGGGACTGGGAGGGGTAGTGGTCCCCAGGATGCTGGAGGGAAAGCCCAGATGCCTTAATAGTGTGGCGCACCGGGCCCTGTGTGACCTGCCGCCTGCCTCCCTCCCCTTCTCACTCACACTCTGAGTAGGACCAGCTTCCTTAGTGCTCATGGAATATGCTAGATTCTCCTGCCTTAGCGCCTTTGCTCTGGCAGTTCCCTCCTCTGCCCAGAACGCTCTTCTCTCTTCCGTCCTTTCTCGTCTGTGTGCCTGGGACAACTGTTTCAGTCTTCTGGCTCCTCTGCTCTGAACCCTGCTGTGGCTCCCCATTGCCCCCACCCTTCAGCTGGATCCCTGCTCCCACCTCACTGCTCACTGGCGTTCAGTAATCTTGACCCTTCCAAGTCCCTTTCCTTTCTACCTCTTTCTTCTCCCCCTCACCCGACTCCTTAGTCGTGGACAAGATTCTTTTCCTGTTGGTTCTTCAAGGCCGTCAGCTTCTCCAAGCCGTTGCTGGCAGCTCCTGGGTGTGGTGTGGGGTCACTGATATCCTTTCCTTTTCTGGCTCAGAATTGACCTCCAGGGACCTTAGGACCTCCTTGAGAGTCCTGGGCCAGCCTTTTCTCCTAACATTCAAGCCCCTCAGAGCTGAGTGGCTGATCCCTGTTCTGTCCCACTGGAGAGCCAGGTCAGTCACGTGCCTTGGTCCGGCAGTGCTGACTTTTAAATATTAAAATGTTCCCCCCCCCCCCCCGCTGGGCAGTTGCTACTCTCCCTGCCCCTCCCCCACACTGGCCCCTCTAGGACCCTCCCTTAGGGGTCTCACCACAATCTGGCAGCTGGAGAGACAGACCCAGTCCGGCAAGCGTTCTCCAGAACTCAGTTCCCCAGCATGGCTGACAGTGTCCGTCTGACTGGTGGTCAAAAATGTCAACGAGGCTCCGTGGGGTCTGGGGTGGGGGGGGCCCTCCCCTCAGCCCTGGATGACCATTCTGTGTCCTCCCCACCAATGTGTCCTGTAGATGGCTCTGGTCCCCGGATCCTGGCCTTCCTGCACCCCCCGGCCCTGAGTGAGGACACCCTGGCCTCTGACCCCCGCCGCTTCTGCAGCCCTGACCTCCGTCGCCTCTTGGCACCTATCCTGGATGGGACTCCAGTAGCTGCCACCCCCAGCGCACCCCCAGCCACACGGCGCCCCCAAAGCCCTCTTCCGGTAAGCGGCCCCTCCCATGGGAACCCTTGGGAATCTTGCTGTTCTCTGGGCCTCAGTTTCTCCATCTGTGCAGTGGGAAGGTTGGGGTGAGGTGGGGCTTGGGGTCTCTTTAAGACCTGGATCCCAGATTCTTCAACTGTTATCTGGACCAAAACCTGGGATATCTGGGACTGGCATGGGTGACCCCTCCTCGCTTGTGACCAAGCGTCCAGGCTTATCTAAATTTTGACCTCAAGGAGTCAAGAACGTCTCATGTCTTAAATTACCTGGACCTGGGTTCAAATCCTGAAGCTGCCACTTACCAGCTGTGTTACCCCAGACAAGCAGGCCCTCAGTTTCTCCCTCCATAAAATTAGGATTGGAACAAGCAGCCATCTCATTGGTTATTGGGAGGGTCCCCTGCTGTCGGATATCTGACCCTCACTCCTACCTCTGAACTCACATGTCCAGAGTAATTTACCATTAACATGTTCTCGGCTCAAGATTTTCCTTAAGCGTCTCCTCTCTTCCCGCAGGCTGATCTGCCAGATGAACCACGCATGGACTTGGAGAATACACACAAACTCTTGGCCTCTGGGAAGGACCTGGAGGCGGTGGAGGCAGATCTGGATATAGCTCAGGTAAGGGCTGGCGGGGAAGAGGAGTCTTCCCCTCTTTGCCCTGGGGGCTGACGTGCATGAGCCTTAGAGAAGGGTGGTGGGATTGTTGAGGGGATGCGTGGATGGATGGGCAGCAAGGCCATTGTATCCGTTAGGTGGGGGACGGTGGATAGATGGATGGGTGATGGTTAGACAGCTGTTTGGACGGATGGATGGACGGATGGATGGATGGGTGATGAATGTTTGGTAATTAGACCATTGATTCATTAGATAGATGATGGATGGATGGATGGATAATGTTCGGATGATTGATTGAGCGGCTAGATAAATGACCGTGACATGATGTATTAGTTCCCCATTGCTGCGTAACAAATTACCCCAGAACTGAGCCCCTTAAACAACTAACATTTATTATGTCGCACCATCTGAGACTCAGGAATCTGGGAGCAGCTTAGCTGGGTGCTTTTTGCTGAGTCTCTGCGGAGGCTGAAGTCAAGCTCTCCACCCCGGGGATCACGTGGGGCTAGAGGGTTCACTTCCAGTCTCCCCCACATAGTTGTTGGCAGGCATCAGTCCCTCACTGATGGCTCTGGCTGGAGGCCTCAATTCCTTACCACATGGGCTGCCTAAGTGTCCCCACAGCACGGCAGCTGGCTTCCCCCAAGGCAAGGAATCCAAGAGCTAACAAGAGTGACCCCAAGACAGAAGATTAGAACCTAATCTCAGAAGCAACGTATCATCACTTCACCAAACTGTAGTGGTCACACAGACCAATCCCGGTACAACGCAGAAGGCGTCCGCAGTGAGGGTGAACCCCAAAAGGCAAGGATCTTTGGGGATCCCACCGATGCATGTCTCTCCCTCATGCAAAATACGCTCACCCCCTCCAAAGTGCCCCCAGAGTCTTCCCATGACAGCGTCAGCCTGAAGTCCAGAATCCCATCACCTATGTCAGGTCTGGGTGTGGTGACACTCTCCCCCTGTTGGCCTGTGAACTAAAGAGACAAGGGATGGGGCGCCTGGGTGGCTCAGTCGGTTAAGCTTCCGACTTCAGTTCAGGTCATGATCTCACGGTTCATGGGTTCAAGCCCCACGTCAGGCTCTGTGCTGACAGCTGGCTCAGAGCCTGGAGCCTGCTTCGGATTCTGTATCTCCTTCTCTCTCTGACCCTCCCCTGCTCACACTATCTCTCTCTCTCTCTCTCTCAAAAATAAATAAAAAACATTAAAAAAAAAAAAAGAGAGAGAGAGAGAAGTGATATGGCAGCCACACGCCCCGTACACAGTGGCGGGACAGGCACAGAGTCATGTCATGTGCCCTCCTAGTCAAAACGAGGGGGAGGAGGGGTAGCTGGGTGGCTCAGTCAGTTAAGTGTCTGACTTTGGTTCAGGTCATGATCTTGTGGTTTGTGGGTTTGAGTCTGCTTCGGATTCTCTCTCTCCCCTCCTCCACTTGTGCTCTCTCTCTTTCTCTCAAAAATAAACATTTTTTAAAAACTAAAAAAAATGGGGGCGCTTGGGTGGCTCAGTTCATTGGGCATCCGACTTCTGCTCAGGTCATGATCTCGCGGTCAGTGAGTTTGAGCCCCGCGTCAGGCTCTGTGCTGACAGCTCAGAGCCTGGAGCCTGCTTCCTGTCCTGTGTCTCCTTCTCTCTCTGCCCCTCCCCCTCTCATGCTATGTGTCTCTCTGTATCAAAAATAAATAAAACATTAAAAAAAAAGTACATATAAAATTTAAAAAAAAAAAAGAGGGGGAGGAGAGAGCACAGGTGTCGCTTGTCCACAGCAGTTTTGAAATCTGTTTGGGCAACTATGGAAAGTTCCGTGATCAGAACCCATTCCTACTACAGTAAAACCTTGGTTGGCAAGTACAGTTCATTCTGGAAACATGCCCGTCATCCAAAGTACTCGTACATCAAAGCGAATTTCAAGAACCGTTGGCTCAGCTGTGATCATGTGACCTTCCCCATCACGTACCACTCGCATGACGAGACATCGCTCGTTTACCAAGTTCACGTGTGTTAGAAACGCTTATGGGGCTCGAGGAACACCTGCAGAGCAGGTTGCTGGCAATCCGAGGTTTTACTGTACTTCCTAGGGGCTTTCTCCACGTTTCTAGAATCCTCCATTTTCCATAAAAGCACTTCTTAGGAACTTTGGTGGTCCAAAGTTCTCTTCCCATTTAGCACTGTCTCTGTCCCTTCCTGTCCAAGCTGGCAGTGTGTCTGTTTATATAAGAATCTTTTTTTTTTAAATGTGTGGGTCTTGTCGGCATGCCCTGCATTGGGCAAAAGTCATGCCCACAGATCTCATTGAGATAAGCCCTTTTCTACCTTGGGCTTTTGCTGGGACGCTGAGTGAGGTGTGCGGAAGTTTAATAGGAGCCCTGTTGTCTGAGATCAGTTAGCACATCCTTAAGCTCCAGTTTATCTGCCTGCAGGACGTTCTAGGCAATGCCCTTGATCTTCCTGAAGTCTTCATAAAGAATTTATGTCACGCCCTGACTTCATCTTTACACATCCCTTCCTGAGCGTCCCTCCTTTGCTCAGAAACCATTTTCTCAATCGTAGTGTCCTTCACCATCTGGGGAGTTCCCCGGGTCTGCCAAGTGCAGGGTGAAGGTCGCAGTCCTCCAGTCGGCCACGTCTGTCCGAGACTTGTGACATCAGCCACAAGCTCGGGGGTCCGCAGGGCCACCCTCACTTCAGACCAGCTGCCTACGAATTCACAGATTCTCCCTGACTCTCAGTGTCGATGATTTGCGAGAGCTGGCTGTAGAATTGAGCACAACACTGAATTTAGGTTGATTTTTAATAACTTTTTAAAAGTTTATTTATTTTGAGAGAGAGAGCACGCATGCGTGCACAAGCGCATGAGCTGGGGAGGGGGAGGGAGAGAGAGAATCCCAAGCAGGCTGTTTGCTAGCAGCTTGGAGCCCAACGTGGGGCTCTGTCTCCGGAACTGTGAGATCGTGACCTGAGCTGAAATCAAGAGTCGGACGCTTAACCAACTGAGCCACCCAGGCGCTCAGGGCGATCGTTTAATTATAGCAAAAGAATATTAGAGCCAAAGGAAGAGATGCAGAGGGTGGAATCAGAGATGAGGAAGTTCCCGAATGCCAAGCTTTCACGACCCCAGGGACCTGTGGGAGCACGCCCGGGGTATCGCCACTCCAGGAAGCGCACCCAGGCTGTGGTTTGGAGTTCTCACCGTGTGGGCATGACTGGATTATTGCCCACGTGGCTGCCCTGGATCTCCGTCTCTACCTCCCCCCCACACACACTTCCCCTGCAGGCCAGGCTGCTCTCACGCGGCCCGAACCCTCACATGGCATAGTTGGCCACTCGGGCACCCCCAGCCCCCAGCCTGAGCCATCTTGTCGGCAAAAGCTATCAGGTCTGGCCTCAGGGGCCTGCCCCCCGGAGCAAAGACACACGGGTCACTCAGGAAATCCCCAGGGGCCCGGGCAGAGGCCACACGCTGTTCTGAGTAAAGTTCCTTTTCAGGTTCCCGGGGAGGTAGAGAATCTTTTAGACCTTCAAGTCCCGGCTCCTTCACGTCTAACATTTCTCGGTTAGCTTTTGTCTCCTCCTGTCTTAACTCCTCCGAGGAGCCAGAACTCAGCAGCCAGTCCGCGCTCTGGCTGGGAGTCCTGTCGCTAGATCACCCGGTTCACTAGTTACATGTTCTCCGTTCAGAAAACTGCACGCAGCACTGGTGTTAAAGTTTAGCCACCACTACACAAAACTCCCCTTTCCTCGGGCTTCTGGTAACCCCTTCCTACCTCCCTCTATGCCCGCACCGGCTGGCTTCTCAGGGTTCACGTTTCCACCGGCAGTTGGTTCAAGGCTGTCTAGGCTCCGACAGGCCCTTCAGACCCCTGCCAGCCCACGCCCACTGCCCCGTGCCAAAGCCACCCTGCCTTGGAGGGGTTTGCTACGGCAGCAAAATCTCGTCATCTGTTTCTGGGAAACAAATTGCCCTAAAGCTTAAAATAACAAGTGTGTATTACCTCACAGAATTCCCGGGGGCCCGGGGGCCCGGGAGCCACTTAATTGGGTGACTTTGGCTTGGGGGGGGGGGTCTCCCGCGGGAGAGATGTCATGAGACATCTTGCAGTCAAGATGTCATCCAGCCTTGCAAGGGACCAGAAGATGCGCCTCCCAGGTCACTCAGTCGTCACTCCTGGCAGGAGGTCGCAGTTTCTCACTGTGGGGGCCTCTCCCTGGGGCTTCCCCCAGAGCAAGTGACCAGAGAATGTGCCGCAAAAACAGAAGCCGTGGTTTTCCTTTGTGACCTAACACTGGGAGTCACACACCATCATCCCCTCAATTATCCCATTGTTCCCAGACCCACCCTCATCACTGTAATAGGGAATTAATTACACCAGGGCGTGAATACCAAAGGTGGGGGTCCTTGAGAGCCATCCTCGTGACTGGCTACCACAGAGTCCTTGCACCCATTTTACAGATGAGGAAACTGAAGCTCAGACTTTTTTTTTTTTTGAGAGAGAGCAAGCATGAGCATGGGAAGGGGCAGAGAGAGAAGGTGACAGAGGATCTGAAGCAGGCTCCGTGCTGACAGCAGGGAGCCCGATGCGGGGCTCGAACTCACGAACCGTGAGATCATGACCTAGGCTGAAAGGATGCTTAACCGCCCAAGCCACCCAGGTGCCCTTGGCTCTCGGCCTCGGGCACGCAGCTCAGATGTGGTGAAGCTGGGACTCCAGCCCAGGCCCGCTCGAGGCCGAGGCTCTTGCTCCTAACCTCCCCCCACCTCCCGCAGGACGTCGATGCTCTGGATTTGGAGATGCTGGCGCCCTACATCTCCATGGATGATGACTTCCAGCTCAACTCCAGTGAGCAGCTCCCCAGGGCCTTCCACAGACCTCCGGGCGCGGTTCCCCGGCCCCGCGCTCGGAGCTTCCATGGCCTGTCGCCCCCAAGCCCTGAGCCCTCCCTGCTGCCCCGCTGGGGGAGTGACCCCCGGCTGAGCTGCTCCAGCCCGTCCAGAGGGGACCCTCTGGCACCATCCCCCGCGGCTGGGGCTCGGAAGAGGTGAGCCACGGTGGAGGGGTGGTGTGAAGGGAGCGAGCCCCTGTCTTGTTCCTGCCTCCTGTTTCAGCCTCGTCCATCATCATTCCTCCCGGTGGCCTCTGCTCCTGCCAGGCCCTCAGTGTCCCCAACCCAGGCCATGCTTGTTCCAACCTCTGTCTCTGCCTGGGCTGTGCCCTCCTTCTGCAAGGCCCTCCGCTGTTCTCCTGGTTTATCCAAACCCCACCAGCCTGCCAGGACCCTCTCCTTTGGAACATATTTATATCTGGCCTAGTGACATTTTTTTTCAGTTAAGAGGACATTGCAACAGTGTCAAAGATACTGTCTAGAACTAAGTTTCCTAACACCTTTGAGGATCTGTTGAAAGCTATGGACTCTTTCCCAAGAACATTTGTACACATACAAATGCACAGCGTGCATATAATTTCAGAGGGTCCGTGCCCCCTGGCAGAGACATTAAATTACCAACACTCAAGTTTTTGCACTCCACGTTCTAGACATGTGCCCATTTAGTATCCAGAATGGTCCCTTTACTATCTTTATGAGGTTTTATGGCTACATCTCAGTGTTCCCCAAGGCTCCCAGCTTGGTGCTGGATGTAGAGTGAGTGCCCAATAAAGACTTACTGAATGAGGAAGGGAGGAAATTAATGAATATAGTAGGTGGATGGATGGGTGGATGGATGGACGGACAGGTGAGTGGGTGGATGGATGGATGGATGGATGAATGGATGGATGTTTGAGTGAATGGATGGGTGGATGGATGGATGGATAATGGATGGGTAGGTAGATGGATGAATGGATGTTTGGAAGGAAGGACAGATGGGTGGGTGGATGGATCAATGGATGGGTAGGTGGGTAGATGGATGGGTGGGTGGGTAGGTTGATGGGTGGGTACATGGATGATCAGATAGGTGGACGGATAGACGGGTGAGTGTAGGAGTAAAGGAATGAACAAGCATTTGGGGGAAAGAACGAACGCTCATCACCTCCCCCCAGTGGCGCCCACACTTGCTCAGGTTGGTTGTGCTCTGAGATCCTTACTTGTTCTTCTCCAGGACCCTGGCTCAGAGTTTGGAGGCCGAGGCCGAGGGGGTGGAGCTGCTGGGAGTGAAACCTCCCAAACGGTCCCCCAACCCAGAACCCAGAAACTTCCTGCTGCCTCCCCTCAGCCTGGTATGTTGGGGGGTTCGTGGGATTCTCTGGCCCTCAGAACCTAACAGGCTTAAACCTACTGTTTTATGTGTGGGTGGGAGAACCAGAGGGGGGCAAGGGCTGGCTGAATGAAGGTCGTCCAAGTGAGGCCAGGCAAATTGAGGTAAGTTGGCTGTAAGTTCTAAGAAGAAAAATTAAGCAGGGTAAAGAGGAGAAACAAAATTTACTCGGTGTAGGACCCCTCCACTCCCCTGGGGCTCCCTCGCAGAACCTAGCATAGGTCTCAGGCTTGGATTATTAGTGTAGCATTAGGAACCACACGAGGTGTGGTTGACGGTATCAACAGCTCATATTTATCAAGGGTCTACCAGATGCTGCACTAAAAGTCTTTTGCATGATTACATAACTTACCCCCCATGACCCCTCTTGTGATGTTGTTGCCATTATTATTATTATTATTGGTGGTGGTGGTGGTGGTATTCACACTTACTCACCAGAGTGACCCACCCACACTCGACCAAAGGTCAAGCAGCAGCGTCCTGTAGGTCAGAGTCTGGGCAGGAAATAGCACGGCCCGAAGGGGGTGTTGAGGAGCATTTAAAAGCAAGACTACTGGCCAAGGTGTGGGCGGCACGTAGGGAATCAGCAAGAGGGGGCGCAGCCCCTGGGGCCCGCAGCCTGCGGAGCCAGCAGGGTGTGTAGCCTGAAGGCACAGGGAAGGGCGAGGTCCCCAGATCCGGGAGAGAGTAGGTCTTGTAAGAGCAGAAACCTTCCATGGAGGGACACGGCCAAGCGGTGACAAGCCAACAGAGAAGCAGCTAGATCAAATACCGCCCCGTTTCCTCCTCCCTCCTGGTAGCATCTCCTGTTAGGCGAACCCGACGGAGATACGCAGAGCAAGGCTGCACGTTGATGGAGTCCACATGCCCAGGTCGGCTGGGGCACGAGGCGCTGGAGGGACACACAGAGATGTGTCTAGGGCATTGGCTTAACCCCCAGTCACATAGCCCGTAAGCGGTCACGGAACCCCCTAGTGCTCCCAGCCACCGCCGCATCCTGCCTTCTGGGATACTGACGATGATGGTGGTGGCAGCGGCAGCTTTGTCTCTGTCCTGCAGAGTTTCCTTCTGACGGGAGGGCCAGCCCCGGGGAGCCAGCGGGAACCCAGCACCCACCTCCTGCCCCTGAACGAACCCCTCCGTGAGTAGCACCCTGGGTCCCCGGCGGGCCTGGGTCTCCTTCTCTCCTAGGACGCCTCCCTGATGGTTGAGAGAGGAGGGGGGCAATCCAGGTGGCGGGAGTGAGGTGGGGGGCTGCCAGTGCCTGGCTGTGACCTGGGTAGAGACAGCCCCTCAGTGGCACCTAGAGGGGGAAAGTGACGCTCTGAGCGAGGCAGGGGCTTGCCAAAGCTGCACCCTGGGGTGGAGGCTGAGCCCAGCCCCAATCTGGAGCTCCCGAAGCCCAAAGCCCATGACTGCTTATACCTCGGGGGCTGTCCTGCCTTGGTCACTCCCAGCTGCGTCACTCTGGAAAGCAGTTCCTGCTTCTGGAGCCTCGGTATCCCCCCTCCGTCAAGTAGGATCTGTTACAATCGTTGTTACCTGAGGGAGAGGTTTCCAGGATCTCTGGAGGGGCAGCACAGGAAGGGCAAGACCCGGCTGGTAGGAAACGCTCCGGAAAGGTCTGCCCTCATGCGACGCTGGTCCTGCAGCCCCTCCCCCCAGCGAGCCTGGCTGCGGTGCTTGTTCCTGCTCCTGTCCCCACCGTCCAGCCACAGCGCCACTCAGAACGTCCAGGCAGGGGCACCTGGGTGGCACAGCTGGTGAAACATCTGATTCCTGATCTCGGCTCAGGTCACGATCTCACGGTTTGTGAGTTCAAGCCCTGAATCAGGCTCTGCGCTGATAGCACATCGCCTGCTTGGGGTTCTGTCTCTCCTTCTCTCTGCCCCTCCCCAGCTTGTGCACACACATGCGCATGCTCTCTCTCTCTCTCTCTAAAAATAAATAAACTTAAAAACAACCAAAAAAAAAGCATTAGCTAGGAGATCTTTCCAAAGCACGAATCTGACCCTGACCTCCCTCGGCTCCAAACTCATCCATGGCTCCCTACTGCCCTTCTGAGGAAGACCACGCTCCTCAGTTTGCACTCCGGTCTCTGTGGGGTCTGCCAGCGCCTCATCTCACACCGCACTCACTGGGCTTCATATCCTGTTTCAGCCACAATGACTGTCTTTTGGTTCATTCTGTCCTTCTTACACGTAACAATTATTTATTGAACACACAGTACGTGCCAGGCACTGTCGTAGGGGCTGGAGACACATCTGTGTACACAAGAGAAATCCCTGCCATCATAGGGCTGACATGCTGGGCGGGGGAGACGGTCCAGAATAAAGAAACACATATGATTAAGGGCGCAAGAGAGGAACAGAAGCACTTCTGGAAAAAATAATGTATGCAAAGGAAAAGGGAACTCTGGGGTGGTGGGATTTTGATTTTAAGTAGTATGATTAAGTGGTTTCATTGAGAAGGTGACATTTGAACAAAGACCTGAGGAAGTGAAGGAGTGAGCTGTGACAATTTCTGGGGAACGAGCACTCCAGGCAGAAGGAACAGCAAATTCAAAGGTCCTGAGGTAGGAGTGCATCTGTCTTACTTAGTTGGGGGAAAACAAGGCCAGTAGGGCTGAAGCAGAGAAGAGGGGAGAGAGGTGGGAGGCTGACTGCAGTGGGGACTCTGTAGGGCATTGTGTGACTCTGAAGTAATCTTGCTAGAGGAGATAGTCACAGGGCCTTTGCACATGCTATCTTTCTGCCTGGAATGCTTTTATTGCATCCTTTGGATCTCAGATCAAGTATTGCCCCTTCCATGAAGCCCTCCCTAACTTCCTAAGCTCCTGGCTCATAGCACTTATCAGAGACCGTATTTACGTAAGTGTTCATGTCCTTGTGTGATTTGGGCTGTCCTCTCCCTGGGGGTGTGAGCCGGGGGAGGGTGGTTGCCATGCTCTACCGTCTGTGTGAGGCAGGCAGTGGCTGGGCACAGAGCAGGGCCTCGGTACAGGTTTGTAAGTGAAGAGCTAATGTGTGCCCGGCCCCCACCCTGTACCAGTCTCTGGGCTAAGCCTGGTGTGCACATGACCCAACGGATGCCTCTCACTGCAATGTCAGGGCCGGGAGGTTCGCCTGGCACACACCAGGCGCTCAACAAACGTTTTCTGAACGGGTAAACTCTCCCACCGGAGGCGGACAGAAGGATCCCCGTGTCCTAGGGGACCCCAGCTCACTGGGCGCTCACCAGAGCTAGTTTTGACCAAAGCGCTTCCCATGAATCGACTCATGTACTTTCCCACAGCAGCCCCCCCCCCCCGAAAGGAAGTACTGTTGGCCCATTTTACATATGAGGTAGCCGAGGCACAGAAAGGTGACATCACCCACCGTGGGGTGCACAGCAAGTAAACAGCAGAGCCTGGGTTCCAGCTCAGGCAGCATCTGGCTCCAGTCTTTTTTTTTTTTTTTTTTTTAATGCTTCTTTATTTTTGAGAGAAAGCATGAGCAGGGGAGGGGTACAGAGAGAGGGGGACAGAGGACCTGAAGCAGGCTCTATGCCGAGAGCAGAGAGCCCGATGCGGGGCTTGAACTCACAAACCGAGAGCACGACTTGATTCGAAGTCAGATGTTTAACCGACTGAGCCACCCCGGCGCCCGGCTTAACTACTGTCTTAAACATCCTGGAGCCTTGAGGTTCGGAGGACAGAGCTGGGCCAGGAGCTTGCTGCTGTCTGAACCCAGGCCTGCCTGCCTCCCCACCCACGCTTCCCACCGTCAGGAGGGGAAGAAACGGGATTGGGTGGTAATTCCCCACCGGCTGACCCTCCATCTTCCCCCACAGGCCTGGATCCCCCGCTGCTCCCTCTCTACCCGGATGAGGACACCGCAGAGCCCAGGAATCGCTTCCCACCAGCGGCAGGCCTGGCCCAGGCCAACTGAGCAGGCTCCGCCGGGCCCTTTCCCCGCGCCCTTCCGCTCCCCAAAGGACCTCAACCACACTCCACGCCGGCAGCCGAAGCACAGGATGGGGGGCCCGGGAGAGGGGCTCCCTCTCTCCTTTCAGCAGCCCCCGCCCACCTCGGGCCTACCTCAGCCCTCACCCCTCCGCCCCCCACGTCTGAGGGCTTTCTGGGGTGGTCTCAGCTCAGTGACCTCGGGGAGGGGGTCCCTGGCGCCCTCCTCCCCCTTCTCTCAGGATTTCCCTTGGGGTTCTCTATACTGGTTACCTCATCCCTTTCTCCCGCTCTCCTGGCTTGATTTTAGGTAATTAGGGGTGGGGGAGGTAGGGGTTCAGGTCTGTGTTTCTGGGCTCTGGGGAGTAAGGATAACTAGTCACATTTCTTCCCAGCCATTTTTGTTGTTTTCATGATGGGTTTTTAATCGCTATGAATTACCCAGGGTCCATAAGAATGCAGGACGGATTCCCACCCATCCCCTTCTTCAGGTATTAATGGAGGGGGCCTCTGGGGCAGACTGCACCCCTAGCAACTTCAGATCAACCCCTTAGCTTCCCAAGTGGCCACCCCGCCCTGCCTGCCCCTTCACTAGGGGGCTCCTGCTGCCCCCAGTCTCCCCAGGGCACTGGCTTCATTCATGGGCTCCCTGATTCCAGGGGCAGCGTGCCTCCAACTTCCTCTGCTTCCAGATCATACAACTTCCAGCTCTGTCCAGTTCTAGGCCACTCAATTCCTGACCTTCTCTGGTTCGAGACTGGACAGCCCCCCAACACAGTCTTAGACCTCACATGCTCCAAACCCCTGTGACGCCAGACCTCACAATGTCCAGCTCTTTCTCGTTCTGGACCTCACAGCCTCCAGCGCCATTGTCGTCCTTCAGGTCTCCAAAGTTGCCCGGTTCTAGGTCTCACAACCTCAGGCTCCAGAGCCTAGAACCTTACCAGACTCCTTCTTCTGGTTCTAGACCTCTCCCTGTAAATGCCTCCCCCTTGTACCAGAGGTCACATGCTCTAACTCCTGCTGGTTCCAGGTCTTACAACCAACGGCTGCCTCGGATTCTGGACCCCACCACTTAAACTTCGTATTGGTGCCAGTCTTCCTGACCTAGAATACATTTGGTTCCAAATCCAGACTTCTTAAATTTTCTAAATCAGCTCCTTCCTTTTCAACTTTCCACACTCAAGACTTGCTTTTCCAATCAAAAAGAAGTAAAATGAGCTTTATATCTTGGTCTTATAACCACTGTAGTACTTCCAGATCGCATACCATGCTCCAATTCTCTTTGGCTCTAGACCTCATGACCTCCACCATTCACTGGTTCGAGGCTATAAAACCTTACAATTCCCAGGACCCTCTGATTCCAGATCTGATGATCTCATTTTCCCCTGATTCTTGAACTTGGCTTCAAAGGTCTTCTGATTCCAGACTTCATCCTATCAATTCCTCCAGTTCTAGACCTCACAATCTCCAAGTCCCTCTCCAGATCTTATGACTCCAAATTACCATAGATCTAGAACTTGGCCTCCAAACATCTAATTCTAGGTCTTGCCTTCTAAGATGTTCTGGTTCTAGACCCTAAACCCCCCAGCTGCTGATTCTACATCTTGCCTCCAAAACCTCTCTGGTTCTAGAACTCAGGCCTCAGACTTTTTCCAAATTCCATTCTTTATAGTCTGTAGATCCCTCTGGTTTGAGGCCTCACAGCCTCCAATGAGCTCTGATTTCAGATCAAAATTCCTTTGGTTCTAGAACTCAGCCTTCAAGTGCCTCTGATTCTAGAATCTGGACGTCCCCCTGTGGATTCCTCTGGTTCTGAATCTAATGACCTCTAACTCTCTGATTCCAGACCATACCCTCTTGATTCTGGGCTTCCTACCCTACTCAACTTGCCCCAATTCTGCTCTGTCTTAAGTCTTCCCAACCCAGGTCCCTCCGCTAGTGGACCTCATGCTTAAGCCTCTCCATTCTTGATCTCACATCCCTAAAGTTTCCCCGTCCTAGAACCACCACCACTACCCCACCCCCAGCTCTCCAGAGATGCACTTCCCTTTACTTCCCCCTGGGTACCTGGGGGACCTGAGGGTCCCTTACAACCCAGGAGACTTCTCCAGCCGCACAGACACACGCACAGCCCTAGCTGCATATCACGGGTGGGGAGAGAGGCCGGGACCCCTCAGTACTCCGCCACTACCTGTGTATCCCCCGTACCCCAACCCCACTTCTACGATGGTGCTACTCTCGGTTTCCCACACAAAAAGGCCTCCCTCTCTCAGCTCGGTGCACCCCCATTTTGGAAGGCACTTCTCTGTTTTGTCAGGGGGTGGCCTGTCCAGATTGGTGCTATGGGGGGAGAAGGCTCTGGTCCCTCCTTCCCTCAGGGGGTAACCTGGGCCCTCGATGGAGGGAACTGGACTGGGCTGGGGGAGGGGAAGGGACTGGCCCCGCCCGCCACTCTGGCTCTGAAACCCACGAATCTGTACACCGCCATAAAGACTTCGCCTTGGTAGGCACCAGAGCTCTGCATGTGACTCATCTGTGGGGTCGCTTCCGAGTGTGTGAGTACACAGGCTGCCTGTGGCACCGCGAGTGTGTGTGCGTGACTCTGTGTTCCTAGGTGGGTCTATGCCATTGTGTGACGTTGTAGTTCTATGTATGTGTCTTTGTGACACAAGTCAGTGACCCGGTGGGGGGAGGGGCTGTAATTCCTTCTAGCTTATGTTAGTGATGGCGTGAAAGGATTCTGCTTTATGGGTTTCTGAGTTCCTAGGGTGGGAGGTTTTGTGGCATTGTAGTTATGCTCACACACATGGGACTGTTTTGACACTGTCATTCCATATACTGATACATGTGCTCTGTACTCGAGGGCGTGCGTGTGTGTGTGTGTGTGTGTGTGTGTGACAGAGAGAGAGGCTGCATGTCCGCAGATCCATGTGCAGCGGGATGTACCTATTCTGTCCTGTCTCTGTAGATCACCTCACAACTCCTTTCCCGTGGAGGAATCTTTTTTTAAAAATTAAATTTTATGTTTAAGCAATCTCTCCGCCCAACTCGGGGCTTGAACTCACAACCCTGAGATGAAGACTCACATGCTCCACCACCTGAGCCAGGCAGGCACCCCCCACCCCCCCCATCACATAGAAATCTTTTCAAAGAAAGAAAACACTTTCAAGCGTTTTCTCACCTTCAATGCCTTCTCACTTGGTTATCTCCTACTCGGATTTCAGGTCTTGGTTCAGACTTCCCCTCCTCCAGGAAGTCTTCCCTGCCTGACCTGCAGGGTGAGGTCCTCCCAAGACCTCGCGAGAGCCCCTCCCACAGCTTCCCTCCCAACTCTGGGTACTCAGTCCCACTCTGGGTATTTATTATGGGGTGGATATAAAAAGTACTTGCTCTGTCTTGGGCCCTCCGCAACTGAGGGTCCGAGAGGAGGGTCACCTGTCAAGGTCACACAGCAGGGAAGGGCTGAGCTGGATTCGAATCCAGGATCCAAACCCAATACAGCAGCCTTCCCACACACCTCCCTAAAAAATCTCAACAATCTAACCCACAGGTGAGCTATGGAACACAGGGACAGTTGAGTGGGACCTAAGAGCGCAGGAATTGAGGTGGGACAAGCAGAAGTTCTGGCTCTGCCACCCTCACTGTATGACCTTGGGCAAGTGTGACGACCTCTACAAGGGTCAAGGTCCTCAGCGGTAAAATGGAGCCGATACTAGTATCCACCTTCTAGGCTGACAGTTGGCTGTGACAGGAGGTTGTGGGGTCAGGGCAGGCTGCCAAGACAAGGAGGCTGGGGAGTGGGCTACCTTGTGTTTCCAGAACGGGAGCCACAGTAGAGCCTGAAAGGGGTTTAGAGCGATAGTTCCACATGGGTAGCCCCTGAGGCCTTGGAAAGGATGGCCCGCCAGGGTACACAGCTGGGGGGGGGGGGGTAGGAGTGGGAGTGGCATCTGGAGATGTTTCCTAAGTCATCAGAAATTTAGACTTTTTCCTCCGGGCCCTGAGGCACCTTGGAAGGCTGAGGAGTGGAGGATGAGGGTGAAGAGAGGAGACGGTGTAGTAGCCAAACTTCTGGGTCTTGCTCCGGACTGGGACACCGGGGCGCCTTCAGTTAACAGCTAGGAATACTGCCCTCAAGGTTGACACTGTATTCCCTTGGTTTGAGAAACCGCGCATTTCTCGGGGGGGGGGGGGTGCGGGGTAACTGCCCCGATCTGCTCAAGGTCACACCAATCATTGGCAGTGGGGCCAGCCTCCCGGCTCTGGTTCAGCGCCGGGCTCGGGGCAGCTTGGCAGCCACACCCACCAGCCCGAGTAGACCACGGGGAAATCCCACCCTAAAACCCCCCAGAACTTCTGCGGCCTCGGAACACGGTAACTTCGGGGGCGGGGTCCACGCCAGACCTCCCCCCACCCTGCCCCGCGCCCCCTCTTCCTCCCCGCCTCCCAATGGCTCATTCGAGGAAGGGCGCTGTCTGGGGGCCCTCTGGTCACCTTGTCCTCCGCGCGCTCTACGGCGAAAGGGCCCTGCGCAGGCGCGCGGAGGGCGCCTTCGGGGCCCGCGCTTTACGACACTTGTGCAGCAGCGGCAGCGGCAACTCGGCACTCCTTCGCGACGATTCGGCCGGGCGCCGCTGGCAGCCGTTGCCAGGGTGGGGGTCGCTTTGCGGCATGGCGATGGCGGAGGGCGAGCGGACTGAGTGTGCTGAGCCCCCCCGGGACGAGCCCCCGGCCGATGGCGCTCTGAAGCGGGCGGAGGAGCTCAAGACGCAGGCCAACGACTACTTCAAAGGTGCGCCCGCCCCGGAGGGGGCCGGGGTGGAGTGGAGAGCCGCCCTGGGCGAGGGGTGCCCGGCCCGCGCGGAGCCATGGCAACGCGGAGCGGCAGCCTGGGCGCGGGGCAGGCACTACCAAGTGACCCGGCGCGGGGAGGCAGGATGGCGCTACCCCGGGGGGGCAGAAGGGGCTTCTGACCGTAGGGGTGATCCCTCGAAGGGGCGTTCGGAGCGGGTGCTACTAAATGGGGAGACTGGAGAGGGAGCTATCCAGTGGGAGGCGGGAGGGGGACGGGGAGCCAGGGCACTTCCAAACGTGAGGTCCTTGAGAAGGGTTAGCTATGGTGGGACCTGAAGAGGGCGCTGCCAAATAGTGACAGGGGGCTGGGGAGGGATGGGGCTACCCAGTGGGGACGTCTAGGGCGGGTGGCACCAAGTGGGGCCTGGGAGACACTGTCCCGGTAGAGTAGGGGTTGTACAGGTGGGGAATCGATCGTTAGGTGGGAAGGCGAGGAGGTAGGAGATTTGGGGTTGCAGGAGGAAAAGGGAAGCGTGGGAGGCTCTGGGAGTAAAGGTGGGGGAAATCCCAAGAATAGTATGACATAGGATCACGGGAAAGAGTAAGATGTGGGGGCACGCGTTCATTCATTAATTCAACATGTTTACTGAGCACCTGCTATGGGGATGTAGCAGTGAATGAGCCACATGTGGCCCTGCCCTTTTACAGCTTGCAATTTAGCAGGAGAATCAGACATTGAGTAAAAACACCAGAAATAATAAAAATACTTAGAGGTTGCGGTGAGGGCTTTGGGGAAAACAACCCAACAGGGTGTGAAGTGGGGATCAGGGGCTGGAGGCTACTGTGGCCAGGGAAGGCCTACCTGAGGAGAAGGCATTTAAGTTGAGAAGAATCGCGAAGGAGTGTTCCAGGTGGGCGCAGCGACGTGTGTAAGGGCCCTGGGGTAGGAAATGAAAGACTGGCGCAGCTGAAACTTTAGTGGATTAGCAGGCAGACCAATACAAGATGAGTTTAGGACAGGGGCCAGCCCAGGTGGGGTTTCATAAGTCATTGCAAAGCTAGTTTGGATTTTACTCCACTAAGAGCAGGTGTTGAGTAGATAGATGGTCCAGTCTGGAGATCGGAGGAGAGCAGCTCAGGCATGGTCAGCCAGCGAGTGTAATAAAACACCCTCGGAATGGAAGCCGTCTTGTAGGGAGAGAAGGGGCCGGAGCCTTGAGGGGTTCTGATGTTCCAGAAAGAAGAGGAAGAAGCTGAGAAGTGGTCCGTGAAGTGGAAGGAAAATCAGGAAAAGATGAAAGAAAGAGAGTGCTTCTAGAAGGAGGGGGCTGTGCCCTGGGTCAGATGCGCTGCCCGTTGGCTTCGGCTCCAGGGATGTTGGTGCTGGCCTTGACCGGAGCAGTTTCAAGGGAGCAGTGGGGGGCGGGAGTCAGCCAGGACAGTACCGGAGAGTAAGCTGGGAAGTGAGGGAAAGATGGCAAACGCTGACAAGTGTTTCGAAGTATTTTGGTTCTGAAAGGGAGCTGGGGAAATGGGGAGACGGAGCTGCTTTTTTTTTTTCCTTCTTAAGAATGAATGAGCCCAAGCTTATGGTCCGATAGAGAGCAGGGATGGATCCTGCAGGGGAGAGGGGAGACCTAACAGTAGCACAGCCCTGCAGACGAGAGGAGAGGAGAGGAGAGGAAAGGTCCAGAGCCTTAGCAGCCTTCAGTCGGAGCAGAGGGATTCAGAGTGGGAACGCTGGTCAGGCTGCAGCAATGGGAGGAGGTTGGGAGGAGGGAGGAAGGACCAGGGAGGAGGGAGGAAGGACCGGTGGGAGATGAGGCTTGGAGGTGGAGCCTTGGCCGCTGGGTCAGGGAGAATGGATGTCATCCTGGGGGTGGAGATGCGCCACAGTCAGATCCCCCCAGCTGCCTGGCTGAGATTGGACACCAGAGCAGGGAGACTAGGACGCTGGACAGGTGAGCGGTGGCGCTGATCAGAGACAGACACCAAGTCAGGAAATGTTTCAGGGAGGAAAAGAGGGTGGCCGTCTGGAGAGAGGGAGGCGGGACGGACCACCAGGGCAGGGAGAACCGGATGGGAGAGGCCGATCCTGGCAAAGGTGAGCGGAGCGTGGCACCACGCTCTTAACGTGGGGCCGGAGCGTAAGAGGCAAGAGGGGAGACCGACCTTTCTGCTGTGGTTCTGCTGTGGGCTCTGGGGAGCCACGGATAGTTCCGAGGAGGGGAGGGACAGGTGCTTGTGCGAGACGCCTGCGGAGGGGCGGGACTGGAGGCTGGGAGACCAGGGAGGAGGCTGGTGCAGGAACCTGGGTTGAGCAGGTTGCAGGTCTGGCCAGGTCAGGGCCGGGCTGTAGGGATGGACATGGATGGATGGATTTGAGAGATGGTCGGGATCCTGGCCTGACAGAACACGGCGACTGGCCAGCTTTGGGGGTAGAGGGGTCAAGAGAGGCGTCCAGGACAAGGCACAGTCTCTAGCAGGGGGGGGATGGCGAGGAAGGTGGGGCCGTCCCTGGGATGGGGATCGGGAAGAGCGGCAGATACGAGGTTTGATGCTGGAAACCGGAAGTCACAGGGCCGGGCTCCTTGCCCTCCTGGTCCCGGCCCCTCACCGCCTGGCAGGCAGTGGCAGGCACAGAGCCCCAGCCTCAGGGGCTGTGGGAATAACAATAAAAAGGATAATTACCGGTCTCCTTAATTGAGCCCCTGTGGTGGCCAGGTATGGGCTTCATCTTCCCCTTGCCCGGGGCACGGGAGGGAGGGCGCACCAGCCCTGTTTGTCTCGTAGAGGAAGCTGAGGCTCAGAAGTGAAACCGCTGGCGCCCAAGGTCAGAGAGTGAGCCGCAGAGCCCGGATATCCCCCTTCCTCGCCACGTGCGTGGCTCCTGCGTTCAGAGTCCTCACCTGGAGCTCGCAGGCAGCAGAGGATACCCCTGCAGGGGCCCGGGCCCCTTCCAGAAGCCCTAGGGGGCAGAGCCTGGCCCCGATGTTGCCCGGCTCTCTTCCCCCTCTCTCTGGGCCTCACTGCCCCCCTTCTGTAAAACGGGAGGCCTTGTATTTAACCCCCAAGGAGGCCTGTGGGTCTGGGACTCCGTAGACATGGTTAAGAGCTCGGGCTGCCTGGGTCCAAATCTGGTTTCTTCCTTTTCCGTGCTGTGTGACCCCTGGGCAAATGGCTTAACCTCTCTGCGCCTTGGCGGCGTCCTCTCTAAAACAGGGACAGTCTGGAAGATTTAATGCACTCGTGCCTGTAAAGCAGATAGACCAGGCTCAGGAAGCGGTGTCGTTGGGTCGGCACGTGAACTGCAGCCCCTCCCGTTTCCTCTGCTTGGTCCTCCTCTTCATTCGCTCATTTTCATTCACTTCTTTCACAAGCACCTGCTGATCGCCATCTCTGCTGTAGCCACATTTCATGCGAGAGTTTATTGAGTCCTCACAGCCACTAGGTGAGGCAGGGCAGGGCCGACCGGGCCCTGAGACACCGGGCTCCCCGCCCCAGGCCAAACGGGCCACTTGAGTCACACCTCAGCGTCAAGAGGGCTGGCTGGCCGGCCTCTGGAACACGGCCAGGGGGCTGAGTAGTCCTCGAAGGCACTGGCATTCCAGGGAGGGTCCATCAGACCTAGGCTGTTTCTTTCTGCCCTTGCTCGTTTCTGGGCAGTCCTGGGCTTGCTTTCTGGGGCTCCCAGTCCTGGACAGACCTCACGGTGCTGGGCAGGGCTGGCATAGGGGAGCCTTGGGGCTGGGGCAGCCCAGAGGAGTGCCGCACCCAGCCCGGGGGTCAAGGGGGGCTTCCTGAAAGAGGGGACAGCTGGGCCATTTGGAAGATTGCCAGATGTTAGCCTGCAAGAGGGATCGTTACATTGTTCTGGCCACCTCCCCGGACCTGACTTCTCCTTTCCCTGGTGTCACTGTGTCCGTCTGTGTGTCTGTCTGTCTCTGTCTTCCTTCGCCCATTCATTCAAGAACTATTCACGGAGCCCGGAACCCTCTTCTTCCATCTTCTTCGCCTGACCCCCTGTCATCCTTCAGGTCTCTGCTGTGGCATCCTCTTGGTCTGTCCCTGTGCTAAACACTCTGGGTCGTCATTGTCTGGAGGTGTGTGTGTGTGTGTGTGTGTGTGTGTGTCCCACCAGACTTGAGCCTGAGGAGGGCAGGGCAGAGGAGTGCTGTGTCCTCAGGGCAGGGACTCAAAGAGGTAAGACAGACGGGCCCTGCCCTCACAGGGCTGAGGTTCAAGTTGGGGAAATGGACTAGAAGCAGGCAGAACAAAGGAAGGCCACGGGTTAGCCGGTGGCGCTCAAAGGACGCTGGAGAAGAGTGGGGTGGGATTTAGGGCAGGGATCCCCATTTTAGGCCGAGTGTTAGGAGAAAGGCTCTGATACTCAAGTCCAGAGGGGGTACGTAAGTTGCCCAAGACGCCCAGCAGACCAGAGGTGGAGACAGGGATTGGGCCTGGACCCCCGCCCCGTCTCTGCCTGCCCCTGTGCTAGGTGCCCTCTCAGGGGCCACCTGGTGCAAGAGGGGGACGAGAGTGTCCGGGTCTTGCCCTGGCTCGGAATTCCCACCTCCCACTTGCCTTGTGATCTCGAGCACGGGCTTTCCCTCTCTGAGCCTCAGCACCCTCATCTGGAAATGGGGCGGATGCTGCTGTCCTTGGGGTTGTTGTGAGGGTTCAGTGAGGGGACTCATGTACCGAGCCCCTCAAGTCACCTGGCACGTCATGTCCCCCAAATCAGGCGAGCCTCTGAGCCTTGCTCTCCTGCCTGACAGATGGGCACATGGCAAGGGCCCACGCCTGGCTCTGCGGATCCAGACTGGGTGTCTGACCTTGAACAAGACCTCTGTGGCTCATCTGTAAAGTGAGCACCAGACGGTGCTTATGCCATGGAGATGTGAGGATTCCACGGGTGAGGACGTAAAGTGCAGGGCACAGCCGTAGCTCATTTCAAATAAAATCGGCCTTTTCCCCTTGGCCAGACACATCCTGTCGCTCTGCACTTAGAACATCAGTGTCTGCACCCTACTGTGGTTGTGTTTTGGGGTCTGTCTTGCCAACCTCCCTGCTCTCAGCCTCCTCCACCCCGGTCACCCCAGCCGCTCACTGGTCCTAGAACACAAGGCTTGTGCCGGCAGCATAGCCCCTGACTTCCCACCCCAGGGCCTTTGCACCTGCTGTTCCTTCTGTTGGGAATGCTCTTCCTCCTATCCAATTTGTTGCTTCCTTTGGCTGTCTGCTGGTATGTCCCCTTCTCCTGGAGGCCTAAGTAGGTTCCTTCTCTTTCCCACATCCTATTCTCCTCCTTGGCCCCCTCTTTGACCTTCTTTACTTGCTTGGGTGTGGGGACTGGACAAGGGCTCAAGGCCAACTCACATTTGCCGATTCACAACATCTTGTCTCTGGCACTCAGTCATCCGTCCTCTCTGGGCCACAGGACCAGAGTAAGACCCTCCTGAAGTCCTGGAAGAAGTCTTGCCCCACTTGCGGCCTTAAGCGCTGATGGCTGAGTGGGTGGGTAGTTGCATGAGAATGACTTTGAGTCCTGGGAACTTGAACCTGAGGAGACCAAGCCTGTGCTAGGGTGGGACAGTTGGGACAGGGAAGAGGGGGCAGGCCGACCAGACATTTCTGAGCCCAGCCGGGGGCCTCGGTTTCCCCGGCCGTGAACGGGCCAGCACCCCGCCTCACCCCGCTCCTCCGTCTCCTCAGCCAAGGACTACGAGAACGCGATCAAGTTCTACAGCCAGGCCATCGAGCTGAACCCCAGCAATGCCATCTACTACGGGAACCGCAGCCTGGCCTACCTGCGCACCGAGTGCTACGGCTACGCGCTGGCCGACGCCACGCGCGCCGTCGAGATCGACAAGAAGTACATCAAGGGCTACTACCGCCGGGCGGCCAGCAACATGGCGCTGGGCAAGTTCCGGGCCGCGCTGCGCGACTACGAGGCGGTGAGCCGGGCCTCGGGGAGCTTGGCGGGCGGGGAAGGGGGGGGCCCGCGGCCAGCAGCCCCGTGCTCCTGGCCCGGAGCGCGCTGTGTGGGTTCCTGTCCCAGCTCTGCCGCCGCTTGCTCGGTGGCCCTGGACAAGTTACCTGGCCTCTGTGCCTTCTTTTTTTTTTTTTTTTTAACATTTATTTATTTTTGAGAGACCGAGTGAGACAGAGCGCGAGCAGGGGAGGGGCACAGAGAGAGGGAGACACAGAATCCGAAGCAGGCTCCAAGCTCTGAGCTGTCAGCACAGAGCCCGACATGGGGCTCGAACCCACTAACTACGAGATCACAATCTGAGCCGAAGTTGGATGCTTAACTGACTGAGCCACCCAGGTGCCCCAAGGGCCTTCTTTTCCATGTGATGGAATGGGGAGAACCCTAAGACCTGCCTCTAAGGGTTGCCGTGAAGAACAAATGAGTTTCTGCTTTTTTCGTGCCTTTCGGCCAGTGCCTGGCGTGGAGCCGGTGCTCTGTGCCAGTGAGCGGTGTGGTCATTGTCACTGCTGGTGAACGAGAGCCCCAAGGCCCGCGTTCTGGTGGAGTTCGAGTCTGGAGCGGGGCAAGGCGCAAACCTGTGTCCTGGACGGGGCAAACGGAGTCCTCACGGGTGCGGTGCACACCCGGAAGAAGGCAGAGCAGGGCAGGCGTGTGTTGTGAGGCGGCGAGGAGGGAGAGGACCCAGGGCACCGGCGGAAGTCACTAGTTGGCCCGCCCACACCCACTGCCATCGCTGTGATTGCTCGATGGTGACGATAGGAGCTGTGGCATCAGGGTGCAGGCGTTCACTGCCCTGTGCCCTCCATGGGAACTGGCAGCCCAGGGCGGGGCAGGGGTGGTGGTGAGCCCCACTGTGCAGGCGGGGAGGCCGAGGCCCGACGAGCTCAGTGACCTGCCTGCCCGCATGCAGCTGGCCAGTGGCAGAGCTGGGATTTGAACCCAGGCACCGTGTCTCCCCTGCTTCAGAGAGCGAGCTCCCCGAGAGGAAGGATTTTGCCTGTTCTGCTCACTGGGTTGGTGCTTGGGCGCCCGCAGGGGCTCAGAGCGTGCGGCGCTGTCACTCCAGCCCCCGCACCCCCACACTCTTCTGTCTCATTCACCACCTGCGCTGAGCGGCCTCCGTTGTGGCTCAGAGCCGCAGGCCGCAGTCAGAGGGAGCGGGGCTGGCTGCTGGCCTGGGGTGGAGGGTGCATTTCAGGCCAGGTGAAGTCTGGAGCCAGGACAGGGCCAGGGGACACCTGTGTCGGGTGGGGGCAGGGCCATGGAAGAGGTGGTAGCTTAAATTTTTTTTTAATGTTTACTTTTGAGAGAGAGAGACACGGAGCGAGAGCAGGGGAGGGGCAGAGAAAGAGGGAGACACAGAGTAAAGCAGGCTCCACGCTCCAAGCTGTCAGCAGAGCCTGACCCGAGGCTTGAGCCCAAGCACCATGAGATCCTGACCTGAGCCAAAGCCAGATGCTTAACTGAACTGACTGAGGCACCCTTAAAAAAAATTTTTTAATGTTTATTTTTGAGAGAGAGCTTGCGAACAGAGGAGGGGCAGAGAGAGAGGGAGATGCAGGATCCGAAGCAGGCTCCAGGCTTTGTCAGCACAGAGCCCTACATGGGGCTCGAACCCACAAACCGTGAGATCATGACCTGAGCCGAAGTTGGACACTTAACTGACAGAGTCCCCCAGGCGCCCCAGAGGCGGTAGTTTAGAGACGGGGCAGAATGGAAGAAGGAGTGGAGGGCCCCTGGGCAGGATGGTGTACGAGCTCCGGAACCAAATCCGTACTCGCTCTGGGTCCCAAGCCCTTCCCCAGCCCAGTCTCTTTTGTTGTCCCCTGGCGTCGTCACCTGGAGAATGGTGGCAGAGGCGTGGCCATGGGGCTCTGGTGAAGTGGTGTGAGTGGAGGTCAGTGGGGCGCAGGGTCTGGTAATGAGTAACCCGGGAGGACACTCGTGTTTGGATGGGGGCAGGGACTCCCTGCAGGGTGCCCGGTGCAGGGAGAGGCCTGGAATCTACGGGGCAGGGTGGAGGGCTGACGAGCACCCCTGGGGGTGTAGGGAAGTCTTTCCAGGGGAAAGGAACCTTCTCGAGGCTCTAGCCCAGGCAGGGGCCTAACCCCACATGCTCCCTGAGGCTGAGATGGTCCCTTCCGGGCGACTTGTGGAAATACCACATTGGAACTTCCGCCCAGGCCTTTTGGACGCTCTGGAAGGCTGGGGGAGGGGTACACGGCCTTCTGGGGACCAGCCTGAGGCGGGGCCATGCTCAGCATGTACTTGTCACAGCCTGTTTCCCTGTGGAGGCTTTGCCAGCAGCCTGGGGAGTCCCCACAGGGGCCTGCGATCCTCGCCCGGGGTGGGGGTGGGGGGCCTCCACGTGCCTGCGGGCTGTCCGCTTGTCCCCGCTGCCACTTCTCACCAGGCCCTGTGGGCGCCCGGCAGAGGGGCCTCGGCCGGGGCTCCTCACCCTCCCGCCCCCCCAGAGCTGTCTGGGACACGCCTGCCAGAGCTCAGGCCCCCTCTCAAATCCTGGCATACTCAGAGGCGGAGCCACCAAGCCCAAGACTGAGTCAGAGGGCCTGTCCTTTCTCAGCCTCAGTTTCCTCATCCGCTCGCTCACTGTGGGCCTGGCTCTGTGTGGGCTCTACGTGCGTGGTTTGGACAGGCAGGAAACTGGGGTCTGGAGGGGGAAACCCCTCCTCCCAGCTCCTGGCCCAGTTGGGACCTGAACCGAGAGTCCCTGCTTGTAGCTGGGAGGAAGCCGTGAAGTCGGTGTCGTGGTTTGAGACCAGCACCTCCGTCCGCGTAGAGAAGAGAAACACGGTTCATTGGAAGTGGGGATATGTGTTTGTGAAAAGCCATTTTTCACTTATGTAAACACAGGCGTGTGATATGAAGTGTGTATTTCTCCCCGTGAGTCATAGTCAAAAGCCTCAAGGTCACTGATGGAGGAGCTGGTGCTGGCAGCGCGGTCAGGACACCCAGCTGCATGCTGCGTAGCCCTGAGTGCTTGGCTGGCTGCCCTCAGTGGCCTCATCTGTAGAAGGGGGACAGTGCCAGGGCCTGCCCCGGCGCCCCGGGGACGACTCCGTGGGGTCTGTGCCGCCCTCGCACGATGCCGTGTCTCATCGGGGTGTCGGGAGTGGGCGAGCCTGTGGCCCACAGGAAGGGCTGTTTGCAGGTACCCGGACCTTGTTAGGGGCCTGGGACAGCCGCGCGTGTCTCCCTCTGCTGGTGGCCCCTTCCAGGGCCCCTCAGTAGGAACTGGTGTCCTGTTTCCACCCCCTCAGTCCTTTCAGAGCGACCCCTGCCCCAGGATTCCCTGGCCCGTTTTTGGGTCCTCTTCTCAAAAGACTGCCCTTCCCCCTCGCCTCGCCATGTTCTTTCCTGTCTGTGTTTGGCGCTCAGATGGTTACGTGGGCCCTGGCCGGATCTGGGGGACTCCTGCAGTGCCCCCCTTCCCCCCCCCCGCCGGCTTCATGGATTTGGGGGGATTGGTTTATAATATGGTTTGCTTTTGGCTTGCTTCTTACAGCGTGGTCCAGCGCAATCCGTCAGAAATGCGCCTTGCCTTGAGGGCCGGTGCAGGCGCCCACACACCTAAGGGTGTGGCTGTCCCTGAGGTGAGGGGAGCGGCCGGCCAGTGCCTGGCACAGTGCTCACCGTGGGCCGGGCGCCATCATGACCTGCCTGCCCTCACAGCTCCAGCCCTGTTTGTGGGGGCTGCTCTCCCCAATCTACAGACGAGGACACTGAGGCCCAGAGCGTAGTTTGCTCCCCAAGGTCACGCAGCCAGGAAGTGACGGCCTCGTACCAGAGGCCCTGGAGGCACACGGCGGGCGGAAGCGTCTCGGTGGGCGGAAGCGTCTTGGCCCGGCACCCTCCTGTGGCCCAGCCCCACTCCAGCAGGCTCTCTCCTCTTCTGGTTTACCATAAATAAAAGGGACACTTGAGTATGACCTGCCCAATTAACTCACTAGAGGGTGTGGCCCTCTAGGGGAAAACCCTCTGTCCTGCCTGTCACTGTGCAGGGCCTAGGAATCCCGCTCTCCTCCAGCTGTGGCTGTGCCTCGGATGGGCACGGCCCCTGTCTGGGCCACCTGAGGTCAGGATCCTAGGCAGGGAGAAGACGGAACCCTGGCTCCTTGGGTCTCAGATTCCCCATCCATCCAGTGGGGATTGTGGTAACGCCGATAGAGCTGCCTTGTGGCTCAGTGAGGAGGCTCACTGTTCTCCGGCGCCTAGCAGGTGCTCAGGAAGTCAGCCGCGTGTGGTTACCACCGCTGCTCCTCTTCCCAGCCTCATGGTGTCCGTCCCATCCTCCAGCCAGCCTGCGAGGTCTCTGAGAACAGGAGACTGGCCAGAGGAAAGGCTGGTGCTGTGTCCGTTCCCCGGGGGGAGGGCATGCATTCCCTCCTGGGACACAGCCGTGTCCTCACGCGGCCACCTTCCAGTGGGAGAGACCCGTCTCCAGCCGTGCGTGGGGCTGGGCAGGCGAGCCAGGGGCTTGTGGGGGCCCGAGGGGTGTCAGACCCTGGCTGGAGGGTGTGGGATGTTCCTGGAGGAGGGGACCCAGGAAGGCGTTGGAGGTGGACATGAGGTGCTGTGGGCCAGGGGGCAGCCTGTGCAAGGTGACAGGGAGCTGGCACGTTGGACACTTGTGAGTGTGGTCTGGCCGGTTCGTGCTGGGCGGACAGAAAGCAGAGGGGCGGGCAGGCCCTTGTGCGCCAGGCCAGGCAGCGGTTTGGACTTCATCCCAGGGTGTGGCCTCGGACCCTATCCCTTTTGGAAAGGACTCCCAGGAACGTCTGGTGCCACCTCCCTCCCGAGCCTCACATCACACCCACACCCCAGGTGGAGCCGGCGGCGGCAGGGTGCCCTAGCTCCAGCCTGCCCGGACGGGGCAGAGACCATCGCCCGCCGGGTCCGTGGGCCCGTTCCCGGGGTAGATGAGCCATGGTGGCCCTCGGGGGTTAGCACGTGCCTTTGCACTGGCTTCTGGCTCAGTCTGCCAGGCTTGCCCCGGGAGTGGCGCACTCTGACACTTCTCTTCATGCCCCCAGCCCAGGAGCCACGGGGCCCTAACTCCTCGGGCGGCCGGCAGACTGGGCAGCCAGGTGGGGTCCGCTGACAGCAGTTACAATTACAGAAAACCAGACTGAGGCCTGGAGGGGTGACGTCCTTGCCAGAGGTCACACAGCGAGGAAGCAGCAGAGCCGGGTTTGAATCTAGCCCTGTCTGCTCTTGAACTTGGAGGATCGGAGTTTGTAGAAAGCAGGATAACGGTGGAGGGAGGGGTGGGGACAGACTCCTTTTACTGAGAACTTCCTGGACCCCAGAGTCGCGTGCCTGGGGCTTTATGGCCTCTGAGCCCATCTCAGGCACAGCAGCCCAGGAAATGGGCCTGGAGAGCAGCCGACGCCTGGGCGGACTTGACTCCTGCTGGCGCGCTGCGCCCACTTTGTGCGTGGCCGCTCCTGTGACCCTCATGGCCGCTCTGTGACAGGGACGCTGTCAGAACTTCCCTCCCGGGGAGGCAGACCCGCTTGCCCAGCGTTCCTCCGCCAGCGGTGGGCCGAGCTGGGCTCGGAACCGGGCCGCCTGGCTCTGGGGCCCATGGCCCCGACCGCCCTTCAGAGGAGGAGACTGAGTGAGGGCTGGTTGTGCGTGCTGGGCGCTGTACTCGTTACTCGCCCTTCCCAACAGCCCTGCCCGGTGGGGCCTGTCCCATCCCCCCTTTTATAGGTGTGAAAACCGAGGCTCAGGGAGTCTAAGTTCTCTAGCAAGTCATTGGTTCTTCCATTGGGTCTGGGCTGTTCGTTGTGACGGTAGACCCGGTCCGCCCTCTCCTCTTCGTCCCCTGTCCCCGTGGCATTGACAGTGAGCCCTGGCCTGTGTGGCTCCCACCAGGAACCTAAGCTGAGCATGTGCTCCCAGATGGGACACTTTTAACGACACAACTAAGGGATTTTTTAATGTTTGTTTATTTTGAGGCGGGCGGGGGGGAACGGGGATTGGGGGAGGGGCAGAGAGAGGGAGAGAATCGCAAGCAGGCTCCACACTGTCAGCATAGAGCCCGACTTGGGGCTTGATCCTATGAACTGTGAGATCGGGACTTGAGCCGAAACCAAGAGTCAGATGCTCAACCGACTGAGCCCCCAGCGCCCCAGAGCTAAGGTATTTTAAGAGCTCACGTGCCCACGCGTGAACACGTCCACGCCGCAGGACAGCTCGGTGTGGGCAGCTCTCATCGCCCCGTTTGCAGTCGCGAGGACTAGGCCTGGAGGCGGGAAGGCCCAGGGCTGCTCGGCCGGCCTGGTGCATGGAGGCCGGAGATCTGGCTTCCGTGCTTGTGGAGCCTGGGGCCGCGCGGCCACGCCAGTCCCCCTGCACGTCTGCCCCTCTGCGCCAGCAGGCCATGCCTGGGTGTTGATGCCTCTTTTCTGCCCCTTCCCCCCCCCCCCTCCGCCCCAGGTGGTGAAGGTGAAGCCCCACGACAGGGACGCCAAGATGAAGTACCAGGAGTGCAACAAGATCGTGAAACAGAAAGCCTTCGAGCGGGCCATCGCCGGCGACGAGCACAAGCGCTCCGTCGTGGACTCACTGGACATTGAGAGCATGAGTGAGTCCGGCCTGGGTGCCTAGAACCTTCCACGTCCTTGCATGGGCCTTCTCCGTTCCTGGTTCACACAGGTTGGGGCACAGGCGGGGGTGGCCACTGTCTCTTGCTCCTCTGCCTGCATTCCTAGGAACTCCGCAGGCCCTTGCTGGGCTTGTGTCCCCTGCTCCAGGCGAGGTGGGGGGTCCCGCTGCCAGGACCTAGCTCCCCAGTGCCGCCGTCACGGCCCCCCGTCAGATTTGTGCGGGGCCTCCAGGCGAGGTGGGGGGTCCCGCTGCCAGGACCTAGCTCCCCAGTGCCGCCGTCACGGCCCCCCGTCAGATTTGTGCGGGGCCTCCAGGCGAGGTGGGGGGTCCCGCTGCCAGGACCTAGCTCCCCAGTGCCACCGCCACGGCCCTCCGTCGGATTTGTGCAAGGGCCTCCAGGCGAGGTGGGGGGTCCCGCTGCCAGGACCTAGCTCCCCAGTGCCGCCGTCACGGCCCCCCGTCGGATTTGTGCAGGGCCTCCAGGCGAGGTGGAGGGTCCGGCTACCAGGACCTAGCTCCCCAGTGCCGCCATCACGGCCCCCGTCGGATTTGTGCAGGGCCTCCAGGCGAGGTGGGGGGGGGTCCCGCTGCCAGGACCTAGCTCCCCAGTACCGCTGTGACGGCCCCCCGTCAGACTTGTGCAGGGCCTCCAGGTGCTCGGCCAGCTGAGTCGTTCATTCTGCGGATAACTGTCGGGCACCTGGCAAGCGCCAAGCTGTTCCAGGCACTGGGGGTGCGGCTGATGCCCTGGTGGGGAGAGAGGGGACAGCGAATCAGCAAACGAATGGACTGTGTTGAGTGCTGTCAAAACACGCGGGCCATGGGGAAGGGGCACCCTGGACCAAGGCCAGGCATGGCCGGCCCGAGCAAGGGGACCTGGCCGGGGAGAGGATCCCTGTCTGTCCTGTGTCCCCTGTCTCAGCCTCCTGATGGCCAGGGCTGCTGACTCTTGTCCCCCTCGTCCCACCCCGTTCCCCGTTCCCCATTCACACACCAGCCATCGAAGATGAGTACAGCGGGCCCAAGCTTGAGGATGGCAAAGTGACCGTCACCTTCATGAAGGACCTCATGCAGTGGTACAAGGACCAGAAGAAACTGCACCGGAAATGCGCCTACCAGGTGAGGCCCCCGTCAGCCTTGCGCATACCGGCGACCCCAGGAGGGCGTCGTGGGCACGGCGGCTGACACCACTGAGCAGGGTGCCGGAGGCGTCTCCATCCTGGTGCTGCGCTCCCATGTCTGCCAATGCCGCTTAGTTGTTTTTTTCTTTTTTAATTTATTTAATGTTTATTCATTTTTGGGAGACAGTGCAAGTAGGGGAGGGACAGACAGAGAGGGAGACACAGAATACAAAGCAGTCTCCAGGCTCTGATCTGTCAGCACAGAGCCCAATGTGAGGCTTGAACCTATGAACTGTGAGATCATGACCTGAACCAAAGTCGGATGCTTAACCAACTGAGCCACCCAGGCAATGCTTGCTACTTAGTTATTTTTAATAACAGTTTCCTCTCCCTGCCCTGTACGTTCACGTTCATGCACACTGTCTCTCCCCCCAGATCCTTTACGCATTTATCACAGTTATTTTAAAGTCTCTGGAAATTCCACCATCTGGGTCATCTCTGGGTCTGCTTCTGTGGTCTGTTCTTCACGACCTCATCGTGGTTTGTTTGTTTTTTTTTAATTTTAATGTTTATTCATTTTTGAGACAGAGAGAGACAGAATACAAGCAGAGGAGGGGCAGAGACAGAGAGGGAGACACAGAATCCGAAGCAGGCTCCAGGCTCCCAGCTGTCGGCACAGAGCCCGACATAGGGCTCGAACCCAGAAACTGTGAGATCCTGACCCGAGCCAAAGTCAGACGCTCAACTGACTGAGCCTCCCAGGCGCCCCCATCATATTTTGTTGAATGCCAGACATTTTGTGTAAAAGAACAGTAGAGACTGAGCTAAATTAGGATTTTCTACAGAAGACGGCGGCCCTTTCTTCCATGCGAGGGGCTGCATCCGTCTGATCTGCCATTTCCAGCATTTTGCTGGCGTGACCAGCCCACCACGGGCTTGCGGCGTTTTCAGACTGGAATCAGGCCTCTCCCTTTAGCCCTGGCAAAATCCCAGGGACGTCTTGACGTTGTAACGTCTCCAGCTTCTGGAACTGTGGGAGAACTGTCTGATTTTCAGCCTCGCGGCCAGATTTTTGGTGTTTCGGGGGAGTTCTGTGCTCTCCCGCTCCGCCCCCACTGTTGTGCTGCCTCGCACCCCGCCTTCTGCGAGCAGACTGGCAGGTGAGGGGAGCCGCCTTCGGAGGCGGGGGCTTCTCCGGAGTCTCTGCTGTCACCAGCAGACTGCTGGCTTCCCTCGCGCTGGGCCTCGGCGTCCCCTGGCCTCTTGCCGGCCCCCCCCCCCCCCCAGCCACTGGGGTGAAAGGCCCTGGGGAAGGTGCTCTCTGCCGTTGACTGGTTTAGGTTGGAGCGCGCCCTCGGCCCTCCGATGGTTTTCGAAAGGTTGGATTTTGTGGGTTTGGGGCCCGTCATCCGGGCAAGAATGACCGTCTTCTACAACTTTCTCCATTCTGACCAGAAGTGAACGCCTTCTACTCTGTTTAACGTTGGGGGAGGGGGGAGGCTTCCCCCACCTTGTAATTTTGCAAACTGTCAAACCTCCAGAAGAGTGTAGTTAACATTTTTGCACCTGCACCCAGACGCACCAATGAACATTTTGACACGTTTACTTTCTCTTCCTACGCACGTGTGCGTGTGCCCACACACTTCTTTTTCTTTGCTTTGCTTCTCAACTTTTCTCCTTTTTCCTTTCCTTCTCCCGAACCAGAAATAAGTTGCATCATAACTTGTACCTCCTGAAAACAGGACACTCTCCTATGTGACCACAGCTGAGGCGTCTGACCTTAGAAACTTAGCACTGATAAAACAATACCAACTGGTGCAGACAGCCCACAGGCCGTCCGCAAACTCTGGAAACCTTGGTACCGACGTATGACAAGGTCAAGGTCCTCCATCTTCGTGTAGCAAACACTAGAATTACCCACATTTTTAGACTGATGCGGGGACTCTTTAACTTCCCCTGGTTTCCCCTATTTGTCCTTTTTAGCTGTTTTGTGTTTTTGGTTTTTGTGGGTTTTTCTGTTAGTTCTTTTAAAGGTTTTTGTTTTGTTTTGTTTTTTGGGGGTTTTGTTTGTTTTTAAGAAATCTCTATACCCCATATGGGGTTCAAACTCAACAACCCCGAGACCAAGAATTACATGCCCCACTGACTCAGCCAGCCAGGCGCCCCTGTGTTGTTGGGTTTTTTTAAATCCAGAATCCATTGACGGATCAAATATTGCATTTTCATCTCCTTTCATCTAGAGCAGGCTCCTGCCTTTTGGGGAGACTCTTTCATGATATATGTAGACCTGTCCGGGCCAGTTGTTTTATAAAATGTTCCACATCTGGATTCATCTGTGTTTCCTCATGATGCCGATTATTTTCAGAAGACTCCAGAATCTCTGTTTTCATGTAAAATAGCGCTGATGTTGAGGGGCCCTTGGGTGGCTCAGTTGGTTACGTGTCTGACCTCAGCTCAGGTCATGATCTCACAGTGCGTGAATTCGAGCCCCAAGATGGGCTCCGTGCCAACAGTGTGGAGCCTGCTTGGGATTCTCTTTCTTTCCCTCCCTGTCTGCCCCTCCCTCACTCATGTCCTCACTCTCAAAATAAAGAAATAAGCTTTAAAAAAATAATAATCCTATTGATTAAAATTTTTTAATGTTTTTATTTATTCTCGAGAGAGAGAAAGAATGGGGAAGGGACAGAGAGAGGGAGACACAGAATCCAAAACAGGCTCCAGGCTCTGAGCTGTCAGCATAGAGCCCGATGCAGGGCTTGAACCCACAAACCGCATGATCATGACCTGAGCCAAAGTTGGACGCTTAACCAATGGAGCCCCCCAGGAGCCCCAACATTATTCAATGTTTAAATGCCACAGAGGCTGGGGGAGGGGGCAGAGCTTAGGGGCCACCTGTGGCTCCTGCCAGCACTCACTTGTCCAGTCCCCGCTGCCCGTTCCTCACCTGCCTCTCCCTCACCCTCCGCTCAGCGGCATCTTCTGGTCAGTCTAGGCTCTCCCGGGCCTGGGGCAGGCGGCAGGCCCTCCCCCCGGCCCCACTCACAGCCCGCCCTGCCTTCCAGATTCTGGTACAGGTCAAAGAGGTCCTCTCCAAGCTGAGCACGCTCGTGGAGACCACGCTCAAAGAGGTGCGTGCCGAGGGGTGGTGTGTGGACGGGCCGGGGGTGGGGGGCTCCCCGGCTGGGGAGGGGCTGTGGAGCTCAGAAACTCACAGACCCACCTGGCTTGGTCTGCCTTCCCTCCCCCCCAACCCTGTGTCTCTCCCTGGATGTCCCTCTCCTCTCCTGGCCTCTCGGTCTCTGTCCCACCCTCCTCATTTCTGTGTCCCCTGCCTGTGTCTTCTGCATGGTTCTTCTCGGTCTGCCATGACCTCTTGCCCTTCCCCTCACCCCTGCCCCCTCCCCACGTCTCTCTCTGGGCCCCTCCCTCTCCGGTGGCCTCTTTTCTTCCAGACAGAGAAGATTACGGTATGCGGGGACACCCATGGCCAGTTCTATGACCTCCTCAATATATTTGAGCTCAACGGTTTACCCTCGGAGACCAACCCCTATGTATCCTTCCTCAGGGGAGCCCACCCTCCCTGTCGCTGCATCCGGATTTGGGGGAGGCACTGGCCAGAGAGCAAGGGAGAATCCTGAACAGTCACTGGGGCACGGGGGCGTGGGTGGAGGGGCCGGGGCCGGTCCCCCGTGCTGTGTACCTGGGCAGGTGGCTCGGTCTCTCTGGACCCCAGCCTCTCTCCATCTTGAAATGGGGCTGCTACACGATCGTGCGCATAACGGCCCCCGGCGCTGCCGCTCCCCAGCTGTGTGACCATAGTAGTGACGGCACCTGTCCGTGCGTCAGATTCCTCATTTGCAAAATAGGATAACAGGGACTGACTCACTGGGCTGTTGAGAGGGGTAAACGGGGTCATGTGTGTGAAGAGCCGCGTGGCCCGCAGTCCGAGCTTGTAAGTGACCGCTGCTTGATGAAAGGCCACCAGGCCTGTGAGTGTCGGGTGGGATGGGCTGTGTCCCGTTGCCCCTGTGGCAGGCCGACCCCGCGTGTTGCCCCCCACCGTCCACTTCCCGGAGAACGGGAGGTTGGGGGTGTCCGTACCGTCCACTGAAGCTCGGAGAGGCCCGGCAGCTGGGCCAGAGCCAAACAGCGAGGAGGCAGGCCTCAGCCCTGCTGCCATGCCCACCCCCCAGGGCGGCACCAGTGGGAACCGTGGGACAAGGGGGGCTGGGGAAGGAGCAGTGCCCCCCACCCCTGTTCTCCTTAGCAGAGCAGATATTTAACGGCGACTTTGTGGACCGCGGCTCCTTCTCCGTAGAAGTGATCCTCACCCTTTTTGGCTTTAAGCTCCTGTACCCAGATCACTTTCACTTGCTTCGAGGTGAGCCGGCTGCCGGGGAGGTTTGGGGTCGGGGTGGCCCGGTGCAGGATGAGCTCACCAGGGAACGAGGGCCACTGGGTGGTGGTGGAGAGGGGGCTGCCCACTGAGAGGTGGGGAAGTGGCTGGTTGGGGGCTCCCGGGGGCCTGAGCGGCAGCCGATTCTCCGGGAAGAAGCCCAGGGCCCACGGGGCAGGGGACATAGCTGCGGCCCCTCGAGGCTGGACCAGGCCTCGGCCTCGTGGCCACAAGCCTGCTGTGCGCCTCTCAGAGAAGGGGCTGAGAACAGTGTCTACACCTCACTGGGCTCCTGGGGGGTGTGTGTGTGTGTGTGTGGGCCTCGGGCCCCTGGACCTGGGCCCAGACGCGCCCGTGCAGGGGAGCTGAGGCTTCTCTTTGCTCTGCTGCCGGCCAGGCAACCACGAGACGGACAACATGAACCAGATCTATGGCTTCGAGGGCGAGGTGAAGGCCAAGTACACAGCCCAGATGTACGAACTCTTCAGCGAGGTGTTCGAGTGGCTCCCGCTGGCCCAGTGTATCAACGGCAAAGTGCTGGTGAGGGCAGCGGCGGGACCCCTGGGGCCCCTTCTGGTGCCTGCACCTACCAGGGGGCGCTGAAGCGAGGGGAGGGCGGGGAGCGGCTGGCGCCCCAGCTCACGCGGCCGTCCCGCTCTGCACCCCAGATCATGCACGGGGGCTTGTTCAGTGAGGACGGCGTCACGCTGGATGACATCAGGAAGATTGAGCGGAACCGGCAGCCCCCCGATTCAGGTGAGGGGCGCGGGCGGGTGACAGCCCTCTGCCCCCGGCGGGCTCCGTGCCCTCGGCAACGATGGCAGGGCCGGGCCTCTGCGGCCTCGCCCGGCACTCAGGCTGGCGCACCTCCCCGCGGGGCCGGGCGGCGGGAGCACTCTCGTTCAGCACGTGAGGCACACTTGGTCACATTTGTGAGTTCTGGAGAGTGACGGACAAGGGCTCCGTTCCAGTGAGGGGGACGGATGGCAGAGTACTCGCGCGCACGCGCGGCATGGAGAGGGTGGGGCGCTGGGCGTCCGGACGGCCTCTCCAGGGATGCCACACCAAGCACTGGCTGGGGGGAGGCGCCTGCCAGTCGGAACTGTCCCCGGCAAGTGCAGAGGGGCTCCAGGCAGGCGTGGGCTCGCACGCAGGAGGAGCAGCTGGGAGGGCAGGGGTTCGGGGTGAGCGGGATGTGCTTGAAGGGGTCGGTGAGCCCTGCAGGGCCTCAGGCCTGGGGAGGAGGCTGGGCTTTGTTCCTAGGCCAGTGGGAGCCACAGAAGGTTTTCGACAGCAGAGGGGTGTGATCTGAGTCGCACTGTTCAAGGGTCCTCCCCCTGCGGGGCCGTAATACATGGAATGGATCTCGCGGGGAGGGGATGGGGCTCAGAACCCCACTTCACGCGCCCCCGCCCAGCCTCCACCCCAACTGCGCTGATGTCCCCTCTCCTTCCCCCCAGGTCCCATGTGCGACCTGCTCTGGTCAGATCCGCAGCCGCAGGTCAGTGTTCCCTAGGCCGGGCCGGCAGTGTGGGCGGCGGGCAGAGGGCGCGGGGCGGTCGGCACCCTGAGCTCCCCGTCTCCCCGTGTCCCCAGAACGGACGCTCAGTCAGCAAGCGGGGCGTGAGCTGCCAGTTCGGCCCCGATGTCACCAAGGCCTTCCTGGAGGAGAACCACCTGGACTACATCATCCGCAGCCACGAGGTCAAGGCCGAGGGCTACGAGGTGGCGCACGGCGGCCGCTGCGTCACCGTCTTTTCCGCCCCCAACTACTGGTGGGTCCCGCCTCTCCGACACATCCGGGCCTCTCCTCCCCGCCCACTGCTGCTTGTGTTGTGGGTTTTTTCTTTAACTTTTTATGACAGAAAATTTCAAAGACCTGCAGGAGCAGGCAAAACAGTGCCAGGGACAGCCAGGCACTCAGCACCCGGGTTCAGCACAGCCCCCGGCCACCCCCACCCTGGGCTCTTTGAAAGCAAACCCCGGGCGTCCCCTCTTCCGTGCTTCTGAAAGAAAGAACTGTTCGTGCAACCAGAATACCACTGTCCCTCGTCAGCCGTCAGAAGGGGTCACCTGAACGCAGGGCCCCACTTCCTCGTGTCTCAAAAATGGCTCTTTTTTGTTTGATTTCTTCCGAGTAACAGGGGCCGCATTCTTGATCTTTCAGTTCCCTGTCCCTCCTCCCCCGTCACTTGTAGGTTTTTGACTGAAGAAACCGGGCCCCTTGTCCCCCAGAGTTGCCTGCGCTCTGGACCAGGCCACCTGCACCCCCCGGGTGCCGGTCACTACATCCCTCTGTCCTCGGCGCTTAGGTCAGAGTGCAGGCTTTGGCGAGAGTCCTGCCTCCATGGGGCACACGTGCCCCCCCCCCCACCTGCCCCCTGCTCACCCTCCCGCTCTACTCCCCTCCTATCTGAACCTCCCTCCGGGGCCCCCTCCTTTTCCCCTGGATTGCTGCCTTTCCCAGCTGGCCTCTGTCACTTCTGTGTCTCTCTGGCTGTCTGTGTCCGTGTGTCCGTGCCTCTCTCTCTCTCAGCTCTCAACATCTCTGACTGTTTCCGTCAGTGTTTCCATCCGTCTGTCTCTCCCTCTTTGGGACTTTCTGCCATCCAGAGGAGAAGAGGAGGTCTCTTCTCCTCCAGGCCCCTGCCCACCTCTTCCCTGTGTTACCCCCTGCTCTCCACCCCTGATGGGTACTCTGCCCCTGTCCCCACAGTGACCAGATGGGGAATAAAGCCTCCTACATCCACCTCCGGGGCTCCGACCTGCGGCCCCAGTTCCACCAGTTCACAGCAGTGGTGAGTCACCCCCTCGGGGCCCTGCGCTCCCTGGCCTGCGGAGCACCAGGCTGAGAGGCCCAGTCAAGGGCAGGGCGTGGTGCTCAGCAGCTCTCGCTGGGCGGGTGGGCTCTGCATCTGGTGCTCAGACACCCCCCTGAAGCTGCCTCGTTTCTGTCTCCCAGCCTCATCCCGACGTCAAGCCCATGGCCTACGCCAGCACGCTGCTGCAGTTAGGGATGATGTGATGTGAGGCCCGCGTCCCAGGGCCTGCTCCCCACTGATCCCAGGCCCAGCCCAGGGCAACGTTGGACCCCCTTTTACTTTGTAAAGTTTGTATTTATTCCCCTTTAGGTTTGCAGAGGGGGTGGGGGAGCCGGCCAGAGAGCCTGCTCCCTGGAGAAAGAGAAAGGAGGTGGAGAGGCCAGGCTTGGGGCAGTTCGGGCATTGCGGAGGGAGGCTGCGGCGGCGGGTGGGGTGGGCGGGGCCCAGAGGCTTCCCCGCCTCCCTCGTTTGCATGGCCCCTTCCCCCTGAAGCAATAGGGCCCCACCATAGGAAGACCCCCAGAAGGAGGGTCATCAGGGAGGCCTCGCCTGCATCCCCCTCGCCTCCTGGCAGCCCCGAGACGGGGCTAGGCTGGGGTTCGCCCCTTTCCCCAGCTATTTTATGTCTGTAATTAAATATGTTAAAATAAAGTCATTATTGTAAGTCACCTTGTCTCAGATGCTGCAGCTGCTGGGATTGGGGTGACCACATCATCCAGACGGGGCAGGGGGGCTGCGAGGCTCTACCCCCCTCATCTCCCATTTCCATGGGGTCCCCCGGCGCTGGGGCCCGACCAGCCGAGCTGCCCCAGTGTCCGCCCTTCCGGCGGGCTCCGGAGGGAGCGCCCCTGTCAGCGGCACGGCGGCACTCCAGAAACCGGCAGGCCAGGCCCGCGAGGCCAGGCTGGAGCCGAAGCTGGAAGACTCGTTCTCCCCCATCCGCGATCCCGACAGCGAGTATGTGCCGAGTCTGCCGCGTGCCCTCCGTCGCACAGCCGCCGGGGCAGACCCCACCCCGGCCCCCGCGGCACCGATGGAGCGGACTTCCCCAGCCAGGGAGGACCAGAGGTACTTGCCCGCCTGCTTTCCTTATCCGTCAGAGCAATATCGAATCTCCCCCCAGCTGCTCCGCCTGGCCCCGGGCCTGTGGAGACTCTGGAACCACCTCTGGAACCACCTTTTTCCAGGGAGATGTAGACCTGGCGTATTGTCTACAGGCGGGTGACAACAATAGGAAGCTGGAGTCCTGTGAGCCCTTTGAGCCCTCCCCCCCCACCTCCCCCAGTGCACAGGTGAGCAGGTGGCAGTGCTCAGTCCACGGTGACATCTGGGGACGCTCCGCCGTAGGGTCCCTGTCTGAAGGAAGTCAGCATCGCGGCGTGTGAAGCTCCCTCTGGGGGCCGAGCCCTGGGGGTTGGACCCCGGGGAAGGTAGGCGTGAATCCCGGCTCGGAGGCCCCACTTGCTTCCCGTGGGACGTGCTGGGCGGAGGCCTGTGGGCCAGGCGGGGGGCATCCGGCCTGGCGAGAAGCTGCCCTCCCCACAGGCCCCCTGGGGGGTTCGGACCTCCTAGTGCTGCAGTCAGGCCACCCCTCATGTTCAGGAATGTACTAGAAGGACTCCCGGGACTGGGAAAAGCCGTTACGGTTAGTTTATTGTGGCCCAGGTTAAAATCCGCAGACAGGAGGTGCGTAGGGAGGAGGGCGGGGGGCCCAGGCTGGAGCTCGCAGGCGCCCTCCCCGCCGCAGCCACACCGCTCGTCTGCCCCGGCACAGAAGTCCGCCCCCGCCTCGGTGTCCAGGGGCTTTGCTGGGGCTGGTCAGATGGACTGCCTGGCCCCCATGACCGGCCTTAGTCCCTGGAGACACAAGCAGATGTCACGCGGCCCAGGGTCCCCAACATGAGTCACACGTAAGTATAGGCCACCTCGAGCGAACCAAGGCCCTGAGTAAACAAAGACCCTCGTCAGGGAAGACATTCCCAGGGCTTCAGGTCCCCTCCCGGGAGCTGGGCAAGGCGAGTCCTCTGCAGCATAGCAACACACGGCCGAATGGCCTTAGACGCCTGGGTACTCGCCCCGGTTCTGTGGGTCGACAGGGCTGGGCTGTCCGGTCCTGAACTTCAAGTCTTAGGCATTTGCAGTCAGGTGACATCTGGGGCTGGGGTCAGCTGAAGACCAGGCTAGCTGACGTCCAGGGTGCCTCATTCCAAGGCCTGGCCGTCCGTGCGGGCTGCTGGCCGGCCGCTGTCACTGGCCGTCGGTGCGGGCTGCTGGCCGGCCGCTGTCACTGGCCGTCACACACAGCCTCCGTGCAGCTCGGCTTCTCGCGGCCTGGTAGCCGGGCCCCCGGGGCCGCGCGCACCCCACGCGCCCAGGTGGAGGCCACAAGTCTCCCTGAGCCACTCTCGAAAGCCCCCTGCGTCACTGCCACCACACTCTGCCCGTCGAGCGAGTCCCGTAGGCCAACCCCGACCCAAGGGGGCAGGGAAATAGAACCAAGGTCATTTATTTACGCAAATGTCTGATCATTCAAAGTAGATTTTCGCGGTTGAGCTCAAGATGCCAGAATTAACTGTAAGCCCGGAGATGCAGTTTTTCCTAGAGAAAGAGGCCCGTAGCTAACATTTAACGTGCCTACTTCTTAGCTTTATATGCTAAGGACGACTCGACTCTAGACGGGACGTTACTGGCATTCCTCAGGAAATCCTGATTGGTTTCTTCCCCCCCCCACTCTTTAACTTTTTATTTGGAAACCATTTTAAGCTTGAAAAGTTGCAAGAGAAGTACAAAAACACCTGTATACCCTTGACCTAGATTGACCTACGCAGAAACCATTTTGTGTCATGTGCTTTGTGTGTGTGGTTTGTGTGCGCACACCGTTTTTTCCCTGAGCCCCTTGGGAGAAAGTTGCACAGCACAGTCAGGGCCTTTACCCTGGGCGCCTCAGTGTGATTTTCCCTAGAATACGGGTATTCTTAAAAATATTTTGGGGGGAGGCGGGTGGCACCTGGATGGTTCAGTCGGTTAGGCGTCCAACTCTTGACTTCGGCTCAGGTCATGATCTCACATTTGTGAGACTCAGCCCTGCCTCGGACTCTGTGCTGTCGGCGCAGAGCCTGCTTGGGATTCTCTCTGCCTCTCTCTCTGCCCCTCCCCAGCTTGCTTTCTATCTCCCTCTCAAAATAAATAAAAATAAACTTAAAAGGATATTCTCACGGGCCCCCACTACACTTGGCCTCCGCCTACCACACTTGACTTACCTGCAGAACTCGGTGTCCCCGTGATGGATGTGTGTCCCTGTGACCGCCCGCCGGGCACACACCCGTGGGTGCCGCTCACCCAGCCGTGCCCCGTGTTACACTTAGTGTCCTCTTCCTGGTCTTCAGTCTGGAATATTTCCTCAGCCTCTTTGTCTCCGATGGCGGTGAGTCAATGACGAACACGGTCCTTCCCCTGTACAGAATGTTCCCTTGGGGTCTGGTCTTCCTTCCTGAGATTCCACTTGTGGGTCTGTTGCCGGAACAGCATGGAAGGGCCACGCCGAAAGGCACCGTGTTCGTCAAATGATTTCCTCCCGGTCTTTCTCTCTCTCTCCTTTTTTTATTGTGATAAAAACGTATACCCAGACCATAAAACTTATGATCTGTGTAAGTCTTCACCATATTTCAACTTATACCCCAATCTTTCCCCCCTGGACTTGACTTGGGGCTCCTTTGCTGTGCAAAAGTCTATTCTGAGGAAATCAAATGTATTATTGGTTTTCCTTTTACTGTCTCTGCCTTGTGAGTCAGGGTCAGACTTTCTCTACACGCGGGTCTCACAGAAATCCCCACGGGCTTTCTTCTGATATGTGTGCAAGCTCATTTCTTACATGTGGGTCTCGAGTCTCCTTGGAGTTCATTCTTGCGTGCGGGGTGTTCCTTTCTCCCGAGTGGCTCCCAGAGGAGTTTTTTAAATGAAAAGAGAAACAGTTCGGGGGAAGCTGCAAGGAGTATGGGAAGATCCAGTGATCAGCATCTTGAAGAAGTTGGTTGTCTTAAAGAAGGAACAAAGAAAATCAGGAGATGGACCCAGAGCAAGAACTAAAACTAAACATCAGCCCGACGGAGGTGGGGTGGGAGCAGGAAGGACAGAGGAGGAGAAACATGTTGTTAGGGAAGATCTCAGTAAGTCCACAAGTTTGGTTTTTTTTTAATGTTCATTTATTTTTGAGAGAAAGAGACAGCACGAGCAGGGGAGGAGGAGAGAGAGAGAGGGAGACACAGATTCCGAAACAGGCTCCAGGCTCTGAGCTGTCAGCACAGAGGCCAATGCAGGGCTCGAACCCACGAACCGTGAGATCATGACCTGAACCGAAGTTGGGTGCTTAATGGACTGAGCCCCCCTGGCACCCCAGTAAGTCTGTAAACTTTAAGGAATCAGTAGGGACGGATGTATAGGAGTATAGGCCTGAGGTTCAAGGAGGTTGAACCACAGAAAACCAACCAGTCTCTAAATTCTAAGAGTTTGGCCAATAGATGCCCATGAAAACAGGTAATTAAGACGCAGGGCTGCAGATGCTGAGACCCTGGTTAGAGTTCAGGTCAGGGTCCCCCAGCTGGGGACACGGGAGACACACAGGGGTGGGGGGGTGAGGCCAGGTGTAGACACTGTGATGTGTGGTCATGTCAGAGGCCACTGAAAGGCCTTGGGGCCCGAACAGGAACAAAGGCGGGGGCCCCGGGGTCATGGGCATGACTGAGGGGCCCCTGAAGCACCTCACTACCTCCGGGGGGCCCGCTGGAGCTGGGGTGCCTGCGAAGGAGAAGCCTCCCCCCCCCCGCTGGCCGCAGCGGGCCCAGCCGGCTGCCCCACTAGATAGAATTGAGACCTGGGTGTCTCTCTTTCTCTTGGTTCCTTTCAAGCGGTCTTCCCTTCCCCTTCACGCCTCCCTTTCCGCCAGCCCCCATCTGTCCCAAGCTCTGGCCCCACAGCGCAGGGTGGGATGTGCTGACCTCAGGGGACGCCAGGTGCCCGCAGCCACGGTGACAGGTGGCCTCCGCTCCCCAACCACCACATGCTGCGCCTGTGGTCTCTGCTCATAACCCTCTGGTGGCTCCCATCTCAGCAACAGCCAGGTTCCCGCCAGACTCCTTGGTGCTCTGGAACCTTCCAGGCACGCCTGCCTCAGAGCCTCTGCGTCTGTCCTATCCTCTTCCGTGGTGCTGTTTCTCACCTACTTAAGTATCTCCTGCTTGTCCTTCAGTCTCTGTTCAGAGAAGTCTGCTCCGATCGCACCGTTTGAAACGGCGACAGCGCCCAACCCTTGCCACCTACTGGCCAACTCTCAGGGCTTGTGTCCTGACTAGAGCATTGGCCCCCAAGGGCAGGGGCTTCTGTCGTGTCTGCGTCTGTGTTCTCAGTGCTGGAGCAGCCCCCCCCCCCGCCCCAGCACCAGGTGGAGGTTCGCAGGGTCACTTGAGGATGAGTTCCCGGAGTGACCCACGTGCCACACTGCTCTCATTCCAGCCCCTTCTGTGTGTAACAGGAAACAGAGAGGCGAAGCCTTTGGCCTCCAGGCCCACAGCAGTGGAGTCAGGATTTGAGCCCCAGGTCTGCCTAAATCCACAGTTAACAACCACCAGGCTAGAGGGCCGAAGGGTGAGGGGAGCCAGCTTGAGGAATTTGAAAATAAATGTGAGGAAAGCGTTGGCCCGGGTTGGGGGGCGGGGCGAGGGTCTGGCTCAGGTTCTGGGGAGCTGGAGCCTCCCAGCCCGCATTTTGAAACGGGCGGCCACGAAGGAACTTGGAGGCCTCAAACACTGCTGGGGACGGGGGTAAAGTGGAGCCGTCGCGGTGGCTGTGGGAACTGGCTTAGTAGCCCCTGACACCCACTGCCTGGTGACTGTCCCAAAGAAGTGAACACTGGCATTGCTCGTGCACGAATGCTCACAGCAGTGCCGCTCACCATGGCCGAGGGGCCGGCCCGAGGCGGACCTCCATCTACGGTGTGCGGTGAGCAAAGTGTAAATCTGGACGAGGAGCTGTGAACTTGGCCACTAAAAGGCACCGAGTTTCCACACGAGCTACAACGGGAACGTTGAAGGCACACACTAAGTGAAGAAGCCAGACATGGAAGGCCACGTACGGTAGGATCCCGGTAATAGGAAATGCCCAGGACAGGGGCCTCCCTGGAGACGGAGAGCAGATTGGGGGTGGCCGGGCGAGGGGGGGCAGGACAGGGTGGCTGCTTACTGGGGCAGGCTTTCTTTCCGGCCACGGGATACTTTGGAAGAAGAACGACACGATAGTTGTGGAACATTGTGAATGTACGCAATGCACCCGAATTGTGCACTTGACTGATCCACTGAGCGCACCTGTGTGAGCTGGGAGGGCAGAGGGAGAGGAGAGAGAAGCTCACGCAGGCTCCGCGTCCAGGGTAGAGCTGACACTGGGCTTGATCTCAGCCGTGAGATCACAACCGGAGCTGGAACCAAGAGTCAGACGCTTAACTGACTGGGCCACCCAGGTGCCTCAAATTGTGCACTTTATTTTTTTTTAATTTTTTATTTTTGAGAGGGAGACCGTATGAGCAGGGGAGGAGCAGAGAGAGAGGGAGACACAGAATCTGAAGCAGGCTCCAGGCTCTGAGCTGTCAGCACAGAGCCCGATGCGGGGCTTGAACACACGAACCGTGAGATCATGACCTGAGCCGAAGCCAGACGCTTAACTGAGCCCCCCAGGCGTCCCCCAGATTGTGCACTTTAAAATGGCTCCAATGAGGGGTGCCTGGGGGGCTCAGCCGGTTAAGTGTTCCACTCTCCACTCTTGATTTTGGCTCAGGTCATGATCTCACAGTTTGTAGGATCGAGCCCCACGTCGGGCTCCGCAGTGACCGCGTGGAACCTGCTTAGGCGTCTCCTCTCTGCACCCCCCCAAAAATTGAAAAATAAAATTAAAAATAATAAAATGGCTTAAATGGTAAAGCTTATGTGTATTTCACCATGATAAAAAATAAACATACGGAGCCACCATTGGTGAAAACCAGAACAGGCATGCACTTAAAAACAGGGATGTAGGATGAAGATGCTGGGGGGGAAGGCAGGGGGCTCAGCACTGCTCGGGGAGCACCACTCACCCCGCAGAGACCCTGGGTGGATGACAGCCGCTGAGTCCCGTGGGCTCCCTCCCACCTCCCTCCATCCTCCCTGAGGGGAGGCCTTCGGGGAGCTCCCACACCAGTGCCAGCTGGTCCCCTCATCTACCCAGTGGAGACCTTAACAGGCCACTCTTAGAAAGCAATTTCCCTGGGGGTGCCTGGCTGGTTGTGATTTCAAGCCAAAGTTAACATTTTTTAATGGCAGGCTGCAGAGCCTGACGGGGGGCTTGAACCCACAAACCGTGAGATCATGCCCTGAGCCGAAATCAAGAATCAGATGCTTAACCCACTGAGCCACCCACGGGCCCCAGGAGCACGTATTTCTAACTTGTGCAACTTGGTTCAACTCCCAGTTTCAACTAATCTCAAATCAACGTATTTGGGGCTTACGCTTTTCTGGTTCCCTTTCTCTCTGGGCCTCAGTCATCCCATCAGGAAGACGGGATGTTTAAAAGAGTTTTCAGGGATCTCTTTCCCACAAGCTGCCCCTTGACAGGTGGGGCAGTTTCTCTCTGGAGCGTGACGCTGGTTTAAAGGCTGCTGGGTCCCAGACGGCAGGTTTGGGTTTTAGATTTTTGGGGAGAAAAAGTGATTATCCAGAAGCCGGAACCAGCAGGCTTGCTGGGGGCATGGAAGCAGTTACAGGATGTTTAGGATTTTCCAGAAAACCTTGCGGGTTTAGCTGCGGGGCATTTGGGAGAGGCTGTGAGGGTGGCATCTGGGGTGGCCTCCCTTTGGTGGCGCCCCACGGTCACCCGGGCTGGCTCCATCCTTCATCAGGGCTCCCTCGAGGTCTGTGTTGTCTGTGTCCACACACACCTGCTTCCGTTCTGCAGACACCTACACGCACCACATCTGCAGCCACACCCTCGTCCCTGGCGCCTTCCAGGCCCGTCTGCGCCCGCCTCCTGGGGCTGCCCTGCGGAGCCCCCACGACCTGGGTGGCATCGAGCCACAGACATGGTTTTTCCTCCCCTCCCGATTCTAGAGGTTCGAAATCGCAATGTTATCAGGGCCACGCTCCGTCCGTCCCGGGGCTCTGGGGACCGTTCTGCCTTTGCCTTTTCCAGCTGCCGCGGGTCCTGGCATTTCTTGGCTCCCACCCCTGCCTCTGTCTGTCTGCTCTGCGTCTTCTCTTCTCTGTCATGATGACGGGTCATCGGACTCAGGGCCCACTCAGATAATCCGGGGCGACATCTTGAGAGCCTGCATTACATTTGCAAAGACCTTTATTCCAAGTGAGGTCCCGGTCGTGGATTCAAGGGGTGAGTAACCTAACGGATGCGGATGTATTCTTGGGGGTGGGTCATCACTCAACGCGCTATAATATACGTCTCTCTATGCCAATAGCCGTCGCTACATCCTTATCTGGATCCAAATAAGCATCTACGGCAGTGTCCGTGCCTCTCAGCAGATCCTCGTCTGAGTGCACGCTATTACCCGCACCTGCTATGTCGCTGTGTCTGCGTAACCAACGTTATAAGTATATAATCAAATAACAAGAGGAATTATCTGATTTTTATGGAAGGATCCTAGTTGATTTTTACTTTTTGTGATTTTGTGTTTATCTAAATCCTTTCGGAGAATGTCTATTAGTTTCGTAATAAAAAACTAAGAAATCTAGGGGCACCCGGGTGGCTCGGTCGGTTAAGCGTCCGACTTCAGCTCAGCTCATGATCTCACTGTTCGTGGGTTCGAGCCCACGTCGGGCTCTGTGCTGACAGCTTAGAGCCTGGAGCCTGCTTCGGATTCTGTGTCTCCCTCTCTCTCTGCCCCTCCTCTGCTTATGTTTTGTCTCTCTCAAAAAAATGAATAAAAATTAAAAAAAAGAAATCTATCACTATTTTCACTATGTTGAGGAATACAGAGGAACCCATGGGCCCAACCAGCCTGACTATCCTCTGCTTCCAAGGCCCCTCCCCCACCCTCCTCTCCTGTCCGTCTCCTGGGTGGCTGCCCAGTCCTCTGTCACCCAGGGCATGGCCTGGTCCGGGCACCTCCCCTCCCCTCCCCCCCCCCCCCTCCTGGGTAGGTGGTAGCCCCCCATCTTGCCCACATTTGCCATGGGTAGGGCTCAGCACCTGTCACCCAGGCCACGATTTCAAGGTTTCTTGGCAATGGAGCATGGATGGTGCCCTTTTCCTGTTCTAGGCAACCCCCTGCCTCAGGGCAAACTCAGGATAACCCCCTAGCAGAGCTCGGAAGTTTCGGTCACAGTCTGGTCTCATCCTGCCACAAACCCTCTTGCCCCAGTTATCGCTTGAGTCTTTTATATCTACACCTTATTTTATTTTTAGGCATAAAAAATAAGACTCTGCCATGCACGTGTCCATATGCATTATTAGCATATATTAAATACGGGGGAGGGGGTGCGTGGAACCCATCAAATTCAGAATGAAACCAAACCGAACATTAAAAAATAATACAGTAGTTAGGGCGCCTGGGTGGCTCAGTCGGTTGAGTGTCTGACTCTCGATTTCAGCTCAGGGTTGTGGGACCGAGCCCCGTGTCAGCCCGGAGCCTTCTTAAGATTCTCAGTCTCTCTGCTCCTCTCCAGCTCGAATCCTCTCTCTTTTCTCAAAAAATAATAAAAAATAATAATACCGCAGCTAGAGAAATGAATGAGGCCCAAAGTAAACTCAAGGTAACAATCGTGGCCCAACCCCACCAATCAGAAATAGCTGCAAAAACTCAAATGAGAGTTTGGAGGTTCAAGTAGCAAACCGTCTGCTCCTGGTCAGGCTTCCCAGAGCCTTGCTGGGTCTCAGCCCCAGAGTCAGTGCCCACAGCTCCTTGGAAACCTTCTTCCCCAGGCCATCTCCTCTTCTACAGATGGGGGGTCTGGTCTCAGGCCCGCAGAGTGGACCCCACAGTCACTGTCACTTTCCTGTCGTGGGACACACTTGCCAGCAGCAGTCTGCTAGCGCCTGATGAAGTCGGGTCTAGTTTTCCCCTCTGGCTTCAGTCAGCAAACACTGTCTTCCATCCTCTACACAAAACTTAGAGGGAGAGCCTGGGGAATCAAGGAAGAACTTAAGGAAAAAAATAATTTGATTAGAGGCTGCCATGGTAATGAGAGCCGGTGGACCCCCAGGTGAGTGGAGCCGACAAGAGTTCTGAGACAAGCCCACCTTCTCTTTTTGTCCATTATATCCTTTAGTCGCTTGCTGCCTGGCTGAGGACGTGAACAGAGTGGTTGGTTCACAGATGTCTTCCAGGCTTTTCATCAGAGCAACCTTCAGGACTCTTTGTTTTTGTTTTGTTTTGTTATTGCTTTTGTGTTTAAATTTGCATTTATTTTTTCTTAACCAAAAATATATTTTTTTAAATGTTTTATTTATTTGTGATATAGAGAAAGACAGAGCATGAGAGGGGTAGGGGCAGAGAGAGACACACAGAACCGGAAGCAGACTCCAGGCTCTGAGCTGTCAGCAAAGAGCCCGACACGGGGCTCAAACCCATGAAAGTGAGATTATGACCTGAGCTGAAGTTGGAGGCTTAACCGACTGAGCCACCCAGGCGCCTCAGTAGCAACTCTGTTTTGAGCACCTCCCCAAAGTGTCTAAGCCAGAAAAAAAAAGTATCAGTTCCCTAAATCCAGAGAGAAACCAGCAAAATCAAAGTTAGTTAATGCTCCTTGGAATGCCTGACAGTGAGGGGCTCCTGGGTGGCTCAGTCATGATCTCGCAGTTTGAGCCCGCTCTGCTGTGGATGCGGATCCTCTGTCCCCTCCCCCCACCTCTCCCCTGTCTCCCTCCCCCGCCCCCGCCTCTCCCCTGCTCTGTTCAGTCTCTCTTAAAAATAAACATCAAAAAATAATAAATGCCTGACAGTGAGTCAAGTCGAGTAACCATTAAATATGCCCACATGTCTCTACATTTGAAAACAATTTAGGTTAACTTTGCCTCAGTCCACAAGAATTCTTTAGAGTTCAGAGAAAACGCAGCCAAACTTAAATGAAAATGCTGCTGTGGGAAAGAGCCTGGCAGTCCCCCAAGAGGTAAAACAGACTTACCACATGTGATGGGCTGGTCTGTGTCCCCTCCAAGTGCACGTGTTGAAATCCTAAGCCCCAACACCTCCGAATGGGAGTGAATGGGGACAGTAAGAGGTAGTTGAATCAGATCAGTAGGGTGGACCCTAGCCCAGTATGACTGGTGGTGGAGGGGCAGAGAGAGAGAGAGAGAGAGAGAGAGAGAGAGAGAGAATCCCAAGTAGGCTCTGTGCTATCAGCGCAGAGCCCCACATGGCCTCAGTCCCATGAACCGTGAGATCATGACCTGAGCTGAAGTCAGAGGGTTAACCAGCTGAGCCCCCAGGAGCCCAAGGTTTTATAAAAATTTATTTATAAATTTATTTACTTATTTTTGAGAGAGAGAGCACACACACAAGGGGGGGAGGAGCAAAGGCAGAGACAGAGACACAGAATCTGAGGCAGGCTCCAGGCTCTGAGCTGTCAGCACAGAGCCCGACACGGGGCTCAAATCCATGAACTGTGAGATCATGACCTGAGCCAAAGTCAGGTGTTTTATGAACTGAGTCACCCGGATGCCCCAAAGTTTTATTTAATAGGAGGGAGAAAATGCATACATTTTCCTAAATAATTTGACAAGTAATTCATTAAAGATGGTTGACTATAGTTGACTGATTTGAATGACTGCACTCCATCTGTTCCCCCATAACTTGTTTTTCCCATTTGCCAGGTCAGTGCTTTGGGACGCATCTCATGATGTTTTTTTAAGTTTATTTATTTATTTTGAGAAAGAGAGAGAGAGAACATGAGCAGAGGAGGATCAGAGAGAGGGAGAGAGAGAGAATCCCAAGCAGCTCTGCACTGTCAGCACAGAGCCCAACATGGGGTGAGATCATGGGACCATGACCTGAGCCCAAATCGAGAGTCTGACACTTTAACGAATCAGCCACCCAGGCACCCCCTCAGCTCGTGATTTTTTAATGGTCATGCAACGGTGCATGGAGTTTACAGGTAGTAATTAAATAGCTGTAGTTAAGCAGCTGTTTTTGTGATTAACATTGTCAATTGGAGGGGCGCCTGGGGGGCTCAGTCCGTTAAGCCTCCGACTTTGGCTCGGGTCATGATCTCACGTTTGTGGGTTCGAGCCCTGCGTCGGGCTCTGTGCTGACAGCTCAGAGCCTGGAGCTTGCTTTGGATTCTCTGTCTCTGTCTCTCTCTGCCCCTCCTCTGCTCATGCTCTGTCTCTCTCTGTCTCAAAAATAAATAAAACGTTAAAAAAAAAAAAGGAGCATTGTCAACTGGAATCAGACCTATCTTCATCACAATGGCGTCCACCAGTGGTGGGTGTTCTCTTGGATGGATGGATGGATGGACAGATGGATGGAAGAATTAATTGATTAATCAGTGAATCAATGAATGACAGGAATGGTGCTTCTGACATGGCTCCTACGAGTTTGGGGTTTGAGTATGTGAGACCCTTGACTTCCTGTCCTTCCACCTCCCAGCTTAGTGGACTTGGCAAGCTCCCCCACCCTTCTCCCTACCAAGCCTCAGGTTTCTCATCTGGAAAATGGGTATATTAATAGCATCATCCAGCTTTCTCATTTCTCCAGTCTTACAGATATAAAGTGATAGCTCATTCTTTCTTTCATATGTCTCTAATTTCAATGATTTTTGAGCATCTAATCATGTTCAGATGAGCCTTTGGGCTGCCCTCTCTTCTACATTGCCTGTTCATATTCTCACCCATTTTTGTCTTGCATTTGCCTTCTCTTTCTCCTTGATTGGCATGAATGCTGTGTACATTTTTATAGTGTGTTCCCAACATGTACAGTTTGTGGTGCTCCTCTTCCATTCTCTGTGTCTTTACCCTGTCTGTGATGAGATAGTAACAGAAATGCTTGATCTTTAACACTTTTGTCCGGCTGCATTGAGATATAATTGATATACAGCATTGTGTAAGTTTCAGGTGCGCAATGGGATGATTTAGTGTATGTATACACTGCACAACGGTTACACAGAAAGGTTAGTTAACGCATCCATCACTTCACATAGTCACCACTTATTTTGTTGTGCGTGTGTGGTGAGAACTTTAAGAGCCACTGCTCTCTTAGAAACTCTTAATTTTGATAATCAGATTTCACCTGGTGGTTTATATTTTTGAAGTTTTGTTTAAGACGTCCTTCTTGCTTTCCCCAAACCCCCAAGTTCATCGGGTTAGTTCCCTGCACCTGGTCTTCTGAGCTAGATGGTTTTGTGGAGAGGGAGGTGGCGGGGTGGTTGTGGGTTCTTTGCATAGAGCTCGAGTCCACCTTTGTGCATAGCAGTGTGGATCAGGGACTCTATCTGCGTTTTCTATATATATCTGTTCAACTTTTCACGAACCATCTGAGCTTTTCAGACAAGAGCCTCCTCTGACAGTTATCCGTTTATATAAAGGCGCCAGCACTGTGGTTCCCAAGCCAGGAGAGACTATAAATTTTTTATTGAAACACAGCGCCATCTGTCGGGCACTGTGCGAACTACCAGCTCAGGTACTTCGCCGCTTGCCCGCTTCGCTCCCGGCCTTTCGATGACGTCATATCTTCGTGAAGCTGCGTTTTCCTGCGTTGCAGTGAATAAAAAACAACTCCCGGGCGAAAATCAGTGTGAAACTGAATGACAGAGGCGGTGCGCAATTCGATCGCGAGGTTTGAGAAGTCGTGCGGCGCCCCACCGGCACACACGTCCCATTAGTAAATAATTATGCTTATTTAAGGATGAAATTAAACTATTGACCTTTTCTTTCAACATATATATATATATATTTTTTTTCACATGGCTACTAAGCTGTTAGAACATAAGGACTTACTAGGTTGTTTGGACAGAACTAGGTAATAAATAAATGAAGCTGTTTGGGTATTTATTTGGGGGCGCCGTGGAAATATGACTGAAACGTTAAAAGACCATGCCCTGAGCGCGTTTGGGGCTGGAAGGGAATTGGAGCTGGGTTCTGGGTCAGAAGACTTAGGTCTGCAACCTCCCTTTGCCACTCTTGGGCTTCTTGGAACTTCTTTGCCCGTAAAATGGGTACAATAGAGGTTATGGAAATTAATGAGAAATATTTAGGTAAAATTCTTAGACCATTCCTGGCATGTCGTTAGCAAGCAATGAATGTCAGATTTATAAAATCATTTCTTCCGTGAGCCAAAATGGAGTCATCCTACACTCATATTTCCACCAATGACTTTTTTCTTCACTTAATAATATTACCTGGACATTTTTTCCAGGTTGGCCCACAAGGGGCCTAGATTGTTCTTTCCAATGGCTATACAGTTTGGCAGTTACTTCCTTTTTCCTCACTCTGCGTCCTTTGGGTTCTTTTTTTTTTTTTTTAAGATTCTTAATTTTTAAGTAAATGTCAGTACCCAATGTGGGGCTCAAACTCACAACCCCAAGATCAAGACATGCATGCTCCAGGGGCCTGAGTGGCTCAGTCGGTTAGGCATCCAGCTTCAGCTCAGGTCATGATCTCACGGTTTGTGGGTTCGAGCCCCATGTCGGGCTCTGTGCTGGCGGCTAGCTCAGAGCCTGGAGCCTGTTTCAGATTCTGTATCTCCCTCTCTCTCTGACCCTCCCCTGCTTGCGTTGTCTCTCTCTGTCCCTCAAAAATAAAAAATTTAAAAAAAAAAGACTTGCATGCTCTGCTACCTCAGGCTCTTTTTAAAGTAAACGTCAGAGAAGCCAAGTTGCCCAGGGCGCCCTTGAACCTTTGCTGCAGACTTACTAAGGATTGCTTCCCCCCCAAAATAGGTTCTCCTTCTCCCCTCAGACCCTCACCCTCTAGTTACTTCTTTTCCTCTCAGAAAGGACTTCTTTGGGGCTCCTGGGTGGCTCAGTTGGTTAAGCGAGGGATTCTTGGTTCCGGCTCAGGTCATGATCTCGTGGTTCGTGAGTTCGAGCCCCGAGTCAGGCTCCGCGTGCTGGTAGCTTGGAGCCTGCTTGGGATTCTCTCTCTCTTTCAAAATAAATAAATAAACTTTAAAAAAAGAAAGAAAGAAAGAAAGGACTTCCATCTCCTCCCCCCAGCTCTGGCATCACGCAGAGTAAATCATAGCCCTGCCGGCTCCTTACCCCGTTACCCTGGACAGCTCCCTCAACTTCCCTGAATCTGTGTAATGGGGATAATACTAGAAGCCACATCACCCGGCTGCTGAGAGAATTGCAGAGGTCAGCGTCTAAGGCTACGGAGCACATGCCTTATGGCCCCCAGTCCCTGTTGGGGGCCGGGGGATGAGGGGGGAAGGCTGCCTGGCTGGAGGCCTTGATTCCAAGCATTTGCCCCCATTCTCACTAAGGGGACCAGCACCTTGTCACCACCATCTCTTCTGGGAACCTTGGCAAACTACAGAGTAAAGAGCTGTGAAGTCCCAGAGGCCGGGACTGGAAGCTTATCAGTGGCTTAGATGCTGTGTGACTTCGGAAAATTCAACAGTCTTTCTGCGCCTTGCTTTCCTCCATCCTTAGTTAGTTAGGTCTCATCTCGCTGTTGATGCCAAGAAGGGGTGTGTGGAGCACTGGGCAGGGGCTTGGCAGGCAGCGGGCTGAAATGAGCCGTTGTTGATTCAGTTGCTTGCTACTCCTTTCTCAAGGCTGGAGGTGGACCCGCTGAATTAGTTATTTGTTGGGTCAGAGCGCCCTCTGGTGGGCACAGGAAAGCACAGCTCAAGGGAAGGAAATAGGAACCAAAGTTTCAGCGGAGAATGAATCCATTCCTTCATTCCGCAAACTTCCTCGAACCCCTTCTACATGCTGGGTGGTGCTGGAGACCCATCAATGCCCACAACAGCCCTGGACCCGCCCTCCTGGGGCTCACAGTTCAGAGGCTGAGACATTGGTGACAGCCCAGAGAGGGTACCTACCTGACTGAAGGGGTCCAGGCGCTCTAGGCTGGAATGAGACCCGGAAGGAATACAGGCCACACCTTTTCAGACCTCCTGGGCCATGATGGGGAGCTGGGCTCTGGCCTGTGGGCACTGGGGAGCCATGGCAGGTTCTGAGCTGGGGAGGGGCAAGTTCAGATTTGTGCTGCTGCATCAAAGGGAAAGGGAAAGGAGGTGAGACTCCGGAGGGAGGACCATGAAGGAGGCGCCGGGACAGTAGGGGCGGGGCGTGCCCAGGACTCCACCGGGAGGGAGGGTCCCAGCCTAGTCCCCGCGTAAACAGGTGGGATGGTCTCCAGTCTGATGCCCCGTCCCACTGCCCAGGTGTGGCGTGTGTGAACGCTCAAAGGCGCCTGAGTCTCTGTGTCTAGCGGGCGGGCTGGTGTATATGTGAGTGCGAGAATGTGCCCCGGTGCGTTAGAATGTGTGAGTTGTGACCGAGCGGGTGTCTTATGAGTATTTGCTTTCTGTGAGTGTGTGGGTGGGTGTGAGCGCGTTGGCGTGTGTTAGTGTGATTGCAACACGGGCCGACACGAGCCTACCCCGCACCCTGGGGCCACCAAACCTCCCTGCGTCTGTGCGAGGATTGGCCACCGGGGGTGTGCGCCGCCGGAGCAGGCTCCCGAAGCTTGGACGTCACCCTCTGGTGATCCCCGCATCCTGGGGACTCCCAACAGCAGGGTCCCTGACTTCTGTGCTCCTAAAACAAATACACGCAAAACAAATAGAAACAACCATAAAAATACAACCCCGGTGAAGACAGAAAACCACAAAGCCGATTCCTAACTCAGCCCCTTCAGGCTTCCGCGCGGTCTCACCACTGGTGGAAAACAGCCCCGACGCCCTTCGGGGGCTGACACCGGAGAACAGGACAAAAAGACAGGTTCCCCCCTCCCCCCGCCCCCCCCCCTTGTTTCATTTCCAGACGACGAAACCGAGGCTGAGAGAGCGCGGAAGAAGAGCTCCAATCCGGGTGTGACCCCAGGGCCCCTCTTATGGCCGCCCCTAGTCCTGCGTACTCGTGTATTTCTAGACCGAATCCCCAGGGCTGAGGTCCTGGTGTCCCCGCCCCAGCTCCCCCCTCCCCACATCCCTACCCCGCCCCAGGCTGACCCTGTCCCGGCCCCTCGGCTCGCCCAGGCAAGGAGAGGGGCTCTCCGAGACTCCTGGGTGTGCGACCAGGTCTTAGTACAGCCAGAGGGACGAAATGAGGGTTCTGAGGGTAGAAGGCGACCCCCTCCCGCTACCCTCTGGCCTGCAAGATCCCGGAGGCCGACTGTCCACGCAAGTTGCGGTTCCCGGAATTCCCACCAGGGGGCGCTCCAGGGACGCTGGCTAAATACTCGCGGACCGGAAAGCACTGGAGAGCGCAGGGGTGAAGGCGAAATACCGTCCCAGGATTGATTCGGCTCCGAATTGGGGTTGAGATTCAACACTAATTACAAAAATAGCACCAGCTATTTCCTCTATACTTCTTACTCCATTCCAAGTACTGTTTGAAGTACTCCGATTGCTTTTTACATTTATTTTAGGTGTTTGTTTAGTTAAAATACACACGACACAAAATGTACCCCCAGAGCCATTTTTAACTGTAGAGTTCAGCGGTAGTAAATACATCCACGCTGTTGTGGGGCGGTCATCACCATCCATCCCAGAACTTTCTGTTTGTACAGCTGAAACTATACTTATTGAACCTTCTCCCTATCCGCTCAACCCCTTCCAGCCCACCAACAGACTTTCGACTACTCTCGGGACCTCAGTATGTGGAGTCACACAGCGTTTGTCTTTTTGTGGCTGGTTTATTGCATTTAGCGTAATGTCCTAAGGTTCATCCACGTTGCAGCACGTTGCCGAGTTAACCGCCTTGTTAAGGCCGAACAGTATTCCAGTGTATGTATATTGCACGTTTTGCTTATCATCAGTGGATGGACACTTGGCTTCCTGCCGTGTTTTTGGCGCTTGCATTCAGACTGTTTTAACGCGACTTTGGGCCCTTTTTGTTCATGTTTTGCACATGAGGAAACAGGCCCAGAGAAGGTAGTTGACTTGCCTAGGGTCACACAGCGCAGGAATGTGAAGGCAGGCGTCTACATCTGTGTGACCCCAGAATCCATAATGTTTCTCCCCTGTGGTCCCCCCACCCCACCCCACCCCCGCAGGTTTCCCGAGGAAAGAGGAAATCATGGGGTGTAGGGATGCTGCCTGAGGTGAGCTGGGATAGATCGGGAGGACCCGGAGTCACTGGCGGAGGCCGGTGTGCCGCCTGTGGATGGGACTCCCTGCTGGGGGTGGGGGAGGAGTCCAGCCTAGCCCCGCCCCCCAAGACGGAGCGATTCACCGCCTCTCTCATCTTCCAGGGACAGGATGCCCATTTTCAGGTGAGTAAACGGAGACACCGAGAGGTCAGTCACCAGCCGAAGGTGAGAAGGAGGATGGGCCGTGGCCGTGAGCCCAAGCAGCTCCTCTCCAAATACCTGTACTCCCACCGCTTCGCTCCAGCGTTTCGTCCTGCTCTCCCCGTAAGGACGCGGCACCGAAAATGTCCCCATCTGCCTCCCTTCCAGAAGCCCAGGGCAGGCTCTCTCCAAGTCCGCCTTCTGTGTCATTCCCTTCGGTGACGGGCGGGAGCGGCTGGGCTGGTCCAGACGAACGCCGGCTTGGAGTCGAAATCCCGGTTTCCTGGGACCAACGCCTGGATAATCCTGCGGCGTCCGAAGCCCCAGAAGGATCCACGGGCTGAATCTGGACTAGGAACGGCAGGCACTATTTCAACCCCGTTTGCCTTTTTTAAAAATGGTGAACATTTTTGCTGCCATCTCCAGGACGCCGGAGTGCCCACTCCGCATCTGAGCTCTCTGCGGATGCTCCCGCTGGGGTGGACAGCGCCGAGACGATTTTGTCCCCTCTGGAGCAGGACACGCGGACTCCGGGTCCGCCCTGCTAGCCGCCGCCAGAGGGCGCACTGTGGAGCATACCTCCAAAATGGCCGCCAGTAAGCAGTAAGCCCCTGGTCCTTTCCACTTGGAGGGGTGGGGTCTTTCCCCCTCCATTTGAATCTGGGCTGGCCTCTGACTCGGTTTCACCGTGAAGTCAAGTCCCACCCAATCACTCATTTCCTCAAACCCTCTGATGTTTTCTTAGATCACTAAAGGCCCAAACAAAAGTCCTCATAATGGTTAGACACGTATGTCCAGTACCACGGGCAATTGGGACAATTTACAATTAAATTAAACTGAATTGATTGGTTTGGTTAAATGTAAGATTGGACATCCATTTCCTCAGCCATCTCAGTCACATTATAGGTGCTCAAGAACCACGGGGGTGGGGTGGGGGGAGGGCGGGCTGGTTGCCATGCCGGGGAAAGAACAGGAATGTTCCCCATTATGGAAAGTTCTCTTGGACAGCACTGGGCGGCTTCTCTGTCCCGATTTGATCTGCTTCCCTGCCCACCACTCTCCTGTGGCTTCAGACACCCGGATCTCCTCGCTGTTCAGGGAACGCTGGGGGCTTGTTCCTGCCGCAGGGCCTTTGCACCTGCTGTTCCCCCTGGCTGGGAGAGCCGCTCCCCAGGATATTTGCACAGCCCCGTCCTGCACTTCATCCCAGCCTTTGTTCAACTGCCACAGTCCCAGGGAGGGCTTCCCGGACCACCCCGTGAAAAATGTAACCTTGGCTCACACGCCCACTTTTCCAGAGCTCTGACAGCCACCTGCCACGCTAACGTGTTTCCGGATGGCCCACTGACTGTATTTGTCGGGGCGGGGGTGGGGGCGCT
>PISW01003731.1:0-193774 GCA_004023785.1 Mungos mungo
TGGAGAAAGCTGACAGATGCTACCTCAGCCAGGTGATCAAGGTTAACATCAACATAAACATACGAGAAGAGTAATAAGTACTCTTGATATTATGTGATAAAAATGGCACTTCACCTGTGATATCTTCCTCCCAGGAACCCATGATCTCAATTTTATCATGAGAAAAACATCAGACAAATTCTAATAGTGGGTACCCTATGAAATACCTGCCCAGGATACCTCAAAACTGTCAAAATCATTAAGAACAGGAGAAGTCTGAGAAATTACCGCAGCTAAGAGACACGACAACAAAGTGTAATGCGCCATCCTGGATGGGATCCTGAAACAGAAAGAGGACAGTTGGCGTGAACTGAGGAAAATATGAAAAAGCATGGACATTGCTTAATAACAATGTATCAATATTGGTCCATTGATTATAACAAATGTACCATGCTAATGCAGGATGTTAATAATAGGGAACACTGGGCATAAGGTATATGGAAATCTTCTGTATTTTCTTCTCAATTTTTCTGTTGTCTAAAACTTCCCTAACAAATACTCTATTTAAAATTCCATGGGGTGGATTTAACCAGAACCCAAGTAGACAACTGTTGTCCCAAGGCTTCCCTTCATTCACATCCTGGAAATTCCCTACACCTACTTCCTTTGTTTGATTCCCTATGTCTTGGATCATGTCCTTCCTCTGTCTTAGTTTATTCCCTCATCTTGTTGGAGTTTCTGTCTAGTAGTTATCTGATGAAAAGTACACGGAAGGTAAATCTTACTAAATGTGTGTATTTCAAAATATCATTAATTTATCCTTGCCCTTGATTGCTTCTAGAATTCTAGGTTGGAGATCACTTGTACACATTTTCAAGCATTTGTACTTTGTCTTCTTACTTCTAGGTTGCTGTTAAGAAGTTGAAAATCATCCTAATTCTGGATCGTTTGAAATTGACCTCTTATATCTCACTGGAAGATTTAGCAATCTACCTAATTCATTCCTAATTATTTGTCATTTTTCATTTATCATATCAGGCACCTGGTGGTCCCTTTCAATCTGGAAGTTCATGTCATTCAATTATGGGGAAATATCTTGTATCAGTTCTTTGATAATTTCATCTCCCTGTCTTTTTGGTACATTTATTTTTCCTTATGGCACTTCCATTATTTACATGTTTCACTTCATGGGTTGCTTTTTAATCTACATTGTCTCCTGTTTCTTTATCTTTGTCTTTTTGTTGGGCATTTTGTGAAATTTCCTCAGCTTCATCTTTCAACCCTCTGTTAATTAAAAAAATAATACCCTAGTCTTATTAATAGAATATATGGTATATGTATGTAAATTTCTCCCTCAAGCTATGCTCTGTTTCTCCTCTCAGTCTGTTCCCATCCACATATTTTCCCCTCTATTTTCCTCTCTTTGTCTTTCACTTGTTTTCTTCTCTTCTCTGATTTCCCTCTCTTCTTTGGTTTTCCTCACTCTGTTTTCATGCTTCTTTCTCTTTCAATGCTTGTTGTCAGTATCCATCTCTGCTTCCCACCTGCTTGGCTCTCTTTGTGCCCTCCTTGACACTCCCTTATTTCTATTCCCTGATTTTCTCCTTTTCTACCTTCACTGTTTTGCCTGCCTTTCTTGTCCCTCCCACATGGGTTCCTGCTCCTCCGTCTGTCTCTCTCTTCCTCTGTTTCTTTACCTCACTTGACTTCTCTCTCCTTTCTTCCCCCTAGATTTACACCCTTATTACCTCACTGTTCACTCCCACCCCTGTATTCCTCCTCTTTCTCCTTTTTTCTTCTCTGACTCCTCCTCTTTTATTCTTTCTCCCACTCCATTTCTATTTCCATCCTATTGTCTGTTCATAATTTCTATATTGCTCTTTTTCTGTTTGTATTATAATCAGTTTTCAAAATATCTTACTTATTTCTGATTATTTTCTAAAAATGTGTATAGCATCTATGTCTTGTTTTATGGATATAGTATATTCTTTTTTTAATGTTTAATTATTTATTTTTGAGGGAGAGAGTGAGAGAGCTCACTTGCACTAGAGGGGGAGAGAAAGAGAATCCCAAGCAGGCTCCACACTGTCAGCGCAGAGCCCACTGTGGGGCTCAAATTTACAAACCGTGAAATCATGACGTGAGCTGAAATCAAGAGTCAGATGTTTAACTGACTGAATCACCCAGGGGCCTATATATTCTTATCTTTCAGAATATTATACTTTTATTTGGAGTGCTGGGGGCACCCTATTTTGCCTATGTTCTTCTATATTCATTTTTCCTGTTTTCTTGTTGGGTTTAGTCTCTGTTTTCACATTAGATGCTTCCTGATGCTACTTGATAGTCTCTCCCTGTCCATTTCTACTTAGGAATTTCACTAAAAAACTGATTGTAAGCTGTATGTATAAGAATAGGACTCATTAACTTGTGACTTTCACTGAAGGGTGGCAGAACAGGATGTGGCCAGTGTTTGGGGGGATCGACAAGTCAATATCTGTAAGCATTTTTCTTTAGTCTTAAAAAGAATCTTCCATTAAAATAAATTTTTGATCTTCTATGTACAGTGTATAAACCAAGATAATAGACTCTGGTACCTAGCTAAGGAGAAGACCTCCAGGTTTCCCCATTCATCACGCTGACTTTCATTTAAAGCTCCTGTTTTCTGCATAGAAATTCATTTTTTCTTGACTGTGCCTGGGGTGCAGTGGTCTGAAGCCCATTTGGTTCATTCTTTCTAAAGAATAAATATCCAGTGCTAGGTTGGAAGATACTGATTTAGCCTGGATTCCCCCCAAAGAAAAGCCTGAAATGAGGCATAAATAAAAGGTTCAGAAAACAAAATCATTTGGGAATCAGGTAAAGCTATTGGAAAATAATGAGCAAGGATGAAAATATAAATTGGACAGTTAGTAGCAAAAAAGCACACCCAATACACCAACTTAGATTTAATGATGAATTCTTTATAATGCTTAAGTAATAATTTCAATGTTGAGAATGTTGCAGAATATAAAAATCTGGATGTTTCCTACTTCCATTAAGCTGACACAAATGACATAAAGGAGGCTGGATATTAAAAGAATGAAATTATGAAAAAAATTTAAAAAAAAAAAAAAACGAGAGCACCTGGGTGGTTTAGTCGGTTAAGTATCCGACTTCAGCTCCGGTCATGATCTCACAATTTGTGAGCTCGAGCCCCACATTGGGCTCTGTGCTGACAGCTCAGAGCTTGGAACCTGCTTTGGATTCTGTGTCTCCCTCTCTCTCTGCCCCCCTCCCCACTCATGTTGTGTCTCTCTCAGTCTCTCAAAAATGAATGAACATTAAAAAATTTTTTTAAAGAATGAAAATATGATTATGTAAGCATTTACTACTAAAACAGTTTAAGATTAGGGGATTAGCCAAATGTGTGAGTAAATCAAGATCCTAAATAGGCCTTTGATAAGACACCCATTCCTTTTGTAAACTTCATAAGCTAGGAATGGAGAGCTCTTTTCTTAACATGATAAAGAATCAGTCTTAAGTCAACATTCAATATTCCCTTAACAATAAAATATTGGAAATATTCCCATTAAAGGTAGGAACAAGATATGAATGCAGGCATGACTAAAACTTAATTTGGTCTGGAAATTCAAAGAGCTTATGGATTCATAATCACTCTGATATTAGAAGGTAACTACTTACAAGTGCCAGTTCCTTCTGATTATGTAATTACAGTGCTCTTGAGGAGCGCTGTTTTCATTGAAGCAAATGCTCTGAACTCTCCAGGACTTTCTAAAAGTACAGAGGAAAGGGGTGACACTTAGGAGCTTAGTGAAGTGCTACTTACAGTGTAGAGTGGGAGGCCGTTATGTGTCTAGACTGAGAGGCTAGCCACAGTAATCCCATGATTGTTGGCTTTATACACACATTCCAGATACTCCCCAAGCCCCGCCGGGAGCATGATTAGAGGTGTACTCATATGATAGAACAGCATTCCTTATTGGAGTTGTGACTTGTGGATAGTTTTCATGTATGCTTCAAAGAAATTCTTGGAAGTATTTCTTAACATAGGGTAGGGAAATATTAATGCCTCTTTCCATGGATTTAAATATGACCTGTCAACAAAATGGAAACAAGATTTGAAAGCCAATATCACTGGTGGACAGGTCATGAAATCTTTGAGTAAGGAGCTCTGGGTTCAAGACCATCCATTGCTACCTATTGTAGGATTATGAAGTTACAGCTCTTTCTCGGTTGAGTTGTCAGATAGGCAAACATCTGCCTCACAGAACTCTAGAATCAACTAAGAAGAAAAAGCTTCTTGAACTGAAACTTTATGTGCTCCTTTTTCTGACAAATCCAGGACACTTTTCATCTGCAGTGTTTTCTTCTCTGTCACCATCAATCCTAACAGAGCATTCAAACTTTTGGGAGGCCTGGGTCAGAGCTAGGACTACTGAGGCTGTAAAAGCCTATAGTGTAAGGTTACAAGGGCTCTGCCTGCCTGGATGAACTAAGATCTGCAGATTAAGGAGGAGGTCTTTGGGTTCAGCAGTAAATTGAAGGACATAATGATTTTGTATTGATGGGTCCAGTAACCCAATTCATAGGTTGGGCCCATGTTAGAATATTTCCATGAGTCCAACAACCCTTAAAGAAATAATAATGATTACCCACATCATTTATTGGAGTGCCGTATGAGAACTCATAGCTTCAAGATCCAGTCTCTTCAGTTATGAGTTTCATGCTCTGAAACCCTGGGAGATGTGAGGCAGAACACAAGTCATGTGGGTATGAAACGTGCAGACCTCTTCACGGGGAAAACTAAAGGAGCATGAAGCATAAAAATAGCTCCAGTGAAGTCTATCCAAAAGATTCTAGTATGAATATGATACTATTTCTGTGCATTAACATGTTAATTTTGGTAGGCCATCTTAGCAGTTCTGCCAATCTTATTTCCAAGCTATAACCACAGTGGAAAGAGTTCAGATGCATAAGATGAAGTTCAAAATATGGAATATGGAACACCTGGATGGCTCAGTCAGTTGAGCGTCTGACTCTTGGTTTCAGCTAAGGTCATGATCTCACAGTAGTGAGTTTGAGCCTGGCATCGGGCCCTGCACTGACAGTGCAAAACCTGCTTGGGATTCTCTCTTGCTGCCCCTTTCCTGCTTGCTTTCTAAAATAAATACACTTAAAATTCTTTAAAATAGAAAAATATGAATTATGACATAGTAACTTAAGAAAATTTTTTGTAAGGTCAGATTTAGTTAATACTGTCTTGGTTGATAGATTGTATCCTTGAAGGGTTGTTGTTGTTGTTGTTGTTGTTGTTTTAACTTAGATAACAGTTTCTATGTAATGGTAATTAGCTCTTTGCTGAAGGTATGGTCCACCTAGTCTTTTAGTAATGCAGAGTAGAAAATGATCATTCCACACTTGCTGTAGAGTGGCTAGAGCAAACAATATGAAATGACTCCAGAAGGCAATTTTACTGGAAAGATCATATTGAATAAGCAATCTGCCAAGATCAGTTAAGTCAGGATATAAGTTGTGTATAGTTTTGTTGAAGTTAAAGCCCAAGAACATATTTCCACCAAACTACAGTTTTTACACGTTTGTCCATTGCTTAGTTTACTTTGATCTATAGAGAAACAAGTGTTTTGTATTGCTATAATCCCTTTTAAAAATGAATGTACCTACACATTTAGTAATATGGTATCCACTTCTTATAAATGCTATTTTATACTATTTTAATGAAGTAAGTGAAATCCTTTCATCTTATTTGCAGTATTAATATTCTTCCAGAAGGTATTTTAACTTCAAAATGCTTCACCTGCACATATATATCTTCCACTGTGTAGTAAATGTTTCAATAATTCTCTATATAGTTGAAAATGAATAACTGCTGTCCTACTTTGGAAGGCTGCTGCTAATGTATCTAAATACTCATTTTGAGGCCACTAGAATAATTTTTAATTCTTTTTAATTTATCATGATGTTAAATCATGAGAGATTTTAAATGGTTAAATTCAAGTGTGATGAGTGTTACTCAAGGTCATTGGAATTTGCACATCTATAGGAATAAAATACCCACAAGTTAAAATATTTTTCCTTTATTATTGCTCAGATATTTAAAATTGGGGGAAAAATGCTGCCCTTATTCATAGAAAAACATGCACACGTGCATCATGCTTTCTTTATGGTACTTCTATTAGCTTGTTTTACTAGGAATTCTGGGTGCATTTTATTCTTTAAGTGATTTTAAATAAAGCTGTCTATCACAAATATCCACATTAACTCAATTTACAGTGAATTCAGGTATTTCCCACTATTTTCCAGAAATATAATTTCAGTTATAGATCCCTTGTCTCTTAGAGGTCTTCTACACCAGTTTGTAGCAGACAGATCTCTTAGCACCAATAACAGAATGCTGCATCCTGGAATTAAACATGATTAGTTTCATTAACTGCTGGCACTTAATATTCTTCATTCTACCCCTTTAGTTCTCTTCTTGAATGGCCAGGACTGGAAACCCTGGAAGGGAGCTTCTCTTCCCAAGACTCCCTTGCCAATAGGGTTTTAGATTTATTCAAGATCCCACCAATGAAATATTATTTTCATGCTCTACTCTGTGACCGTAGGTGGAGATATGGATTTCCCAAGCATGAGTTTTTTGTAACAGTTTCCGCATTCACCATTGTGGATGCCATGAAGGGGTTCCAAAGCCTGTGGCAGATTTCTGAAGATAGCTGACTGGCAGCAACGCTGACTGTCTGTAGCCCTAAACTGAAAACCACTGACTTTTGCTACTTAGGCTTTCACTGGTTTCATAAACATCTAGAAAGGCAGGTCAAGTTAAGGCAGAGAGAAGCTAGCAGACATGGAGAGTTTAGAGTCTAGATGTCTAAGGAAAAGCTGGGGTGGTGAGCAAGGTCAGTGCAATCTGATCTGGTCAAGGTAGTTAGTTTTCTATCCATTCATATTGTTTGCAGGATATGGGTTGCCCATGATGATAGAAGTAAATCCCACTTCATTCAGGGGGTGAGAAAAAGGCTTAGTTACCTAGTTTCTACATTTCCACTCAGTAGGCCATTTGCATCCCATCCGTCTGGCAGCATTTTTCACCTCATAAGTCACATAATAAGCAAGTCACTTAATCTGAAGATGATCCCCACCACCTACTCAGGGAGTTGTGATTAGCAAGTGATTTCTGGCATGTGAAAGGGCCCAGCATAGAGTAGATCCAAAGCAAGACTAAGCTGCTCAGGAAACCTAAGCAAGTAAATTAATTTAGTAAGCCTGAGTAATGAGTGCTGGTGCTTATAAGGAATTCCACTGCCTTGTCGAACTAGCAAATCCAGATCTGGCTCCTGTCACCCCGTACTATGCAGAAGACAAAACAGTAAGAGAGTTCTATCATGTCAACTTTTTTACTTACTACTAAATCTGGCATGCAACACCATTCACTCCATCCTTGCTTTTATGCTATATCATGTTAGTTTTTTAAAAAAATATATTGGACTAAGACAAAGTACATTCCACCCTCTCTCTCCAACTGAATGAACCCATAAAACCTGTACAGAATGCTTGGTACAGCTGTTTGAAGATTCTGAAAGTGGAAAATAGCAGGCAGATTGGAGAAGACCAAAATCTGGAATACTATAGAACCAGTAATGAATTATTTTCTCCGGTATCCCCCAGCCTGGACTCAAGACAGCCTGAAATCCAGAGATGGCTGTTGACACCACCGGAGAAATCCTCCAGTTCTGGTCTAAGACATGAGAAAGGGATCTCTGAGAGATCAGAGACAGTTGAGAAAATTCCTTACTTTTCTTTCTTTCTGTCTTATATTTTGGTTCTCTCACATCCCATCTTCATGGCAATGACAGTAGGGACAGCCAGAGCAGCAGAGACCTGCACGTGTCTTAAATTCTGAGGGAAGGGATGTTACTCTCCAGTGAGAAGATCTGTGGTTTCATGAGAGTGCATGAACTCCCATTGCCTTGTTATCATCTGTTCTCCTATCTCTTAGCTGAAATATGGGTATAGCGGTGGAAAGTGTGCAGCAGAGCAGGGAAGATGAAACCCTGGATTTCTGTCCGGAGGACTGAAAAGGGAGCCACAGAAGACCAAAAAGCGATAGATAAATTATGAAGGTGGAAGATTTGGGTAAATGACCCCTGTACATTTATGAACTCCTGGGCTCATTCCAAAGCTGCACATGCATGAATCTGATCCTAAATAGCCCACCAACAGTAGTTCAGTTAAGAACTGAATGAAGAGATAGGCCACTGCCAATGTCCCAGACTGGCCACTGGGTGGCGCACATTCAAGACAGATCTAAATAGCTTTGCAAAGGCTTTGAAAATGGAACTGACGTTGAAACCAGAGGAGACTACTTGGATCTTGCAACATGAATCCAACCAATCAGTTGCCTAAGAAAACAAATATACCAACATTCTTCATAGGACTTAAACAAGACCCGGAATTTTATAATATAACTTTCAAAGTGTTCATGATACAATTCAAAATTATCCAGCATGTGAAGAAACAAGAAAATCTCAACTCACATGGGAAAAGACAATCGACAGATGCCAGTGCGGAGATGACACGGTTATTGGAACTATCTAATACAGACGTTAATGCATATATGATAAATATGCTCTGGAAAGTAAGGGCGAATACTCTTAGAATTAATGGAAAGAGAGAAAACATCAGCAAATAAATGGAAGATATAAAGGAAAACCAAATGGAAATTTTAGAACTAAAAATAAAATAAACATTTTGAAATTCACTGAATGAACTCGGTAGTCAAATGGAGGTGACAGAGGAAAGAGACAATTAACTTGAAAACAGAACAATGGGATTTTCCAGATTGAACAACAAAGAGGAAAAAATTGTAAAGAAAAATTTTGCAGAGCCTCAGGGACCTGAATGATAATACTAAAAGGTCTAACATTTATGTCACTGAAGAAACCGAAAGGGAGGAAAAAGATGCAGTACAGAAAAGGCATCTGAAGATAATATATTTGAAGAAAAATTTCCACATATAGGTGAAAGACATAAATGTACAGAATCAAGAAGCCAAGGAAAGTGCAGACAGGATCAACAAAAAACTTCACACCCAGGCACAACATCACTAAATTTTTGTAAATTAAAGGCAAAGAAAATGTCTTGAAAATAGCCAGAGAAAAACAGTGCATCATATACAGAGTAACAATAATTTTAATAATTGGATTTCTCATCAAAAAACGATGGAGGAAGCACACAAAAGTGACCTGACAATTCTCAAGTGCTGAAGGAAAAGAATTGTCAATTCAGAATTGAACATGCAGCAAAAATATCACCCAGGAGTGAAGGATGGCATTCTCTGCTGAGAGAAAACTAACAGAATTCTCTTCCAGCAAACCTACACTAAAAGAATTACTAAGGAAAGTTCTTCAGAAAGAAGGAAAATAGTATCAGAAGGAAACTTGAAACTTCAGGAATGAAAGAAGAGCAACCGAAGTGGCAAATATCTGGGTAATTCCAATAGATGATTTCTCCTCGAGTTCGTTCAAGTATGTTTGATGGTTGAGAGCAAAAATTATAATGTAGATCTCTCTCAACTTATGATGGGGCCATATCCTGATAAACCCATAAGTTGAGAATATCATAAGCCAAACATGCATTCCATACATCTGACCTATCAAACATCGTCACTTAGCCTGCCCTACTTTACACGTGCTCAGAACACTTATTTTAGCCTATCGTTGGGCAAGCTCATCGAACACGAAGCCTATTTTCTAACGAAGTATTGGGTATCTCACGCCATTTATTGAATATTATACTGAAAGTGAAAACCTGAATGGTTGTATGGTGACAGAATGGTTGTTTAGTGTTTTGGTTGTTTACCCTTGTGATTGTGTGGCTGACTGAGAGCTGCGGCTTGCTGCCCCTGCTCAGCCTTATGAGAGAGTATTGTACCCCATAGCGCTAGCTGTGAAAAGATCAAAATTCTAAGTACGGTTTCTCATAAATACATAGTGTTCCCACACCATCATAAAGTCCAAAAATTGCATGTTGAACCATCGTGAGAGACCATCCATACTGGAGTTTTCAGTATTATGTAGAAATACAAAAGACACCTATAATGCAAGGGGAAGAGGGTGAAGCCTCTATTATTGTGTTGTTTCTACTTTCCACCTGATGTGATAAAATACTGATTTTAAGTAGACTGTGAAATGTTAAGTAGGTATATTATAATCCTCAGATTAGTCAATAAAAAAATTCCATACAAAGAGACAGAGTAAAATGCACATTAGGTGGAATTAAACACCAAAAAGTTTGCATAACCCTAAAGAAATAGAAAAGAGGAAACATAATAAAAAGGTAACAAACAGGGGCACCTGGGTGGCTCAGTCAGTTAAGCATCCGACTTCAGCTCAGGTCATGATCTCACAGTCTGTGGGTTCAAGCCCTGAGTTGGGCTCTGTGCTGACAGCTCAGAGCCTGAAGCCTGCTTCAGATTCTCTGTCTCCCCCCACTCTTCACCGCTCCCCCAATACACTCTCTCTTTTTCAAAGATGAATAAATTCTTAAAAAAAAGGTAACAAAGAAAATAAATAATAAAATGGCAAAAATGCTAACAATATATTAAATGTTAATGGTCTAACCACATAAATTAAAAGAGAGATTGTTAAAGTGCATAAAAATATGTGACTCAATACTATATTCTGTCTATAAGAGACATATATAGATAACCTAACAGCAAAAAATATGGAAAGATACATATCATGGAAGCAATCTTAACTTCAATGGGAAAACGTCGTTTCTAGTTAACAATAGCCCTCAAAGAAGCTGAGAATAAGTACATGGAAGTGGCGGGAGCTCCAGAGGTTGAATGGTTAGTGAGGCCGTGGTTGGAGCTGTGATCCCATAAAACTATGAACCATCACCTTATGCTATAATTATGTGGCCATGTGAAGCTGGAAGCTGGGTGAATAGATGGTTTAGCCACCGTCTCTCAAGAGAGCAAACCAATTTGGACTTGTTCCCAGCATCTCATCTTTCCAAAAGACTTCCTCTTTGAAGATAAAACAACTCCCCCCCCCCTCGGTTTGACAAACTAGTGTATCTATGGGGAGAAATGCTACTGCACCCAGTCCTTTTCACCCCTGCATCCTGAGCCTATTATGCCTGTTTGCCCAAGGCACTTATTATTTTGACATCATTCCCCCCTGCAGAGACTGTGCTGCCTCTTTCCTAAAGTTTATTGTTGCCATGCTTTGACTCCGTTTCCCTCTGTGTTTTTTTTACCCTCATATTTATACCTCTATCTTCTAAGGAGAAAGGTTACTCTGTATTAATGAGAGAAAACAGAATTCTCTTAGGTCCTTTCCTTCTTCCTCCCCAAAATGTCTTGACCTGGGACATGCTTGATTCAACATGTTAGGAATGATAGGCATTTTAAGTAGTTCAGGGTAGAGTATCAGTATAGGTAACAGCTGGGTTATCCTTCTCCTACTCTCATAGGGAAACTATTCCTGAAAATATGAGAAACAAAACACAAAACAAGCTTCCTGGGGAGGAGGAGAGAAGCCTCAGCAAGACTATGCCCCGTGTTGACGTTGTTCACCAGGTCCAGAAGCCTAGACACAGTATAGATTTAAGGGGGGGTGAAAGAATGAACTGCAATCAAAAAAACCATCATACTTAAGAAATGCTTTTGCTAGAGAACCGACTTGTTAGAAGTTTTTAAGATTTGAGGCTGAATAAAACGTTGTCAGAGATGTGGGTAGAAATCGTAGAGATGAAAAACCTTGCATCAAAGTCATCTAGCCAACTAACAAAGAACAGCATTAGCATGGACTGTTGCTTTCTCCAATGACAGTTTTGCTAAAAGCATTGGACATTCAGACACGGAAAGTAAACTGCCTGCCCTTGCTAGCCATTTGTACTGACATTTTGATTGGAGCCTTTAGGCTTCTGGTTCAGGCTTAATATCCTGGCCTGAATTTTTACAATTGTTGGGCTGGATATTTGGAAGGGAGTGAGGGAGAAGGTCATGAGCTGTACACATAGTCTCAAAATTAATCTTCTTAAAAACTCATTAATTCCTTGCTCAATCTCCCACTGGCTTCTCACTGAACTCTGGAGAATGTCTATATTCTTTAAACTGGCTTTCCCCCAAAGCAAACTGGTTTCACTTTCCTTTGAGGAGGTCATGCTCATTTGGAACCTTATTCTCTCTTTCCCCTGCCATTCCCCCCAGCATGGAGAATCAGGCTTTCCTTTGCCTTTCCCCAAATCTCATTTGCTTCTGTGAAAAATCAGTCTCCTCTACACTGAGTCACAATATTTTTTCTTTCTTGTTTTTTATAGCACTGTATATACCAGCCAAAATAAGAGGCACAGACTGTCTAAGGTTAATTGTCTATTGTCTGTGTATATCTTGGGTCTGCAAGTGAATTTTAAATCCTTAGAAGCCATGGGCTCTGGCTTACATTTGTTTTCCTATTACTAAGGCAAAATAGTTGAAACGTACCTTAACAAAGTTCAAAAGCAAATGTGAGCTTTTTTGTGAATACGTTTCTAGCCCATAAATCATAGTTTTTCTTTGCATATGCACATTGATGCTTCTGGCATGCTTCTACCTTGATCAAAACACATGTTCCAAATGCAGAGTCAAAGCAATGATTTTCTTGTGATAACATGAAAGTCGACAATATAGCAGAGTCATGGCTAATATCCAGGATTAAATGGAAAGTCACAAGCATAGATAACGAATCTCGGTGAGTAGATTGGTTATTATGAACAGATGCTAGTTCTGCCAGTAATTGACAACAAAATTTTCTATATTCTTGTGGGCATTTTAGGTGACAAATCATGTGCTGAATACTTTGCTGATTGGCTTGCACCAGATTTGTATTGCTACCTGAAGGTGTCCGTTGGTTGCCCTTAGATCCATTTCTTTTTATTTGTTTCAGGGAAACATTCATAAGAATGAGCTTTTAATAAAAGTAGATGCTTTCAATAAAAGGCTAATTATAAAATACTAGACATTATGGAAACATGGAAAGAGTCAAAAAGCAGCCTTCTCCTCTCCTCTAGCTCCAGAGACAGCCACTATGGCCAGTTTGGTAGAGGCGCTGGCAAACTAAAGCCTGTCACCACCTTTATTGTAAGTAAATGTCATGGGAACACAGCCATCCCTAGTCATTTTTGTATTGTCTAGGGCTCCTTTTTCACTACAACAGTGAAACTAAGTAGTTGTGACAGACACTGTAGGGCCAGCAAAGCCTAAAATATTTACTATCTGGTTTTTTAAAGAAAAAGTTTGTCAACTTCTAATCTAATATGGCTTATACTGTTCTTATACACGTGCAAATATCCATATGCTTTTTAAAAATCTTACCGACATGTTACACGTACATCTGAAAATTGCACAAATGATTGTACAACTAGGGAAATATTTAGAAAGTGAAGATCCCCCAATAACTAGCATTCAGTTCAAGAAATAGAATATTTTCAGCACCACAAAAGTCTCCCTTATGCCTCTTTCTTGTCACTGCCATCTCTTAAAGGTAACTTTGTCTTGATTTCTAATCCTGTAAGTTAATTTTGTCTGATCTTGAACCTATCTAAAGTGGAGTGCACATTATGTGTTCTGTGCCTGGCTTCTTTTGCTTAACATTATTTTTTAAGAATCATCCGTGTTTTTGCATATAGTAGCAGTGTTTATGCCCGTCACCATAGCATTTCACAAGGTCAATATGCCACACTTATCATTCTACTGTTAGTGTGGACATTTGCAGGATTTTCAGTTGGGGGTTACTTTAAATAATGCTGAAATGAACATTTTAACATGTGAATATATGCTCCATTTCTCACACATGCATTTTTGAAATTATTGAAGAATGTGGTTCTGTAACAACCTTCCATGTCAATCCACATGGAATTACCTTATTGTGTTATTATAGTTGTGTAGTATTTTACTGTATAATATTCTGTATCATATTTCCCTCTTATTGGTCATCCAGTCATGTGGCAGAGACTGCTGGTTGTTCCCTTAAATCCATTGTCTTTTTTTCCTATTATCCCTTTCTTCCTCCACATTTTTAGCGAGGCACATGACTTCCCAGAATAAGACTGTACTTTCCAGTCTCCCTTGCACCTAGATGTAGCCAAGTGACTAAGTACTGGGCAATATAATGTACATAGAGCATCAAATAGCAGATTTTAGAACCCTTTCTAGAAGACAGAATGACTACACCTCTGCCTTTCTATGTCCCTTTCTCCATCCTGCTGCCTGTAATCTCAGATTGCCATCTAGTATCTTGAGTTGAGGCCTACACACGGAGCCGCAAGATATAAGGAATACGGGTCCTGATATAATCAAGGGTTAGGCTTACCCTGGGCTGTCTACGTGAGCTTTCACATGAGCAAGAAACGGATATCCTTCTTCCTTGAGCTACATTTGTTTTTCTGCCACTTCTAACTGACATGCATTATAACACATGCAAGTTAGTTTCCAATTTTTGTGATTATGCAACGTCTTTCCTTATATCTTTATACTTTTCCATGTCTATTTTGTAGGAAAAAAATTACCAGAAGTGGAATTGCTAGGTTAAAAACTAAGAACGTTTCAAAGTGTAGATACTGCCAAACGTTCTTCCAAAATGTTGTGCCAACTATATACCACTTACATTATGAGTGATATTTCCTCATTCAGCATCAACTTGCCAAACCTCTTGTATTAAAGAAAAGAAGCAAAACAAAGGAAAACTAAAGGTGATATGTTTGGATTCTTTTCTCTTTTGTAAATGTTTTTTATGTATTACTGATTTTTGATTTGTGGTTATTATTAGGTTTATATATAACATCATATGCATATAGCAGTCTATAGTAAGTTGATGAGCAATTAAGTTTAAACTCATTCTAAAAGCACTAAATTTTTACTCCTCCACAATTTTTTGTGTGTATATGATGTCATACTTTACATCCTTTTATTTTGTGAGTCACTTAACTGGTTTTTATAGGTATAATTGATTCTACTGCTTTGTGCTTTAACTACCATACTGATTTAATCTCCCACTTTTATTATGTTTGCATTTACCTGTGAAAATTTTCTTTCTTAATTTTCCTACCCCTCATTATGGCCTTTCTTTCTACTCAAAGAATTCTCTTTAACATTTCTCATAAGGCTAGTTTAGTGGTGATGAACTCCTTTAACTTTTGTTTGTCTGGGAAACTCCATCTCTAATTCTTTTTTAGAAAATTTTTTAATTGTGTTTATTTATTTCTGAGAGAGAGAGAGAGAGAGAGAGAGTGCAAGTTGGGGAAGGGCAGACACACACACACACACACACACACACACACACACACACACACACAGAATCCAAAGCAGGCTCCAGGCTCTGAGCTGTCAACACAGAGCATGACGTGGGGCTTAAACTCATGAGTGTGAGATCATGACCTGAGCCGAAGTAGATGCTCAACCAACTGAGCCACCCAGGCACCTGTATCTCTAATTCTATTCTGAATGATAATCTTGCTGGATAGAGAAACCAAGAAGGTTGCAGGGTTTTTTTTTTCCTTTCAATACTTTGAACATATCATTCCATTTGCTTCTGGTATGCAAATTTTCTGCTAAAAAATCAACTGATAGCCAATTTTACACACAAGGGTTTCCTTAATGCCTTTAAAATTCTCCTTTTATGACTACTTTTCTGCCATTTTATTACTTGTCTTAGTGCAGACCTCATTGGGTTGATTTTGTTGGGAATTCTCTATCCTTTCTGGATCTAGTTGTCTGCTTCTATTTCCAGATTTGGAAAATCTTCAACTACTATTTTTTGAAATAAATGTTCTGCCCCCTTCTCTCTCTCTTCTCATTCTGGGATCCCTATAATGCAAATGTCATTACACTTGAGATGTTGCTGAGTTCCTTAACCTGTTACCATTTTTTATTATTCTTTTTCTCTTTTTGCTGTAGAACTTGGCTGCTTTCCATTAGTGTCTTCTAGCTCATTGATCCATTCTTCCTCCTTTAATTTGATGTTGATTCCCTTTAATGAAATTTTAATTTCAGTTACTGAGTTTTTCATCTCTGATTGGTTCTTTTTTAATATTTTCTATCTCTCTTGTGAAGGTGGCCCTGAGATCCTCCACTCTTTTCTCAAGTCCAGTGAGTATTTTTATGGCCACTACTTTGAATTCTTTATCAGGAATCTTGCTTATCTCCATTTCATTTAGCTCTTCTACTGTGGTTTTGTTTTTTTCTTTCATTGGTGCCTATCCCTCTGTATCTTAATTTTGTCTAACTCTCTGTGTTTGTTTCTACATGTTAGGAAAGTCAGCTATGTCTCCTGATCTTCAAAGTAGTGGCCTTATAAAGAAAAATTTCTGGTGGCACCTATGTGGCTCAATCCATTAAGCATCCTACTCTTGTTTTTGGCTCAGGTCATGATCTCACGGTTTATTAAATCAAGCCCTACATGATGCTCTTTTTTGATAGCACAGAGTCTGCTTAGGATTTTCTCTCTCTCTCTCTCTCTCTCTCTCTCTCTCTCTCTCTCTCTGCCCCTCCCCCTATTCATTCTCTCTTTCTCTCCCTCTCTTTCTCTCTCAAAATAAATAACCTTTAAAAAATAAAAACAATAAAATATTTTTTAAAAAAAGAAACATTTCTATGTGCCCTGTAGCACAGTGTCCCCTGTTCACCAGAACCAGGTGCTCGAGAGATGTCTCCTATCTTCAGTCCAATCTGTTACAATGGCCCACTTTTCCTGTAGTAGGCACACTGGGCAAGTTTGATACCTGTGCTGTTAAGGTACCAGTCTTGGAATGCCATGGGTTTGTAGTTGTGTGGTGTTAGCTGTCAGACCAGATGCCTGCCCTCGGGCCATCTGCCAGGACCGCAGTCACAGGTTAAAAATTAACTGCAGGGCACTCTCCCTCTGTTGTCCCCTGAGAAACTTTCATTAGTGGTCAAGGCCTGCAGTCAAGTGAGATGCCCGCCCTCAGTCTGTTTGTTGAGGCTGCAGTATAATGGACCTGTAGGGTGTCTTGTCCCCTAAGAGGCTTTTTTTTTGGTGAGCAGGGCCAGCAGCTAGACAAGATTTTTGCCCACTGTCTGACCACTGGGGCTGCAGTCACCCCAAACTTCAGGGCTCTTTCCCTGTGCTACCGCCCTGAGCAGTTTTTATTGGTGGTGGGGCTGACAGTCAGACCAGATGCCTATCATCAGTCTGCTGCAACTGCAATTGCACTGTTGTGTGTGGTTATCTGCTTCTTTCCCCAGGGAAGGGGCACTTTGGAGGGATGCCTTCTGAGTGGGGCAGGTTGGCTAGGATAGATCCTCAGGAGAATGCCAGGGCAGGGTATACAGTGTTAGAAAGATGGGTGGGGAGTATTACTGCCAGTTCCCACAAGTATCCAGATATCTAGGCTAGGGGTAGAGGGTAAGGGAGGAAAAATGGCACCCACCTTCTCTTTTATTATTGGAGAATTCTCCTAGAGATCCCTGCCCATCAAGTGAAGGTTCTGAGATTAATAAGTAGATCTTCTTCATGTATACCCCAGACACTTTTCATACATCTGCTTTTCTGCTGTATCTTGGTAGGGTTGTTTGTTATACTGGCTCTTTAAGGGTGGAGATTCAGTTTCCTGTCACCCTCTAGCACTTCCAGAGCTAAGCCCGCTGATATTTAAAATATCTCAAGTTAAGCCCTGATGACTATGAAAACTCATGATGTTAAGTGCCAATGCTTTCCAAAGCCAAATGTTATGGAGCTCATCTTCTCAGTGTATGTCCCCCACACCTCGAGTGCCTGGGGTGAAGTCTGCTCCTCTTCCTTCTCCATGTTTGTGGTGTCTCTCCCATTTGTGGTTAGTCTGTCCAGGAATTTGGTTCCCAACTGAGTCTCCACCCACCTACTCTTTTCCATGTGGTCCCACTATGACTGATGGTAGAAAGTCTGTTCTGCCAGCCTTTGGGTTGTTTTCTGGGTTAATTGCACTGCCGGGGCTGTTATCTAGGTGTGTCCATGAGATGAGGTGAACTTAGGATTCCCTTCCATCTTCCCAGAAGTCTAAGAACTGAGTTTTGTGTTATCTTTTGTCCATTCCCTTAGCATTGCTTTTTTCACATTCTGGAAATCATATCAGTGGCAAGTAATTTATGTTTAATTCTTTTTTTTTAAGTTTATGTATTTGTTTTGAGAGACAGAAAGAGGGAAAGAAGAAGGGAGAGAGGGAGAGAAAGAGAGAGAAAGCAGGGAAGGGCAGAGAGAAAGGGATAGAGAGAATCCCAAGCGGACTCCACTCAGTCAGTGTGGCACCTAACTCAGGGCTCGATCCCACAAACTATGAGATCATGACCTGATTCGAAACCAAGAGTTGGACACTTAACCAACTGAGCCCCCTAGGCACCCCTAGGTTTAATTATAATATAAACCTTATTTTTCTTGTCATATTGCATTGGGAATAAAATCAGAACAATATTTAATATCAGTGAACATAGTCATACTTTTTCCTCTTCCTAATGAGAATTCCTTCAGTAATTCACCAGTAAGTATGATGTTCAAAGCAGGCTTTTAATCAATGTTTTAAATCAATGTAAGTTTAAAAATGTTTAGTCTCACTTTAATACAGTATTTTAAAATATAAATAAAAAATAGGTTGTCTTTGGTGGTAACAGGAGAATTTCCTGTCCTGGAGGTTGCTAAGTAAGCAAAGTGGCCTTTACAAAAGCTGGAAGTGTAGACACTTTCACTGGCTCTGAGTTTTAGAACACTTGGTGAGTGACCTAATTTTGAGATGCTTTGGTTTTCAGCTCCAGCAGGAAATACTTCTAGAATGCCACACTTTGTACAATATAATGCCTCTGTTTTTGGAGGAGGTGTTTAAATTACAACATTATTTGCCAACAGTTTTGCTATATGAAGGATGTTTTTAAAATAAGTCTAAGACCTGGCCAATATAGGTTAATAATATTTATATTAATAAAATTTATTAAAAATATTAATAATACTTTTTTTTTAGTTTGGCAAGAGGCTATCCAAAACTAAATCATCTGGGTTACTTAATGTACATTATTACTAGCCCAGTTACCCGTAAGACTTAGTCAACTTTGTTTTCTTTTCCCCTTCAGCCCACATTCAGAATGTCATTAAGCTCTCACATAGCTTCTTTCCTCCATTCCTACCACCTTGGTGAAAGCTTTCATGTCTTGACCATGTCACCCACAAAGACCAATAAAAATGCTGTAAGTAATAGACATAGGCTCCCAAGTCTAGCCTCTGGGACAAAATCTAATTCACTAGGCCCAGCATAATGCTATCAATTGGTAGAGCATTTAGGCTATCTTGAAAGGGCACAAGCCAAATCTTGAGACAGAAATTGAAAACTGTTATCCTGGGATATATGGTAGAACTCCAGAAAGCTCTGCAACAGAAAACAATGTGATTTGGAAATTGCTTCACAGTCATAAAGAAAATATTTTGACCACTCTGAGGGATGTTCCAAGCACTAGTTTGTGTCTTACCCTTGCTGCATAACCCTTTCAGGTCAGCAGAAAGGTCAAAAAACTGGCCAGAGTTCAGAATGAACATGCTTTTGAGATTTGCGAGAAGGAGAATTCAGATCTAATGTCTGTAAGAACAAACCTTAGACATTCTGGCCACAATTCATTTGTTATTGATACCATATGATTGCAATGACATTCAGTGGTGTAAGGGCAATTCTTTCTGCCAAGACAAAAAAACTTGTATGCAGCTTTCTGGTTTTGGCCACTCATGTAACAAAGATGTAATTTTGGTTATTTTCATTTTTTAGCCCTCCAAGGGCCTTGTCATTCCTCCCTTCAATCTCCACCTATTTTATACCCAAATGGTCAAGATAGAACTGTTAGATTTGTCAGAAACTATCTCTCTTAAGGTTATAAGAATATAGAAAGAAACCATTTGGCCTCTAATGTATCATAGAGGTAAAACCTTACTTCTTTCTTTTCTCTAAACTGTACCATCAGAATATAATTTTAAAGTGCTAATGGTTGAGAGACTTGCCCATGGAATTCGTTTTCTGCTGATGCTTGGGGGGTCTCTTCTTAATCCATTTCAGAGATGAAAAATGCCTTTTTTCCCCCAGAGATTAAAAATGCTCCCCCCACAAGACTATATTCACTCACCAAGGATAAATGAAGTACTTAGAATCACCTAGCCTTCCCTAAGGAGGGAGGCAAATCATGAGAGACTCTTGAATACTGAAAACAAACTGACTGCTGAAGGGGGAAGGGGGATAATGGTCATGGAGAAGGGCACTTGTGGGGAAGAGCACTGGGTGTTAGATGGAAACCAACTTGACAATAAACTATAAATAAAGAAAAGAATAAAAGAGATATAGAATATATTATCATTAAAAAATCACCTAGCCCTCTAGCTGCAATGATTTACTGAATGCAGTTAGTTGAAATCAGCAACTCTTGGCACATGCACTTATACCAGCAACTGGATTATTTCTGGATGCTAACGTTTGGACTTTGGTGAACTGGTAATCAAATTGATCCTTACTTGTTAGTCAGGTGTCTTTGTTTATATCCTACTGAGGGCCACAGTTATCTGGCTGACTCATTTGATTTTTGTCACAAAGATTCTAAATCTTCATATGTAGCAATTCAACCACAAAATCAGGAGATGAGATAGGGAAAATGAAAGGCGGTCCACAGTTGGACCACTGAGTGGGGTATATAGAATTTGGATGGGCCTCTCCTCTGGTTAACCATTTTGCTGCAAGGGATAAGGAGACTTCTAAATCTTGGCAATATGTGGGGAGGGTGGAAAATTATCAGATCACATTTCATTACAGTTTGGGAGCTACTTCTAAAGAAGTTCTTTAGCAAGAAATAATGTCCTACCAGTGTCCTTTATATAGATGAGGTAAGGGAAACAATACATAACAGCCTCTTCTTGCTAGCATCCAAGGACATGAAACCTGGGCAGGATCCCAGACCCTTCCCTTTCTCAGCCACATCTAATCAGTCACTTCATTATGTCCCTACTGACTGCACTCATTACCCATGTACAATGTGGAACTGTTAGAGAGTATAGCTAAGAAGAGACAAAACCAGCTACCCCCCCACTCAGATAATTTAAAGAGTTGAACTGAGTCCAGCATTTCTGTTCTGGTTACTAGTGCAACCACCCCAAACTTAGTGGCATATAATTTTATTAAAAATAACAGCTGTTTTCACAGATTTTGTGGGTCAGTAATTTAGTCCAGACACAGAGAAGACTGTTCATGTCTGCTATGCCATGTCTGGAACATCAGCTGGGACGATTCAAAGATTGGGATAAGTTAACAGCTGAGGATGGGAATCACCTGGATACATCTTCACCCAAATGTCTAGCAGTTGACACTGCTTATTGGCTGGGCTACTGGCCAAATTACTTATGCATGGCCTCTGCCTTTGGGCTAATTTGGGCTTCCTCACAGCATACATAGCAACTGGGTTCTAAGAATAAGTGTCATAGAAGGCAAGGCACAGTGCAAGGTGTTCTTATTATCTAGACCCCGAAGGCATGTGGCATCACTTCCATTATACTCTATATAATGAGTCACAAAGGTCGTTTCAGTTCGGTTCTACAAGTGTTTCTTTGGGAGTTCAGAATAAGAAGACAAAAAGCTTCTTCCTCTTCATGTCTTATTCTCAGAGGATGTCTTATGGTGTATACACAGAAAAATTCAGGGATACTCTCCTATCCCTGAGGATAGGAGACTGTGAAAAAGGAGGCTTTGGTATCTCACTACAACAGTATATAGGAGAGGGGTAAGCTGAAGTAATAACTGGGGCAAAATTACTCTTCCCAGACTCTGGTTTGGGAGATGCCCTCTCAAACCATCATGGAGTGCCTCTGTTGCTGTTGACTACAAGGCAACAAGTTTGAGAAGTTGAACCGTGTGTTTATCACTTGGGAGCTCAACAATCACCCTCACAGTCTCAGGGGTATTTGGAGACCAAGTCTTGTACAGAATGTTCAAAAACCAAAGGGACAACTCTTAGGATCTGCCTTACGAGAGATATCACTCAAACAAGACCACCAGAAAATCCAGGTTTAACAAAGAGTCCTCTAACTCACTTCCTATAGAAGTCATCAGGAACAACAGCAACAAAGCAGCCTCAATTCTGTAATCCTTCAGCAGGCTTGAGGAACACCTGTTGCCCTGGGAGCAGAAGAGTGATGCAACCTCATAATGTAAGTACAGGGGCTTAGGCCAACCAGGAAGATGGTTATAATTATGCAGAACCTATGTTGATGTAAAAAGTACATGTAAGATTCTATTAGATCCCTGAGTAGCCATATGATGAATACAGCAGTTGCTATCCTAGAGAAAACTCTGGCCAGGTGAAAGGCAGGTGTATCAGAAACACTAAAGATAAAAAACGAAGGAATAAAATTGTCGTAGTATTATCAGGGCACCCTTGCTTTGCACAGTCCCAATAATAGGCAGACTTCAGCTACCAGTTTAGTTAATGATACCAGTATCCCAACAAGACAGTTCAGATTTTAGTTACCACGCTGAGTAATTGCATAAAGTAGGAACTTCTTTTCTGCATCTTCAATGTGAAAATCACTGCATAAATAACAATTGCACATCATGATCAGTGACCAATCACATCACTTCTTGCAAGTCTATCCATGATTGGCCACCACAGATCTATTACTAAGTTCACACACAGAGCAAAGCAGGCAGTTACGTCGCCTCCTTGTCTTCCAGAAATAAACCCTCATAATGTTTGAAAAGATGGATAACTAAAAAGGAAATTGGCTAAGAGAAGAAGTGCAGCAAAGATACAAAAATTGGTAAAGCTTCAAGTGAAATTCAAATTGAACATAAATGGAGATATGGAAGAAATTGTTGACAGTTGTCACTGTGTGTGAGACTCAGATGCACATCCAGAAGAATTCAGTGAAGGCAAACTTAGTGACACAAATGAAGAAAATGAAAAGAATGAAGATATCCCAGAAGAAAGCACACTGGGGAAAAAAACACACCTATACAAAAAAATCCTTGCATTAAAGAAACTCCCAGAGGCATTCCCTGACTTTGAAGACACAGTGGATAGTCAGAATCTGATCCAAATTTAGAAAGGAGTATGACAGTTTGCCAAGACCTACTGGAGACGCTCACTCCATACCGTATGCAATACAGTGAGAACCAGAGGGTGAGCCCTACTCAAACTACTCAGTATGACTTATACACAGAAAAAACAAACACTTTACTGCTAAGTGTTTCTAATGTTTTAAATTACAGTGTGCTAAAATAAAATATAACTAAATTACAGTGTAGTAAATAAATATTAGTTTTACTATCTTTAAATTACCCTATAGGTTTATAACCTACAGTAAAAGAGTTTTTAATGCGTTGACAAAATAAAATTTTAAACGTCCCAAAACAATTGTAATCCTCACTCCTCCTTTGATTATTAAGGTTGGTTTGCATGGTTTTTGTTTGGTAGTCATGTTTATGGTCTCTAATTTGCATTCACATCAGGGACCGCCTGTATATTTGAGCCAAGATGATGGTAATTAGAAGAAAAACAAAATGGTAGACATAAAATGAAGTAAAATTCCAATGACCATGATTGAGTGGTTGTCAGGTACAAGGTTGGAGATAATGGCGGGTGTGCTTAGCAGGGAGCCAAAGTTAGCACAAAGTTATTAGAAGAAGAAAATTGGTGGAGCAACTGGGTGGCTCAGTTGGTTGAGCTTCGGCTCAGGTCATGATCTCGTGGTTTGTCAGTTCGAGCCTTATGATGGGCTCTGTGCTGACAGCTAGCTCAGAGCCTGGAGCCTGCTTCAGATTCTGTATCTCCCTCTCTCTCTGAGTCTCCCCTGCTCACACTGTCTCTCTCTGTCTCTCAAAAATAAATAAAAAACATTTAAAAAATTAAAAAAAGAAGAAGAAGAAAATTGGTAAGAGAACCTTTGTGTGGAGACAGACTCCAGGAGAGATCTGGTTTAGAAAGAAAGCGTTGTGACCTTTGGAAACAGTGTGATTATTTAGGAAAGATTCAGATACATGAAATATCAGCTATGATGGTACGAAATTTGATGATTTGTGATATGGTTGGAACAGGCACACCAACTATTGTTGATAAAAATAAAGGAAATGCTTTTCATTCTCATACCATCTCATGCACCAGTTGCCATTTCTTTCACGGCACAAATTTATTTCCTAAAGCCTACTTTTAAAAAGGGTGGAAGAGCTTCTGCATTTTCTAAATCTGGCTGATTTGGGCATGATTTTTTGAAAGACAAATTATTCTCATTGAGGATTTGCCTTTTTGATGACCAGAGTCATTTTCTGTATCTTAAAGAGATGTTATTTCAGAATTAAGGTCAACAAAGGCAGTTAGAGGAGGGATGAGTGTCAGGACGTCCTAGGTGCCAGAAAAAAAGAAGAACTTGTTCTAGGGGAGGAGCTATGAACAAGCAGATCCAGCTGACACAGAAGACTGTGCCCAGCAGGAGGGAACTGGAACTGATAGATTCCTACCCTTCCAAAGGTCTAACTAGGAAGGCTATTGTTCTGTAGCGTGAAGAACACACAATGCTCGCCATAGTTGGTTGACATAATTTATTAAGTTGAATCAAATACAGAAAAGAGAAGGTCTTTATGATAGGCCAGATTCCATGAGTGGGAATTCCTCGGAGTCAAATAGGGAGAGAAAACGCCCCAGTGTTAAAGATTTTCCAGAGACTGCTTCCATTTCACTTTCCACCCCTCCCTAAATCACTCGCCAAAGAAATACTTTGCTGGACTGAAGTGGCCACAGCTGTGGTCATAAGAAAACATGAGGATATAAAATGAATCATGCTCTCTTTTAGTGAACTTTTTTTTTTTTTGAGTATGCAGGCAGGGTAAAGGACAGGTGCTATTAAGATAATAAACATCATTAAAATGTTTGGAGGTGCTGCCCAGTTTCCATGAACAAAAGCTTTCCAAAGAATTGTAATTATTTGTAAGGTCAATGAACTAAAATTTTCCCCATCTAAGTATTAAGAAAAAGGTCGTTAATGCTTTAGGAGACTGTCATGAGTCTGGGGAGGTTGACTTGATCCTCTCCTTCGGCTATTCTCTATCAGATCGCCCTGTGATCCTCCTCTACTGCCAGAACCCTAGATGGCTGAAGTTGAGCCAGCGACTGAGTCCCTGACCAGCCATGCAGGACCTGCATTTACCCTCCACCCAACTGGCAGAGTCTTCCATGCCTGACATAGTCTCATCCTCAGATGAGGACCACCACCACCACCAAAAAAAGCCTGAGGTCAGTTTTCTGTGCCAGCTATGAGAAAGAAGAGGTAACTGCATTCTTTTATTTTGTCACTGTCGGAAAAAATCTGTAGGTGTCCCAAAGCACCTAGGAATGGAGGTCTGAAGAGAAGGTCCTTCATTCATAACTGAGTTTCAGTTTTATAAAAAAGAGAGAGAGAGAAAGAGAGAGAGAGAGAGCGAGCAGGTTCACAGATGCTGCAAGTATCTGGACCCCTATCTTGTCCCTGAAGCCAAATAAAAGGCTAGCTTTGATGACTCTTTTGCCATAGATGACATCTCTCGGGACCCTGGTCACAAACTGCAGGGTTTTGAACTTGTGCTACATCCAGGATGTGTGGGTATATGTATAATATCTTCTCATATAAATCCCACCAACTCATAATGTAGGTGTTTTTTCATTACACAAATGTGATAAATGAGACTTAACTGTTTTTTTCTCAAAACCACCAATTTAAGCTTGTCTGGCTGCCAACACTTCCAGGCAATGAGGATTCAAGTTCCTTCAGGAAAACCCCCTTTCTTTGGCTCATCAACTTCCAGTTACTGATCATGTTGTCCTTTCACCTTTCTTCATAAGCTCCTACACGTCTGCTTCTAAGCATATCTTGAGCTTTTCGCCCACTCTCACTTCCCATCTCAGTCCATCTAGTGTAAGAAGTCACAGATATTTCTTCAGGAAAAGAACTGCCTAGCTGCACATAATTTCCTTCATTTGATTTGTAGATCCATTAACATAACCCATGTTTAATTTCCTATATATTTCAAATTAGACCCAGCACTCACATAGTAATCTTCATCAATTTGTCTTTGTTCTCAATAGCAGCAAACATAAAGTAATATTAGGTAACTGTCCTGTCCTTGTAAGAATTTACTTTCAGGCATGAACACAAATAATAGATAAATTTCTCAAACAGGTTTCTTTTGTAAGAAATTTATTATGAAGGAACTTAATCATAAACGAGTTTGTGCAATTCATGAAGAGTAGCATAATCCAAATGCATATTGTTTAGTTCAACATTATTTCTGCCACAAGAGAAATATTCACCCCTTTTCCCTAATGTTAAACTCTGGACTTGGCTTCCCCAGCTTCCCTTGGCTTTGCGGTCTTCAGTTCACCAGGGCTCCAAACACACACCCTACCTCACAACCCCATGCAGAGTTACCGCCTCTGCGCCCACACAGCTGAGCTCCATGGGGTGTTTTAGCAATCACAGGATCTAATTCTCACATCTTGTTCTGAGAACTGAGATTTATGATCCCAATAAAGATTTCAACAGAAAGATGAGGGTAAATTGCTCAGAGGACCTTAGTTTAAAATGTTGCCCTGAAACTCCCCACTCATCATCCCATCTATCATGGGTCAAAATAAAAGCACATATGAGCTAATAACACAAGGTTCTAACAGGGTGAAAATGTTTTGGAATTAGTAACAACCCCTTCCTAACTATGTATTATCTCTGAAATGCCTTTTTGGAACATTGATCTTGATTTGAAATTTTAAAAAATTGCAGCAGTGGCTGGTAACAAGACAAATAGTGAGTGACTGAGGACACTCTGAAAGCAGACATCAAGGACCTCAACTTCTCTTTTTTTTAATATAGTTTATTTTCAAGTCGGTTTTCATATAACACCCAGTGCTCATCCCCACAAGTGCCCTCCTCCATGCCCATCACCCATTCCCTCCTCTCCCCAACCCCTATCAACCCTCAGTTTGTTCTCAGTTAAATACTGACTCTTAAATAGAGTCTCTTATGGTTTGTCTCCCTCCCTCTCCTTAACTATCTTTCCCCTTTCCCTCCCCTATTATCCTCTGTTAAGTTTCTCCTGTTCCACATATAAGTGAAAACATAAGGTGTCTGTCCTTCTCTGCCTAATTTCACTTAGCATAACACCCTCGAGTTCCATCCACATTGCTACAAATGGCCAGATTTCGTTCTTTCTCATTGCCATGTGATACTCCATTGTATATATATACCACATCTTCTTGACCCATTCATCAGGTGATGAACATTTAGGCTCTTTCCATGATTTGGCTATTGTTGAAAGTGCCACTATGAACATTGGGGTACATGTGCCCCTATGTATCAGCACTCCTGTATCCCTTGGGTAAATCCCTAGCAGTGCTATTGCTGGGTCATAGGAAAGTTCTATGGTTAATTTTTTTTTGAAGAACTTCAACTTCTAAAGGACATTTACTTTTAGCCCTTATAAGAAGAAAATGTTTAATTATTTCTGGTCTAAGAGATGTCTAGCTAGTCCCTGATGGAGCCTCACTCAGCCTCTCTTTATGTTTTTTTATAATGTTTTTATTTTTGAGACAGAGAAAAAGCATGAGTAGGGAGAGAGAGAGGGAGACACAGAATCTGAAGCAGGCTCCAGGCTCTGAGTTGTCAGCACGGAGCCCAATGGGGGGCTCGAACCCATGAACCGTGAGATCCTGACCTGAGCCAAAGTCGGACGCTTAAACAACTGAGTCACCCAGGCGCCCCTCAGCCTCTCTGTATAATACCCCCGTAGACCCAGACATGGGATGAGCGGCACACTGCTGCTGGGAAATCAAACACGGCAGCCATCCTGGTGCCAGACCCTGGGAAGACCGGAACCATTAGTCTAACCAAACTTAAGTAGGAAACACAACAGGTGGCTCAAGCCTAGAAATAAAATAAGTCCAAAATCCTGAAAAAGGGCCAAAGATATTTTGTCTTATTCCTTATTTCTGCAAAAAACTGGACTGCTCTTCATTTGTTGTGTGGGGATTGCTTTTCAAGGCAACCAAAATGGTATCTGTGTGCTCTTTCTGATTCTCCATTCACCTGTCAAAAATTATAAACCCTTCTCTTGTACATTATAAGTCCTGCTTTTCACCCCTCCACACAGTTTTAAAAGCTTAATAATGGAAGACATATATGCCTATTAGGAAATCAGAAAACATCAAAAAAAAGAACCACCAGAGTTACCCAACATCAACAGTTGAGCGTATTGTACCATCAGTCAGTATTTTCACATAGCCCTTTAGCAACCTTGGTGCTGCCTGTCAGTTCCAGCCCCTTCACAGAGGATGGTTTCACACTCTCTTCTCTTTCCCCAAACCTCTGCATCCTCTTTCTCCTTTCTATTCCCAGCTGAAGGCTGACTCTTCTACAGAAGCAATCAGAATGGATTTTTCTCCAAAATACACCAGGCACAGGTACCTGTCCCTTCCAATTATACTTCCACATGCTCCTAGAATAAACCCTCCACTTTGCACTGGTTCCTACTCCCCTCTTCTCCTCAAGAATTTTGCTCCTAAAATTATTTTTACTCCTACCTCATCATTTCCTCCCCTTCTTTAGTGGGTCATTGCCAAAGGAAAAATCTGCCATATCTCCATTTTAGAAAGGCCTTGACTTGACCCCTTCTCTATCTAGGCTCCTGTTAAGTTTGAAGCTTTCTCACTCACAGGGAAGGTATTTGCCAGAGTTCTTTATGCTCAGTGTTTGTTCTTACTCTCTTCTCTTCCTCTCTACAATGTAGGTTGATCTGAACAACAATCACATCCAAGTTGCTAAATCCAGTGATCATTGTTCAGGCCCAAGCTAACTTGGCCTTGCAACAGATTTGCAATCACTCTACTCATCTCCATGTGATTTCTTTACTTGTTTTTTATGACACCACTACTTGTCATCCTTGCTTGGTTCTCAGTCTACTTCACTGGCTTTAGTCCTTACTGAATCCTCTCATTCCCAACCAGGACCTGCCACATAATTTGCAGGGCACAAAACAAAACAGAAATGGTGGATCCTTGTTTAAAGTATATTAATAATTTTTAAACAGTGAGAACAAAACATGGTGTCCTGTGTGACCACACAGGTTGTGCACCCATGAGGCTGGCCCTGTTCCCATCTTCACAATGCTTCAGTGCACATGGTTCAGTGCTCATCTATTTTCATTTGTTCCCTAAAAGATCTTATCCAATCCAGTTGGCACATATAGCCAAAAACTCCATTTTATCTTCATTCCTAACTTCTCCCTTTGACTTTAAATTCAAATACTCAGCTGCGTATCCTCAGGTCTATTCAACATATTAAATTCATCTCAACGCAACATGCCCAAAATAGAATTCTCATTTCTCCCCCAAATGCTTCCCACAGTCTTCCCCATGCCAATAAATATCAACTAAAATTTCCCAGATGTTCAAGCCAATATCATAGCCATCCTCAATTTCACAATTTCTCTCCAATGTATCAGCAAATCCTGTGGGCTCTGCCTTTAACCTATTGCCCAAATCTGACCAGACAGGATCTCCAACCTCTTGTACCCCTGGTTCAAATATCCATCATGATTAATCTACTCTAGTAGTGTCTTAGGTCCCTGGGCTCCTACCTCTTCCCTTTACCATCTATTCTCCACACAGCTATCAGTCATCCTTTTAAAATTCAAATCATAGTTTATCATTCCCAAATGTGAAATTTGAACATTTTGAAATTCTTCCAACCTCACCCATCATTTTTAAAAAATAGCTTGAGAGGTTCTATGCATCTTTCTTCTGGCTACATCTCCAACCTCATCTCCTATCACTACCCCCTCAGTCACTTCACTCAGCTGCATTAAGTTTCTTATGGTTCCTCAAACCTTCTTTTGCCTTTGTGGCTTCCTCCATCTGGAATACTCTTTGCTTGGTTTTTTGAATGACTTGCTCTCTCAATTTAGTGAGACTTTAATTTAAATGGCACCTCTATAGAGACCCTTGTATATTGAACATGAGCCTTGTATGTCTCCTCCAGTTCTCTTAGTTCCTTTGTTCTGGAGATGCCGCCTATCTCCTGGACTATGCCATACCACTGCCATGTTTCTTGACCCCCTTGAGCTGATAGGAATCTCCAAATTTCCTACACCTCCACTCATTTGTATGTATAGGCTAAGTGCCACAGAACTGGGCATGGCTGTACTTTCATGGCCAACAATATAGAGGCTCAATGATATACGCCCGAAGAGCAGGGGATTTAGCTTTTCATGACCAGTGGGAAATAGGAGACTACCAGAGTCAAGGAAAAAGGGAGACGAGTATATCTGGATATATAAAGATTTATTAGTATACCCTCTACTGTTTATTCTTTTTCTTGCAGTCTGATATTTATTTTATATATGTATGTATGCATGCCTGTATGTATGCCCTTTGATGACAAAGATTCCATCTTTTATGTTTTATGTTTAATTTTTATATCGCCAGTGAGTGACCAATGAGTGGCACAATAGTAGGCACTCAACAAATATTTCTGTAAAAGAATGAATGAAGATGCAACACTATAGTCATAATTTCTCATCTTGTCCTTTTCACTTAACACAATAGTTCTTGTTGTTTTTTACATGACTGAAGCATTTTTCTGAAGGAAATTATGGTTTCTTTGGAGACTCTAATATAAGTACACATAGAAATAAAGTTACTACTAAGTTGTTTAAGCAAGATATATGGAGAGCATTAGTGATTTTATAATAAATAATGTTATCATATAGTTTAGCTGACCAATAAAAAAAATAAAGGTGTTGAGTGATGACTAGAGCTATTAGAAAAGGCATTTGGTAGGTAAGTGGCAAACAAAAAAATTAGAAAATTTAGAGCAATCATATAAGTTAAAGATATAAGGTAGAAATGAGCTGGTAGGGGGAAGGAAATTTCAAAGGAAGAAGACTGACCCTGCCAGACCCCTTTATCTGAGAAGTAAGCATGGCTATCTATTTATGTAGAGAAGTAAAATACGATGATTTTCAGAGAACAAAAGTTAGTCCTTGTTATGTGAATATGTTTAAAATATAGTAGTCTGAGAGACACTAAAGAGATTTTTTGTTATTTTTTTGTCATAAGTTTCTCATTCCTGAAAATGAAATGCAAATGAACCATTGAGAAAATTACACCTAAAACAAGCTGGTGTCATCACCGGTACTAAGTTATGTTGATAGTAGTAATTTGATATGATGTTGTGGGAATAGCAGTTAATGTGGTCTTCCCAAAATTCCAAACCCCCAATCTATCTAGAAGGAAAACATTAAGCAATCCCAACTTCAGGGACATTTTATAAAACAACTGGCTGTACTCCTCAAAACTATCAAAGACAAGGAAACTCTGAGAAATTGTCAGTCATGAGGAGCATAAGAAGACAGGATGTACTAAGTGTAATGAATCCTAGATGGGATTCTGGAACAGAAGAAAAATGTTAGGTAAAAACTAAGGCAATTTGACTGGACTATGGGCTATAATAATATACCAATAATAACTCATTAGGTGTGACAAATGCACCATAGTAATGTAAGATATTAACAAAGGGGGAAACTAAGTTCTCAATATATGAACTATTTTAGCCACATTTTTGTAAATCCAAAACTATTCTAAAAGAAAAAACTTTATTTAAAACAAAGTATGAGTCTATGGAATAAGATAGTAGGTGCAGGAAACTTTCACTAGACCTTTTTAATTAAGAAACATCAAATGCAAAATGAAGTTTATTATAATGATACTAGAATGTTTCAAGGACTCCAATAGCAAAAAAGTGTCTGGACCTCAGGAATTTGAAGCAAATCCCTTAAAATCCAAGTAGACCTCTATTTTTCCCATCCCACCTCAATCTCCACTTATTGAAATATTAAAGAAGAAAATATATGCATAAAACCAGATTAATCTCCATGAGGGTTTTTTTCCCTAAGAACTAAATCTGGTTTTGTGCATACTTTCTCTTTTCTAAGAAAATGGAGATAGTGGCAGAGTGACTATAAGAACAGAAAAATCAATCTCAGAGTCTCTCCAAAAATTCTTTTTTAAAAGTTGTATTTACTCATTCTGAGAGAGAGAGAGAGAGAGAGAGAGAGAGAGAGAGAGAGAGAGAGAGAGGCAGAGGAATGTGGGAGGGAGAGAAACCCAAGCAGACTCCACACTGTTTGTGGGGCTCAGTGTGGGACTCAATCCTACAAACTGTGAGACCATGACCTGAGCTGAAATCAGGAGTCAGACACTTAACCAACTGAGCCACCCAGGTGTCCCTCTCCCAAAATTCTATATAAAAGAAGAAAAATAGAAAACAGATAAAAATGAATGAATAAATGAATGAATGAATGAATTAATTAATTTAAAAAGTTGGTGGAGATGTATAATCTTCTAAGTGAGTAACATTAATTCTTTACATGTTTTATAGGAACTTAAACTCCATTCATGTGCAAAACTCTACATTTGTTTTAACTTATTACCTAAAATTATATTTATTACAGGAAGCCTAGAAAGTAGCTACCAAAAATTTGGATCAAAACAAAAACAATTGCTATAAAAAGTTTGGTGTGTAATGTCCTGAATCTTCTAGCCAGAACAATTAGGCAAGAAAAAATTAAATAAAAGGCATCCAAATCAGAAAGGAAGAACTAAAATTGTCTCTGGTTGCAGATGACATGATCTTATGTATACAAAATCTTAAAGACTCCATACACACAGAAAAGACTTTTAGGACTAATAAACAAATTTATTTAAGTTGCAGGATACAAAATAAATATATAAAATCAACTGCATTTTTGTATACTCTCAGTGAAGTATACTGAAAAGAAATAAAATCTCATTCACAATAGTATCAAAATCAGTAAAATACTTAGGAATGAATTTAACCAGGCAGATGAAATATCTGTACCCTGAAAACTGTAAGATTTTGATAAAAGAAACTAAAGAAGACACAAACAAATGGAAAGATATACCATGTTCGTGGATTAGAAGAAATAATATTGTTACTACACACATACTATTCAAAGTCATTTATAGATTAATTGAAATTCTTATGAAATTTCCAATGAGATTTTTAACCAGAAAAAGAAAAGCAACCCTAAAATGTCTATGGAACCACAAAAGACCCTGAATAGCCAAAGCTAACCTGAGGAAGAACAAAGCTGAAGGTGTCATACTTCCTGATTTTAAACTGTATTACAAAGCTATAGTAATCAAAACAGTATGTAACGGGCATAAAAACAGATATAGATCGATGGAACAGAATAGATTCCCCAGAAATAAATCCAAGCATATATGGCCAGTTGATTGGAGCTGAATAATCAATGGGAAAAGGACATTGTCTTCAATAGAGTGTTGGGAAAACTGGATATCCACACGCAAGAAAATGAAATTCACCCTTATACCACTCACAAAAATTAACTTGAAATCAACTAAATACATAAATGTAAGAGCTGAAACTAGAGTCCCTAGAAGAAAACATAAGGAAAAAGCCCCTTGACATTGGTTTTGGCAATAATTTTTTGGATATGACACCACAAGCACAGCAAAAAAAAAAAAAAAAAGCAAAAATAAAAAGTGGAGATACATCAAACTAAGAGGCTCTGCACAGCAAAGGAAAGCATCAATGAATGATGGAATGACAACTTACAGACTGTAGAAAATATTTTCAAACCATCTATCTGAGAAGGAGTTAATATCCAAAATACATAATCAACAGCAATCATCATCATCATCATCCAATTTAACAATGTGAAAAGATTCTGAATAGATAGTTTTCCAAAGAAGACATACAAATGGCCAACAAGTACATGAAAAGGTGCTCAACATTACTCATCATCAGGGAAATGGAAAATGAAAACCATAATGAGGTATCATCACACATCTTTAGAATGGTTTTATCAAAAAGACAAGATACACTGTTGGTGAGAATGTAAATTGGTGCAGCCACTATAGAAAACAGAATAGAGGTTCTTCAAAAAATTAAAAATAGAACTACTATATGATCTAGCAATCCCACTTATGGGTATATATCTGAAGGAAATAAAATCTGTATCTGAAAGAGATAGCTGTACTCCCATGTTTATTGCAGCGTTATTCATAATAGCTAAGACATGGAAGCAATCTAAGTGTCCATCAACAGGTGAATGGATAAAGACACCATGATACACACACACACACACACACACACACACACACACACTCTGGAATATCATTCAGCCATAAAAAAGAAATTGTGCCATTTGTGATACATGGATGAGCCTTGAGGACACTATGCTGTGTAAAATAAGTCAGATAGAAAAAGATAAATACTATGTGATCTTACTTACACATGGAATCTAAAAAAGCAAACTCAAAGAAAGAAGACTAATTGGCAATTTCCAAGGGCTGGGGATGGAAGAAATGGGGAGATTTTGGTCAAGGAATACAAACTTTCAGTCATAAGATGAATAAATTCTGTGGATCTAATATATAGTATGGTGACTATAGTTAACCATACTGTGTTGTATATTTGAAAACTACTAAGAGAGTAGATCTTACATGTTCTTACCACACACACATACAAAGGTAACTGTGTTAAGCAATGGATGTGGTAATCATTTCACAATATATATGTATATCAAATCATCATGTTTTACCCTGTGTTATACGCCAATTATATCTCAGTGAGGCTGGGGAGGTGGGGGAGAGAAGAAATGTGAACCAAAACAAAAATAACCACTGTGAACACTTTGATTTGTAATGTTCCAGATTTTTTTCTATTCATTTATATAAATAAACATATTTAGATATATAATGATGGAAAATTGTACTCATCACTGTTTAATAATCTGCTTTGTTGATGAAATAATTTTTTGTGCATTTAAAAGATAATTGTGTTATCAGGGGTGCCTGGGTGGCTCAGTCAGTTGAACATCTGACTCTTGATTTGGGTTCAGGTCATGATCCCAGGGTCAAGGGATTGACCTGGGAGCCTACATCAGTCTCCACACTGAGCATGGAGCCTGTTTGGGATTCTGTCTCTCTGTCTCTCTCTTCTCTCTCCCAGTTTCTCTCTTTCTCTCCCTCTCCCCAGCTCAGATCTCTCTTTCTCTATCTCCCTCTCAAGAAAAAAACAAGATAATTATGTTATTGTTTTCTTTAAACTGTTAGTATAACAACATATCTTGATGAATGTTCTAATATTGAACTATCTTAAAATTCAAAACATAAAGAGAAAAGAATACCAAAATTCTACTTGGTCATGGCATATTGGTATTTTAATTTGAGGCTGGCTTGATTTGCTAATATTTTACTTATAATTAGGATTAGTCTGTATATTTCTTTTTTAAATTTATTTACTTGAATGTCACTGACCTACAAAGTTACATTAGTTTCAGCTATATAGCATAGTGATTCAGCAAATTTATACATTATGCTGTGCTCACCTTAAGTGTAGCTACCAACTGTCCCCATACAATGCTATACCGTGTCATGGACTGTATTCCTTATTCTGCACCTTTTATTCCCATGACTGAAAGCCTTTATCTCCACTCTCCTTCATCCATTTTGCCCATGCCTTCACCCTACTGCCTCTGGAAACCATCAGCTGGTTCTCTATTTATAGGTCCGATTCTGCCGTTTCTTTATTTATTTGATATTATTTTTTCGGAGTCGACATATAAGTGAAATCATATGGTATTTGTCTTTCTCAGTCTGCCTTATTTCATTTAGCATCATACCCTGTATGTCCATTCATGTTGTTGCAAATGGTACAATCCCATCCTTTTTTATGGTTGCATTATAGACCATGGTCCATTTCTTTTTGTGAGATATTTGTCAGGTTTTACTTATCAGGAATGTGCTAGCTTTATAAAATGTTAGGAGAGCTTACATGCTTTTCTATACTATAGAACAGTGTTTTTCAAATGTTTTATGGTTAAAGGTCTTTCCCCCCCTTAGTTTCCAATCCATCATATACCACTACTTGTTAAAACAAAATAAAAAGGAATTATTAGAAAGATGAAATGAAAAAACAAAAGCAATCAAGGTATAAGTTAAATTTATTTATTATTAGATTTAATAGACATACAATGACTCTGTCAAATCACTATAAAAGTTTCTCAACACTGAATCTCAGTTGCTATATTTATCATGGACCAGCAGCAAAGAGTTCATGCCAGCTGCCTGTCCATGGAACACACTTTGAAAAGTCCTGCTTGAAGAAGAGTTCTAAAATTTTTGATGATGTGTACCTATCAGCCAAAGGAGAAAAATGATGTTAGAATAGAACTATAATATATGTATTGTCATTTATGTGTAAGTTATATCTATAAAATTATTAATAATATTCTAGATGCTTAGTTTTTTAAAAAACATTTGTAATGCTTATTTATTTTTGAGAGAGAGACAGGGTGTGAGCAGGGGAGGGGCAGAGAGAGGGAGCCACAGAATCTGAAGCAGGCTCCAAGCTCTGAGCAGTCAGCACAGAGCCCATCGCAGGGCTCGAACTAGATCATGACCTAGGCCGAAGTGGGACGCTTAGCTGACTGAGCCATGCAGGTGCCCCAAGATGCTTAGATTTTAAATGTCCTGTATCCTGACGATCTCATCCTTTTCTTAGTTAATATACGGGGTACAGTGTACACTTGGAGTAAGATTTGTCGTCGATACTATGTGTAGGCTCCTAGCTACCAGAAACATTTTTTAATTGTTTAACATTATTTGGGCTGATGTTTTTCATATCTGATTAGATCATCTTTGTGTTTGTCTTGTAATATGATTGATGAAGTCTCTTCTTTGAACTACAAGTAGGAAAAATATTATCTTATTAGGAGTGTTCTCTTCCATCTGTGGCTCCTATTCAGGAATATAATTGTGCCACTGGTCCATTTTGTAGGGACTCATTTACCAATGACTGTATAATATAACAGGAACCCAGGAAAATTTCAATACAGTATTTAAGGGCAAGTGTGATAGTGAGGAGCCAGGTGACACCCATATTTTTCTCCAAGGACCTTTCTATGCCGGGCCATGTATGTAGTTTGGGCACCTGACATATGGACTCAGAGAGGGTGCCAGGTCAATACTATAAATTCTTTTTGATTAGGAAAAAAAAATAGAAGTGGTACTATTTCCCCTAGCTTATTGGATTTTTCATGCTTACTTTATATTAAAGACTACAGCTTTAAACAGGGTTTCTCAAAGGATAGCATGGTTTTCTAAGCATCTGTTTGTTTAAAATTGAGATTCTTGGGTTCCATAACTACTGCATCAAAGTTTTGAAGAGAAGACAAAGGCAGGGGAAACAGGAGTCTATATGTTTACTAAAGTGGTTCTTGCACTTAGATATTTTGAAAACCAATGCTTCAGAGCAATTTTTTAATTATTGGAATTATATATGATGATGAAGGCATCACACATAAAACTTGGCATCGTTATTTTGAGATAATTTAGTGCTTTGATATCCTTTTCAATTTTTTTCTATGCTATTAGCCCTATTCTGTGTTCCTTCTTGAGTCAGTCCCCAGAAATGTCTTTTCCTAGAATATCATATATTTTAACTACATTTAAAAACAATTATTTTGGGGCACCTGGGGGGCTCAGTCAGTTAAGCATCTGATTCTTGATTTCCATTCAGGTCATTATCTCACAGTTTGTGAGACTGAACTCTGCATCAGGTCCTGTGCTATCAGCACGGAACCTGCTTGGGATTCTTTCTTTGTGCCACCCCTTCTGTCCCTCTCATGCTTGTATTCACTCTCTCCAAATAAATGAACATTAAAAAATAAAAAGTATTTTAATCAAATTATATTTTGAAAAAAGATGAATTAATATGTTTTCCTTTTCAGTATTTGCCTAATCATGTATGTCCCTAGTTAGGACCTGAACTGTAAGGAGAATAGGAAGGGGGAGTTTAAAGAAAGTTTTGTTTTCACACAAAAAAATAGTGAATTTTTTTGAAGATGATGGTTTTGAAAGCTTTTGATTTATAAAAACCAAGCCTTTTGAGGGAATACCTTCTGAAAGCCAAAGCACAAAGATTTAAAAGATCAAGTTGTAAAATTAGCTTATAAATCATAAATCAGGGCTGCAGTATTCCAGGGAGTAGATAGAAAGATTGAGGACCTGACAAAGATGGAGGTCAGGGTGACCCTCTGAACAACCTGGAGGGATCACAGAGAGAAGAGCAGAGATCAGTTAGAAAGAACGCCATCTCTACTGGAAGAAAGACCATTATGGCCAACTGAGGAACAGGTGATGGAGCCAAGCCGATGCCGAGAGCTACCCACCATCATTCAACAGAGCACTGTCTGTCATCCGACCTGGGAGCAATGCCAGCATGAAGGTCTCCCGCTAAGGGCTGTTTGCACCTCACTCTGACCTGTGTATATCCAAGAAGGAGTGTCGCCAGTGTTATCCTGAGATTTTACTCAGCCTATTTTAACTCTACCACATTTCTTAATTGTCTAGAACTTTCTAAATCTCTTTTAAAAACCATGAAACCCTGGACATCTGAATAAATTGTGCTGGGCTACCAGGAACCACCCTCTGAACATGTGTGATACTAGATGAGAACAAAAGCTCAAAACTTCATTTTGAGACAAGACAGGGGAACTACCCACTCCTGTTCCATTAGTACCAATATTAGTGGAACATGCTTAGGACAGGCTTCAACTTTTTTGCAACCACTGCTCAACTGATCTCACTGAAAATATCCATCTTTCAATCATTTTTATACATTTCTTACAACAACCATCTTCCCCAAAAATCAAAGGTTGTAATGTTGCTACTCTCAAAATTTTCATCACCCTATCATTACTTACATACTAGAGAAAGGTGAAACTTTGTTGTATCCACTTCACTGTCTTTCAGAACCCAGCCCAGCCCAAGATTTTAGCGCCATCACATAGCCCATGATTAAACCTTTGAGCTGTTCTAAGCCGGGCTTTTTCATACTGTTGAATTTTTACACAGAGGTCCTTGTCTTCTAGGTTGTTATGAGCTCCCTTTTCTGCAAGCTTCTCGTTGCAACTTCAAATGTCATCCCAGCCTTCTTCCGCTGACCCTATTTTAGTTATTCACTCTCTTCTGTGTACCATGAGTGCAGTCTTCAGACTCACTTAAGAGCACCTTACCAGATTATTTTATAATGATGTGCTTCCTGTTTCTGTCTCTACTGGACTGACGGAGCCCTGAGAGTGTTACCTTCCACTTGCTCATCCTCCGGTCTCCGGTTCTGAACACAGAGGAGGCACTCTGTAGATGTTTGTTGAATGATTTAGTCCACAATGAGTGACACAGCTGGCTAGTAAAGCTAAAATGCCCTTTGCTTACATAACAGTCTACATTCATTTTTTTGTTCTGATCCAGCTGTTTTTTGGACTTAGAGTTCATTTTGATTATCTATTGTACATCATTCCTTTTGATTTGGCCAATCATTTCGCTCTGACAGATGGTTTTCTTTCATCTTCTTTTTAAAACTTTGAGTCTGTCATCCAAGGAATACGCTGCTCCTTCCAGCTGCATCAGCAGCAACATTTATTATCATGCCATCAATTTCTTCATCCAAGTGATAAATAATTCTGGACAGGGCCTTTTACATAACATTTATCTTATCCTCCCTAAGATTGTAGTTGTTTTCTTCTATTGTTCTGTTAACTGGAATACCAACTCCTGAAGACACACATTGTGGTTCACTCACATTTTTACATTCCTGTAACTTCATAGATTAATAACACTGTGAAATGTCCTAATGTCCCCTGATGGCACTAGTAGGAAGCTACCTCTGTAATCAGATGATGTAGAATGAGATCATGCCTCTCTACATCAGGGACAGATTTGCGCAAGTCATGGAAACCCTGCCAGCCATGTTTTACTTTTTAAGTTTACTTATTTATTTTGAGAGATACAGGGAGAGAGAGAGAGAGAGAGAGAGAGAGAGAGAGAGAGAGAGAGAGAGAGAGAGAGAGAGAGAGAGAGAGAGAGAGAGTATGTGTGAGCTAGGGAGGGGCAGAGAGAAAGGGAGAGAGAGGATCCCAAGCAGTCTCCCCGCTGTCAGTGCAGAGCCTGAGGCAGGGCTTGACCCATGAACTGTGAGATCATGACCTGAGCTAAAATCAAGAGTCCACACTCAACTGACTGAGCCACCCAGGTGCCATTCTCAGCCACATTTATAACATTTTCCCATATACAAAATATGGATAATATTAGCACCTACATTGTAGGATTGTCTTGAGAGAATAAAACAGATAATGGATGTAGAATTCTTAATTCTATACTTAACACATAGTAAGCACTTAATATTTATTAGGGATTATTATTTTTACAGGTGTTAGTTGAATAAAGGAGGAAATAACAATGTCATTAAATATGCTAATTTGTTCATCCCTGTTTGCCACAGATGCCATAACAAAGTACAACAGTCAGGGTGGCTTAAAGAAGAGACATTTGTTTTTTTACAATTCCAGAGGTTAGATGTCCAAGATCAAGGTGTGAGCAGGTTGGTTTCATTCTGAGGCCTCTCTCTGGGGCTTATAGACGGCCATCTTCTCCCCATCTTCACATGGTCTTCCTTCTATGTGTACCCTAATCTGTTTGTCTAAGGAGGTCCTAAGACATCCTATAGGATCATAAGATTAGGGTGCACTTCAATGCACTCATTTAACCTTAATCACTTCTTTAAAGACCCTATCTTGAAATACAGTCACAATCCTAGCTATTAGGAGTTAGGACTTCAACAAGTGAATTTTGAGGGGACACACTTCAGCCCATCACAGTTAGCAATACACATCACACATATTTTAAGTAATACCTAAGGAGCCTTGGCAGATGGTACAGTCATTAACAACTACTCACTCACCTTTCTTTTAAGAGCATGTATCTCCATCCTCTGCAATTTGACTGACAGCTCCGGGAGGCGGGATCAGCCTTCATGGTCCACTGCCGTCAGCCAGGCCATGTGACTTGGTTTGGTCAGTGGTACAGGAGTGTGGGCGGCATACCCCACTCCTAAGCAGAAGCTTTAAGAGCCCCTAATTGTTTTCACCGCTCTCTTGCTCCGTTCTGTCTGCCACAGAGACAGTATGTCTTCAACAAGGGCTGCTCTTTCAACCTACCACCCAGATGAGAAGGCCGACAGAGCAGAGCTGCCAAGATGATGAGCAGCTACTAATGTGTAAAACCCCGGGCCGAGTAGATGTTTTTTTGTCTAAGTCTCTGAGATTTAAGGATTGCTTAGTACTGTACAGAAGGTGCCTAATGTGACAACGGACAATAGTGATTTTTTTTAAAGCAAATGCAGATATATGCTTATTACGTTTCCTTGCAAAAGGCACAGAAACCCAATATGCCATCGATGAGGTCATTCTAATACAGCTAACCTGCAGAAAAGGGACAGAGAGTATAAACAGTTTCATGAGGACCCCCACACCCCATTGGACAAACTCCTTTTCCCATTTGTATGTAAGAACACACTGGCCTCCCTCGTGGCTAAATCTTCTCTCTTGAGACTATTGGGAATGCACCACGGCCTCGTTTGCAGCCACCCTCCCTCTCCCTGTCCCAGAGAGAGATCCTCCTCTGCTCTTAGAGAATTACAGTGGATGTCAAAAATTAGAACTGTCTGCCCTCACTTGGCAAACACAAGGGCCCTTTAAACCAGGACAACTTCACTCCAACCAGTATCAGTTCTACCAAAACACATGCTATTGGTTCTCAGTGTAATTCAATAACCATCCCTCAGCATCCTGCCATGTCCCAGTTACTGAAGGAAGGTGACTATTGAGCTAGACCCTAAGGAGTCAGTAGGATTTGGGCAGCTGGAAAAGGAGAACATTTAAGGCAGATGGCAAAGGTTCAACCACAGCACAAAGTATATTCCAGGAAGATTTGCAGCAGAGGATGGTTGTAGCAATGGGTGCAGGAGTAGCTACAAATGGTATTGAAAATGTTGCCACGGGGGCTCCTAGGTGGCTCAGTCAGTTAAGCATCCGACTTCCGCTAAGGTCATGATCTCATGGTTCTCAAGTTCAAGCCCTGCATTGGGCTCTGTGCTGACAGCTTGGTGCCTGGAGCCTGCTTCAGATCCAAGTCTCCCTCTCTCTTTCTGCCCCTCCCCTACCTGTGCTCTCTCCTCTCTCTTTCAAGAATAAACAATATGTGTGTGTGTGTGTGTGTGTGTGTGTGTGTGTGTGTGTGTACATAAAGAAAATGCAGTCAAAGAGCTATCCCTGGCAGCCACTGTCAGTGGTTCTAAACCTGTCTAAACCTGGGCACAACTGAAAACCCAAAGGACAACACTTTAAATGTTATGCATCACAAATGTATGCATTCATATCTGAGTTTTAAAACTATTTCTCTTCAACAAATATGTAATATTGCATAGGAGCTAAAAACACAAGCTTTTGATGCAGACAGCCTGCCTTCCTACCACAGCTCCGCCAACCTTGAGACCATTAGTTTACCTGTATAAGCCTCAGGTTCCTCTTCTGCATACCAGAATGTGATAATAATAGTGCTTTCCTTCTATAATGATGGTCATGGAATATCACCATGCATGAAGATGCTTGGCAAAATATCTGAGTCAAAGTAAGGGCTCCGGAAAGAGTACTCACCGCCGAACTTAACTGCTACACCATTATTCAGAAATGAAACTTCAGTCATTTGCCTCTATGGGACTCGACAATCTGTATCCCTTGGTTTCTGACATCCCAATACCGCTTCATATCTCTCCTAAAATGTATAAGAGCAAGCCAAAGAGAGGGCCCCATTCACGTCACATGACAATCAGTGACCTATGTAGCTTGAGCAGAGGCCCCAGCCACGCCTCTCATTTTATGTCTCTGCCCAAACAGGGCTAAGCTCAAGCAGTTCCAAAGCAGCCATGGGCCTCACTTCAGCTGTGACACCAGACCCAAGCTCAGGGCAGGGAAGAACCAAAAACCCCTGGCAACAGCTTTTCGGGAAGCTACCGAGGAAATCCTTCTTCTTGGTCACCGTCAAGGCTTCAGGGCAGGCCTAAGCTGAAAACCCTGATTCCATATTAGAAGGTAGCATTTTCTCCATTAGAATGTTACTTTCCTTTTCTTTGCTGCATCACAGGCTTTATTTTGGGAATTATGAGCTAAAATTTCTGCCTTCCTTGAATCAAACCCTGTGGTTAGGTCGTGGTTCTTTTGTACTTATGCTGATGGGTAGTTTTGAAGAAAGGAGGGGGAAAGGAGGAAAAGAAGAGAGGATAAAACCACCAGCTGGCCTTTTTCTTCCCTCCATAAATATCATCAAGTTTAGTTTTAGATAAAACAGTATTCGATCAATGGATCTTTAAAACACTATTACTGTACTGTGAGAACATTGAGGGAAGGTTGTCATGGAAATGGGAAGTAACGCCATCCAGAATCATCTTCCCCCTTTCCCACAAAAAGTAAAACAGATGCGCACGGGCCTCAAAGGGACAACAAATATTGATTTTTGTTTCTAGGAGCTCCCTCATATTTTTCTCTTGGATTTAACCAGAAAGGCTGCTTCTGTTATTAATCAAGTGATCTTAATAAGATACACTGAGCTGCTTTATGATATGGTACATCATCCTGAATATAATATCTGCTTTTCATTACTGATGGGATGAGTGTTCTTCTTAATATCACATTTTTATTTGGTGATATTGATTATTCTACACAGTGTTTTAATTAAAAGAATTACTCAAATCAACTCCTCTCTTCTCTCTCTTTCTGTCTCTCTCTTTCCGTCTCCTGCCTGTGTCCCCTATTTCCTTCTCTCCTTCTGCCCTTCAGTCATTTGTTTATTCAATCACTCATTCAACCAACACTTATTAGCACTTAAAGGAGCATAAGAGGTAAAGAGTGAGGTAGACTTGGAAATAATCATATTTCAGAGAGCCCCTTAGTCTGAATGATCAAATTTCTCAGAACACTCCAGAAAGAAAAATTTATAGAAACTTTCAGACTGAGAAGCCTAAACCAGGTGAATGCTTGGAGTCACATGTAATTCTGTTAAAGCCTATGTATTTTAATTACTCACGAGGACCACAATAAAACGTCCACTACTTTTCCTGCTTTCAGGCTCCAAGTTCATGACTCCCTCTGACCGGTTCCACTGAGTTTCCAGAGGTACATAGTAGCTCGAATATTGTAGAGGGTTTAAAAATGATTTGGGGAGCACCTGGGTGGTTCAGTCAGTTAAGCGTCCAGCTTTGGCTCAGGTCATAATCTCACGGTTCATGGGTTTGACCCACGCGTCAGGCTCTGTGCTGACAGCTAGCTTAGAGCCTGGAGCCTGTCTTCAGATTCTGTGTCTCCCTCTCTCTGACCCTCCCCTGCTCATGCTGTATCTCTCTGTCTCTCAAAAATAAATAAAAAAACATTTAAAAATTATTTAATAAATGATTTGGTTTTGCTTGTCAGGCAAAGGAATTCATATACTCCCCTGCCTAAATTGTAGGGTCCAGGATGACCTTGAAGTTTTGACAGCCAGGTCATTTTCTTGTTCATCCATGAAGCCAAGATGGGAGACTTTGGTGCAGAGAGCATCCCCAAGTCTGTCAGAAGTGTTTCCCGGGCTGTGTATTTGTCTCATGCTGCTCCGTCATGCTGCGTGGGAGGGGATATGGAGTGACTTAAATATGCTTCTTCTGAAGAGATGGGAGTCCCCAGCCTGGAGTAGAACTCTGATAAAAAAGGGAAAAACACCTGCTGAGTAAAGTAAAAGAGATCTGTCGTTTGGTGGATCTCCAGTTATATCCACGTGGGTGTAGGTCTAGTTACAAGCACTGCTCTGTGTTTACGTTCCATCAAAGACAGCTATCATCTTAGTCACTAGCTCTTTTGGAAACAGCTGCCTTAACTTAGCACAATACCTTGACAGGCCCCTTGAGATAGCAGCCGAGATGGTCACTGAGCGTACTGGTTAGAAAAGGAAGGAAGGAAGGAAGGAAGGAAAGAGGAAGGAAGGAAGGAAGGAAGGAAGGAAGGAAGGAAGGAAGGAAGGAAGGAAAGAAAGAAAGAAAGAAAGAAAGAAAGAAAGAAAGAAAGAAAGAAAGAAAGAAAGAAAGAAAGAAAGAGTGTGCCCCTGTTCTCAATTTAAAAAGGACAGGAATACAGGAATTGGAGAGAAGAGAAAAGGAAGGAGATGCGGTTGCTGAAGGAGATGGCCAAGCAACGTGGGGCAGTTTCCAAGAGACTCTTAAGCTGTCATGTTTGATCTTGGGATGCATTCCCTGCCATCTGTAAATTCCTTCTCTCTGCCCCCGACTGCAGTAAAGACCTTGAATAATTTGTTTGCGGAAGTAATGGGAAGGGGTTGGATCCATGTCTCCATCAGTGCCAAAATATGGATAATATGGAATAACAGCAAGCAAGGTGTAGAGAATGATTCAGCAGTGTCTGAAAGCCCTGCCTGGAGGAGACTGAGAATTGGTACCCTTTTAAGAATTCGCAGGAAACAGGTAATGAAGACAAAATGCTGGACATGGAAGAAAAAGAATTCTAGAACAAGAGACACATATGCTGGGATTACCCAACCCTAGAACTCATGGCTGGAGAGTGAGTGCTAATGGAGGATTATAAAAAAATAGAATATAAATAAATAAATAAATAAATAAATATACTTTGGGATTTAAGGACAGAATGGCTGAGCTGAGTAAAAGGGAATTCACCCTACATACTGGTGAATGAGCATTTGCCCAATATATCCCATAAATGATGACTAGAGAAGATAGTTCTTGCAAGACAAACTTCACTTCAAATTCCTTAACATGACATTCTTGCTGTGGGGCAGGTGCAATTTCTTTAAGGAACCTATGGTTGGAAGAGCTCCCCAAATTTTTTGAAGATCTTCCCTATGTGGTTCTTTCTGAGCTCTCTCCTGCCTTAAAGGGGTTTAGCGTTAGGTCACTTGGAATATCAGCCAGGTAGGATAAGAATGAGAATTCTCCTTTCAGGTAGGATCATGAAGCATTTAAGGACCTAAGGCAAGTCCAGTATGACCAAAGAGTGGCCCAGGAGGCAAATCCTTAATTAGTACTGGGTTACAGCCTGCAAAAAAAAAAACAAGTCCAAGTGTCAAAGAGTATGAACTGAGCCACATCAGGCAGGTAAACTTGACTAGAAGTAAGAACTGCACCAAATGAGAGAGATTTCAGAGATAAGACAGAGGTGATTGTCTCCGACAAGCTACCTGGCTTGCCGGTACTTGTTGTCAGCCACGTGGTTTGGGTTTCTGGATGAGCTGGTTTCGACTTAAATGTATAGATTCACGACAAATGTCTTGAGGAAACAGCCCAGAGAATTCAATGGGGGCTGAATTCTCATGGGAGTGACAGAAACCAATATGACTCAAGCGTTCCTACTAATTCAACAAATCCATGACCTAGGCTTTGTGGTATAGTCAAAAGAACATCAGCTACAAAAGAAACAAAAATGGTTGATTCCCAATTCATCTGACAAGTTATTTGTTTTTAATTTTTATTTCAAGAGACCCATTTTTATGTTCTGAAGCTATAAACATTAAGATAAAAAAAACCCCTACCTTTCTAGACATTCATGAGGATCCAATAAAGTATATCTGTGAAAGAAGATTATGCAATGTTCAGTAAATATTTCTTCCCTCCCTGTCTCCCTTTCTTCCCCTGTTCCTCCTGTTTACCCTTTGTAGTAGATACCCTTAAAAGCACCACTCCCTGAACACCAAACCCACCAAGACTGCCAATTCAGTCTTATTTTCCAGTACTCACGTAGACCTTGCCACAGTGACCTTCAAGTGCATTAATCTGCTGGCTTCCACCCACACCAGCTCAGTGAGGGTGATGCTCTATGCCCACATGGACGTAAGCAGAGGGTGATTGTAACCCTGAGTCAGGGTCCCTCAGGGAAGAGGAGCAGAAACCTCAGTAAACTCAAAGCATGTGTTTTCTATGTCAGGAGAGAGCATATGGGAAAACCATCCATCAACTTTCTCCATGGCCCATAGGGGACACCTTGCTGAGACACCCTCCCCATCAATCACTGCTCAAGCCTCCCTAAAGGTAACTCATTCCCCTTTGCCCTGTGTCAAATCCATGTTAACAGTCCAAAGGATCTGGATTTGGTAACATCTTCTAAAAATAAGTTACCCACAGAGTTATAAAACAGAGTTCAAGACCATATTGATATTCACATGACTGAAAGCATGCAGCATTTCTTTTGTGAGCAGATGGGAAAGACAACTTCAGCCCAGGGGAAAGTTTTGGAGGCATTTGCAGAAGGGTGGTAGCTGAGACCAGGCAACAGGATGAGATCACTCAGGGACAGGGTGGAAAGCAATATTTTAGGAACAAAGGAAAAATGACGTTGAAAGGCTAGTCAGAGTAACTGGAATATACCAGAATAAACTAGTATCTTCAAACAACCAAGGCTAAGAAGTTCAAGCAATTATAAAGGTAGGGGACTAAGAGTACAGCTTAACATACAGGTTTAATAAGATGGAGAAGCATTTCAGTGGTTTTCTCTTTCTCCTAGGATAATTTCTCAAACTCCTCACTATGCCCAAAGGCCTTTCAGCCTCACCTCATACCATTCTCTCATTTTTCCTTCCTCCAACTCTTTTTTCCAGGCTCTCATGGAGGCTTTAATAGAGCTTTCTTTGAGTTCCTGTAATGTACCATGTTCCCTTGTACCACAGGGCCTTTGTACATTCTGTTCCTCTGCCTGGAATACTCTTCCCCTAAAGTACACTTTAATTGGTCTTTGCAATCTAAGATAAAGCATCATTTCCTCTGTGAAGCCTTTCCTGAAAGATCCAGGCCAAGTCAAATTCCTTAATTATATGCTACAATAAAATCATATTTCTTTCTATCCTGGAACTAATCTCAACTTTATAATTTTTCATTCATTTGTGTTATTTGATAAAAATATTTCACCCACTGGGTTGTAAACTTTTTGAGTATGAGACTCAAGGAATTCTTAGTACAGCTTTCAGGATTTTAGCCAAACAGCAGTTATTGCCAATCACAATCATGTCTGGTGTGGAAAGAGACTTTATGTATCCTCTGCCCGTTAATATATGCCTAACTAAACCCATCAAAATCACTGTGGTGTTTCTCCATGATTTGTTACTTGAGATATACTGTGGCACATCTCGAGCCTATGAACTTGCTGGCTAGGCTGATATAAGTTAAGCCAGGAAGCAGATTTTCTAGCCCTTAATCTTTGGAAGGGCTACAGACTCCTGTAAGAATCCAGTTAAAGCTATGAATAGTGCGATGGGTTGAATTGTGTCTCCTTCAAAAAGATATGTAAGAATCCTAACCCCAGTACCTGTGAATGTGATCTTATTTGGAAACAGGGTCTTTGCAGATGATCAAGGTTAAGAGGAGGCCATTATGCTTGGCCCTAATCTAATTAAACTAATGTCCTTATATAAAGGGAAATCTGAACACAGAGAGAGACACATACAGGGGGCAACAATGTGAAGACACAGCAAAAGTACCATCTGTGAGTCAGAGAGTACCTGAGGACACCAGAATCTAGGGGAGAGGCTTCTCGCCTCCCAGAACTACAAGACAATAAATGTCTGTTGTTTAAGTCACCAAATTTGTGTCCCTTTGTTAAGGCGGCCCAAGGAAACTAATACGGATCCCCTGTATTACACAACTCTGCATGTAGTTTCAGGGTGTTCGCAGACTCACTAAAGCCTGGGTTAATAATTCCTGCACAGACATCATAATATTCCTGTACCCAAATTTCCTGGCATAAGGACAAAGAAAGAATAGAGAGAAGAAAATTGATATCAGTAACTGTTTGCTACATGTTTGGCTTTAGATAGATGCTTGGCATTTGTTTCTCCATTGAATCCTTCTAACCACTCCATGTTAGTATGCTCATCTGAGACGGGAGGAGGTCAAGACCCTGAGAGACTTAACATCATATACAAGTTCACACATCTAGAGAGTAGTTGTGCTGGGAATATGGCCTGAGTTCGTTTTCCCCTGACACCAAGGCTTTTTCCATTCTTACCCTGCCTCCGAGCATGAGTGATATGTGAGATCCAAAGCACATGATGTGTGGTTTCTGGGGTTATGAGGCTACAGAGAGACCAGGGTTATACATGTGTCAGTGGCTTCGAGGGAAACAAGAGAATAGCTTTTAAAAAAAAAAAATAAAGAAAGGCTATTCCTTTCTACTGTTTTCCTTTCGTTGTTTGCCACTATAATTTCTTTTGAAATAAGGATTTGGGGATTGAAGGATTTTTGCTTTCGCTAGGCAGAGATAGAGACAACAAAGGATTAATTAAGTGATACTGATGATAATTATCAAAGGAAGTTTAGGATTTTTAGAGATGGGACAATAGTATGGATGAGACAGCAAAGAAAGCCAATCTCTCATTCATCAGAAAATTTATTAATCACCCACTCAGTGGCTGATTCCATGTTCTTCAGACAAAGTCTGGCCACATAAAGCCTTAAATCTAGAGGGAGAAACCAAGTTACATCAGTCAATACAATAAAGTTAAATGTTGTATCATAAGCACAAAGCAGAGTACTACATAGCAAGTAATGAGGTAACTACCTGCTTCTAGTTGGGTAGAAAACTGGATCTAAGTTTATCTGAAAGCCTGAATAGTGATTACCCTGGCACCAGGAGATGAGAGGGAGGTGGTTCCAGGCAGAAGAAACACATGCAAAGATCCTGGGGCAGCAAAGAATATAATACATTCGAACACAATTCATCACATCCTGAGTGTGTAATGGAAAGGGCAAAATGTAGACAGTGGATGGGGTTACAGGAGCTAGACCCTGAAGGTGCCTGAAAGCAGCTGTGTGTTGGAGCTGTCTCTGGTTTCCTCCAGAAAGAGCTGTAGGAAGCCATTACAGATTGGCAACAGAGGAGGAAGTACTAGAGAGAGGGCTACTGGCTATGGAAATCCAGCCAGTCACTTAATCTCTCTGGGTCTCAGTTTACTCACCCTAAGAGATGATAAGGGCCATTGTAGAGACTAAATGACACATTCCATGCAGTGCTCTGAGAATGGTACCCAAGGCAGCATCAGCTCGTGTATTACAACAGGAATACAAGCAAGACCTGCGGGAGGCCCAAACACGATGCCTTTTGCTGCGCCTGTCCCCTGAGCACTGCTCCTCAGTGGCAAGTGCAGCAGGGGTGCTGGGCCCACAGCCCCGCTGGGTCACACATGAGTTTCCAACGGGTTTGACCTATTGGTCAGAATGAGACGTTTCCTTCTACCATCCTCACAGACACTCTGTGTCAGCTTGGAGCTCACCAAAGCTAATCTCACTTGAGGTTGTGGGATGGTGGAGACTCACATCTGAATGCATCTGAATCTTTATGCCATAATTCTCTGTTCTGCAGCTTTTTTTTAAAAAAAGGCACAAACTGGAAAGGAGCAGAGGGGGAAGGTCATGGAGGATCCAAAGCAGGCTCTGCTCTGACAGCAACTAGACTGATGTGGCCCTCAAACTCAACAAACTGCGAGATCATGACCTGAACCAAAGTTGGACAAAGACTAACCGACTGAGCCACCCAGGTGCCCCTGTTTTGCACCTTTGAAAAAAGCTTAAAAGGTTTGGGGGTTTGCTTCATTGAGGCCAGAAGGAAGTAATACCTAAAATCATCACCTTGCCTCACTTGCCATAGAAAAATTTCAGAGAATTCAGTTTAGTTATGACTTTCCTCCTGTCTCCTTCAGGTGCAATTTTAGAGCCAAAATATGTGTGGGTATGAGTGACAGCTCTTCCAGATGTGCATGGGACATGGGACCTGAGGGTGAAGGTCACATGTATGCTGCTCCCATCTCCATATCAGGCATCTGAGGATGGGGATGGAACCCAGAGATGTCTGGGAACCAGATAAAACAGATTCTCCTTGTTCTGAAGATTTCTTTTCATTAAAGACAGAATCTCATATGTGCTGAATGCCTGCATGGCCCTACTGTAGTTTTTTGCCCAGACATTATCTTTTACTGGTCAAGTAATTATTAGGAGTTTCATTTTTATGAGGCTATGGAAAATGTGGCCCACGGAGGTCTATAGATTGGACCAGAATCTCATATGGGTTGTTTGACTCAAAAGCCCATGGGTTCCCTGTCCCTCACTGTAGTTCAGCGTGGTTGCTTTAGGCCCGAAGCTCTACACAGTGGTTAGAGCCTGACCTTTATGAACCCCAGCTGTATCATTTCAAGGCTCTGTGGCCTTGACCTAACCACTTGCTCTTGCTGTGCTTCCGATTCCTTAACTATAAAATAGACAATAAAAATATCCATCTAATTGGACTGTTATAAGTTAAGTGAATTAGGACTTGTAAATTCTTAGGACAGTGCCTAGTGACTAGTAAATGCTATAAGCAAGTTGGCCATTACTATTATTATAACTAGAAAGAGTAGCTTCATCAGGGGAAAATAGGATATTGACCAACATCTCTGGGATAAAAGTAAATACATATATAACCAAATAAATACATTTTTTAGAGAAAAAGAGTATTTGATACTCAACCACAAAATCCCATCCCAAAGAATCTTCCCTAAGAAAAAAAAAAAGAAGAATCTTCCAAGACAGATACATGAGAACTGTTGGTTTTTAAAAATTGTTTTCCAGTAAAAGCTAATTCCATTATTTGCACCCCCTCCCGTTTCCCCCACAACTTCACTAAGGACAGGGATGAACTGAATAATACCATGTCTGTCCCATGATTATCTACCATTATTATTGGCACCCTGAAGTAGAGCACATCCAGAGAATTCTAAAGGAGATTTACAGTCATTAAAGTCTTCAACCTCAAAGCTTATTCAGCTTATCCTCAGCTCCAACTGGGATAATGGAAAGATAAGGATTCAGTGACATTCCTTGATGGGGCTAAGCACTAAATCCTCATTGTAGCTGTGGTTATGGGCCCAGAACTCCCCAGAGGCTCTTCCTTCTCAGAGTTTGTTGTTTTATAAGGTTAGTTCAATGAGCAAATCTACATTGATCTTTTACTTGTGCGCATAACTACAGTGAATGTAAGGAAAGTTTAAAACAGGGATTGCACTTGAAGAAAACGAAGTCTAGGAGGGAATCCATGACCAGTCTCACATTAAAAGTAGTAAATGACTATCAGAATCTGGCTGGGTGGGGTATTAGAGGTATTAGAGCCAAAATATTTGATATTTTTACCAAAGTGTCCCTTAGAAACTGGCAGAAATGTGATTAAAAGCTTTTCAAAAACAACAACAAACAAAAACTAAAACAAAAAAAAAGCTTTTCAACATACTTTTACTTTTTAATTGTGATACAATTGATATTAACATATTAGTTTCAGGTGTCAAATGTAATGAGCTGATATTTGTACATATTGCAAAGTGGTCACCACATGTAGTTAACATCCTTTTTTTTCTTGTGAGGAGAACTTCTGAAATTTACTCTCTTAGCAGCTTTCAGATACATAATACAATATTATTAACTATAGTCACCATGCTGTACATTACATTCCCATGACTTGCTTTTTTTATAATTTGACCACCTTCACACGTTTCACCCCTCCAGTCCCCACCTCCGAAAACCACAAACCTGATCTCTGTACCTTCGAGTTAGGATTTTGGGGGTTGGGAGAGATTTCACATATAAGTGAGATTATATGGCATTTGTCTTTTTTATCTCACTTATTTCACTTAGCTCAGAGTTTGCCCATGGTGGCACAAATGGCAAGATTTTCTTCTTTTTTATGGCTGAATAATAGTCTGTTGTATACATACACTACATCTTTATTCATTCATCCATTGTTGGACGCTTAAATTGCTTTCATGTCTTAACTGTTGTAACTATTGCTGTGATGAACATGGGGGTGCCTATATCTTTTCAAATTAGTATTTTCTTTCCTTTGGATTAATACTCAAAAGTAGAATTTCTGGTAATTTGGTATTCTTTATTTAATTTACTGTTTTCTATAGTGACTGCACCAATTTATATCCCCACTAACATACACAAAGGTTCCCTTTTTCTCCACACCCTCGCCAACACTTATTATTATTTTTTCTTCTTGATAATAGTCATTCTAACAGGTATGAGGTGATAGTGCAGTGTGTTTTTGATTTGCATTTCTCTGGTGACTAGCGATGTTGAGTACCTTTTCATGTATCTGCTGACCATTTGTATGTATTTCTCCGAAAAAATGTCTATTCAGAACCTCTACCCATGTTTTAGTTAGATTATTGGTTTTTACTATTAAATTGTATGAATTTTTTATATATTTCAGATATAAACCTCATAATGGATACATGCTTTGCAAATATTTCTACTCATTCAGTTAAGTCTTCTCAGTGTTGTTCTGGTCACTCTCTGGCTTGTAAATGGTCTGTCTATGCCCATCTGCCCACCTACCTCCAGAATGAAGCTCCCTGAGGTAGGACACTGCCTGTCTTGTCCCTCACTGGATCCCACTGCCTGGAAGGGAGTCTCATATACAGAAGGGTCTCAGTAATGCTTAATGAATGAAGGGGTTCCTGATCATTTGGACAGGTGGTGGAGCTCAGGAAATAGCTGTTTCCCAGTAGGGGAGATACCTGCTACTTTCTAACTGATCAGGCCAGACCTTCGGCAGGAATGGTAATCATGGGTAGGAATGCCCTTCTACCTTATTCATACTTGCTCTGTTGTTCTTCAAAGCCTAAGAAGTGAAATGGCCATGACCCTTGCTCAGCCTAGCGTTCTAATGGCTAGTTAGTGATAACTCTTACACACCTTGGCAAACTCCCGGTGGACACTTCTTGTTTCCAGTATTATTGTGACTTTATATTTTTGGTTTGTTTAAGTGGGTATTTGACCATGAAATTGGGGGAAAGAGAAGAAGGTACCACCACAAACCAGCTGGCAATCAAACAGGTGATAATGACATAGTTTTTTTAAATTCTTTTTTACATTTATTTATTTTTATGAGAGAGAGAGACAGAGTGTGAGCAGGGGAGGGGTAGGGAGAGAGGGAGACACAGAATCTGAAGCTGGCTTCAGGCTCTGAGCTGTGAGCACAGAGCCCAATGCGGGGCTCGAACTCACCAACCACGAGATCACGACCTGAGCCAAAGTCGGACGCTTAAATGACTAAGTCACCCAGGTGCCCTGTGACATAGTTTTATATTCAGCCCATGTTCAAAATTGGTGGTAGAGAATTGTGTTTTCATGTATTCATATTAGCCTTTTCTTCATTTAATAAATGTGACTCTTATAAGTAACATGCTAATAGCATACACCTACCAGATAAAATAATGGCTGAAAATTGTTATCAGTTATCTTCCCAAGCCAAAGGCATTTGAAGTGAACCCCAGTCTTCTCACTTATGAGATGAGAATAATAATAATAATAATAATAATAATATCTAGCTTAAAGGTTGTTGTAAAGATGAAGTGAGATGATCAGCATTAAACCCTGAATGGAGACCCTGAAAAAAGTAAGTGCTGGTTAATGTTCTCTAAGATGGAGGTTAATATTATTTCTATTAATCCTTAATGCATTGTATGCAAAATGGCGAGAACCATGAGAACCATAAATATGAAGAGAAAGTCACTGTTATTTTACAAACTAACATTATCTTATCCCTAACTGTACCTGAGTGTGGCTAGGGGTAGGCACGCAATTCTGCCTCTGGGTATGAAACAATGGAGAATAGACATGAATCTCTGAGAGCAGGCCGGTCAATGGGCCAAGGTGAGCCCAGAGAGGGCACCAACTCCACGGGTCACCCTGAACCACGTATAATCCTTTCATGACTTACAAGGTCAAAAAAATTTGATTTTGTTGACTCATGGAGGATTGGTTAGACTCCCAGGGGAGACATCAAAAGTGTCTCACATTCTGGGTGCCTGTTACTTGTAAAGCCATCTGTTACACACTTTATAAGTGGGATTTCATTTAATCCTAACAAAACCCTTTCATGAAGTAAGGAGAGAAAGCTTGGGCTCATGGGGAGTTTCAGTAACCTGTCCCAGATAACGAGTGACCTAATCAGCATTTGAATCAGGTATGGATGATTTCAAACCCTCGTCCTTTCTATTCTACCACACGGCCTTTCTCAGAAGCTGAACTATACTAAACAACTTAACTTTGGTAAGAGGCTGGTATATACGCTACAACAATACATTATTTTACAATGGTGTTTTCAGCCATTCCAGCGAGTGGAATACTTAAATCTGCCACTTAGGACATTCACTTGTGATGACAGATTTCTCAAGAAGGAAATTTCCAACCAGAAAAGAATCTACCAAGTCTGTAAGAATATTTTAGGCCACGAAGTTTACTGAATTCTGCCTGACCCATACACCTGGACAAATCTTCCTTTCGGTTTTGAGGGTTCTTCTTCATGCAGGTTGGCTAAGGCTCTGACCCGCCAAGGTCTAGGCAAGGTAGCATTAGGCACTGAGGCCAATACTTTCTTCCCGTGTCCTTGTTCCTTTCCTCTGGGGCTGGTTGGTCTGCTCTGTGTGCCTTTTTGCTCAACTAAGAATGCTAAGATTTATGTGAGCTGCAGTTCCTAATAGAGTAGACAGACTTAATAATTTAGTTTGCTCTGGGTTGAAGCTTCTTTGGCTTCTACTTTCTCCAGTTGGTCTAATCTACTTCACTAGAGTTCTACAGAAGTACTTGAAGGCCAAAGCCCCAGCTCAATAATGGTGATGATTTGCTGGGCCGTGTCTTCTGAGCTCGTGCCTCTGTGGACCCTTGACAGAAAGAGGGAAGTAAAACCTGAGTATTCCTGGATCTTGGCCAAAGTAACAACAAATATCTTTAATCTTATACTTGTCCTCAACATTCTCCACCTATTTGCCAGACCCCACCATTTTCTTTGCTGGACCCAGTTAGGGGAACACTTCCAAATCTTTGGTCTTCAGTTTCTTAACTAAACTCCATGTAAACCAACTTTTTTCTGCTAAAACATTTTGTCTGAAAACAAAGCGATGACATTCCAGTACATTAACCTCATTCTGGCAGCTCTTGGTCAGGACTGCATTTTGGTGGTGATCTTGCTTTTAATCATACTTTATTTCTCCAGCTTTTCTGCCAGCCCTTGGATTCTTTCTCTCCCTCTCTTTCTGACCCTCCCCTGTTCATGTGCACTCGCGTTCTCTCTCTCTCCAAAATAGATAAACTTTAAAATATATATAAAAATAAAAATCACAGAAGGAACATGGAGAGGGTGGAGTTTATAAAGGAAATCCAGCAAGATGTAAGTTAATGACCTTCCAAATGGTGTGAAATTTAGCGCCGGGGGAAATGAAGAGTACTCTGTCAGAAATGTCCCCAGAGATCTCAACTCTTTGGCCTTCTTAACACATTTAAATAATTTTAAAACATGTTTCAGTTTTAGGAAGTGCAACGTTATCTCAAATAGCAAAACTTCCTGCAAGAAAGTCACCCTGATAGGAGAGCAATGGGGGACAGAGAGGCCAGGCCCCTCCCCTCCCAGTGGGCCAGTGGGAGCAGGACAGGTGGCTCTGACTCGGGATAGGCCTTCAGAGTTGAAGGCGGAGGGCAGAGAACACCCCAGCACTTGCGTGGGTCCTGGCAACTTGTCTTGGGAAAGGTAGAAGTTGCTCTAATGTGGCCTAAAGGTGAGAGACACATGATGCGGGTGGTGAGGCACTGGGTGGTCCTCTTCCCTCGTAGAGGCAAGTCCCTGCCCCACATACCAGCCCACTTCTTTTTGACTCCATAGTCCCCCAGAAAGTGTTTCCATAAGATTGGTGACTAGGGAAGGCCTCCTGCCACCCAGAGGGAGATCTAGGCCTCCCTTATCACGCTTGGGTGGCAGTTGGGAAAGAGAGAGAAGTGTGAGTGCTGAGGCTGGAAAAGGAGAGAGGCCTGATCAACAGGGCTGGGGGCACCATGGGGACCCAGAGGACAGGGCACCGACAGAGGTGAAGTCAAGTCCCACTGATGAAAAACCCTTCTGCAAGAAGGAGGACTTTTTATTCATACCTGCAGAATGGCTTAACTACTAAAATAGGCCAACAGCAAAATGCAAGGGCATTTGCATGTCCTTGAACAAAGGAAAAGGAGTTCCTTTCCTTTCTCCTGTCAGTGGAGATGTGCACTAGGGTGGGCAGAGATGGAGATCCCGGGCTGAGGGGACATGGGCTGTTTGGCAAGGAACCGGGACCATTCTGCGGGTGGAGAGATAAGAAGTGGGCAGACGTTGTCACAACGGCTTTATCAGGCTGGACTGGCTCAAAGGCAGCTAGAAGTCCCCATCTGTGCATTTCAGATGCTGGCCTTGCCCACGCTTCACTCTGCTCTGAGACCCCAGGGGCATGGGTCCTAGAGATAACAGGGGCTCAGTACCACCTTGGGACTGAGAGCAGCGGATGGCTTCAAGGAGAAAAGACCAGAGGAAGACAGAGCTATGAAGATCTCACAAAGGCCAGTGAGCATGAGAGCCTGGACCTGGATGGAGGCTGAGGGGACACACAGGAGCTACGCTGGCAAGACTCAGGACACCAATCACCTGTGAAGACAAAGGAGAGAGACTTCCAACCCAGGGAACTGGGCTTTGAGAGGAAGAGCAAGCCTTTGAGAGAGGAGCAGCGATCACAGGAAGCACGCTATTCATCAGAGAGGAGTTTTGACTCCCAAATAACCAAGAGAATCCACATATATGACAAAAATAAATATATGAAAGAACATGAAATGCAATTCAACTTGTTTATTGAAATAAACTGTAATACAGATTGCTTTCAGCATGTTACAGATGTCACACATTTCTCCTACTAATAGGTGATAGGTAGCCAGATGAAACACAATTGCAGAAGAATCTAGAATAATGAATTTTATTTCTGAGACTCTCCCTCGAGGTCAGCAAACCCAACCCAACCCTTGAACAGATGAGGAAACTAAGGACCAGACGGGCTGGCATCCCCCACTCTACAAATGTTTAGGGCACTGACCGTGTGCCAGGCACTTACTTGGTGCCGGGCACATAAAGGCAAACACGACACAGCACCTGGACTCAAGGAGCTCGCAGCCAGGCTAGCGGGGAATAGTGTGCAGTAAGCAGGAAGCGGACACACAGCCGAAACAGTGTCGTGAGGGCAGCATGCTCAAGCTATGGGGTGCCCCCAGTGGAGGCTCGGGAGCAGCTCTCTGAAGGTCAAATGTGAGCTGACCTGGCAGGGGTGAACAGAGGTCATATAGATGAAGAGGGTGTGAAACAAGTGCCCCAGGAAGGCCCAGGTGAGGGAAGGCGGAGTGCATCTAGTCAATCAAAGGAGTTCAAGTACAAAGGAATTCCTCTCCTGGATTTTGAAGACAGTTGTCTCCTGACTTCCAATTCAGTGCTATTTTGAGAATAGTGTCGGTCTTTCTAGGTCCCCTGACAAATATGTGATGATTCGGCACATATAGATCAGTGCTCTTGCATACAAAAAAGGAAACATACATAGCTCATGCTTCCCCAGGTATAGACATCAAGATATTCAAACCCTCTCATCTTACAGTGTCTCCTTGCTTTATGGCCTTTCATTTCCTCCCCAAATTTACATCACTCAGGTCATGCCATAAAGCCCTTACGTCTGGAAGGGACTTTAAGGAATCACTTTGTCAGTGGCCATGGGAGCAGGAGGCGGGGCTGGGCGAGGAGTGACCACCCAGGTGCAGGCAATAAAGGAGCTGTTATCTGTAGAGCGCGAAAAGTTTACAGAAAAACTGACCAAGATCATCCTGCATTTTATTATCACCCCGTGGCAGCAATCTTCGGTCATGTCAGTCATGAAACACTCCTCCCCACCAGGCAGAGCGCTCCTGCCGACTCCCACCCGTGCACGCCAGTGTGCTTAGATACACCTGCACACGCAGGGAGCACACCTAGATACACCTGCGCACGCAGACCGCACAGCGCCACACAGGCTGTGCACCTGTCTGAAATCCCCAGGTTCGCCCTCTCTTCCGTTCCTATCACCACACATTCTCCAGTCCACTCCCTTCTGTAAACAAAGCTCGAGTAGTCAAAAAAATATATACAAAGAACCCTCTATCAGATGTGCATCTTCCTACAAGGAGGACATTCATCTCCAGTGAAGGTTCTCATTTCTCAAAAGCCTCAAATCCCTTTCCAGGTGGGGATGACGTCCGAGGCCACTTCTGTGCTCACGGGCTCACCAGGAGCAGTCCTCACCCATCCTTTCCGTCTGGGCCATCTGGCAGGTGCTGGGCGGGGTAAACACCGAGGGGTCTTTAATGCCCAGCTGTATGTCGAAAAACCTCGTGGACAATATCACGCTGTAATTTTTGGTGAAGGTTTCCTGGACAGGGTAGCAATCCTTGGCTGTGTAAATGCCAATCCAGGTTTCATCTGTAAGAGGACGGGAAGGTGACTTTGTATGTAGAAGGTAGGCAAGATGCCTGTGGTTTTTTTTTTTCTCTTGTGGGAAAATATACATAAAATTGACCATTATAACTATCTGTAAGGCGTTCAGTGGCAGTAAGTATGTTCACATTGTTGTGAAGCCATCACCACCCTCCTTCTCCAGAACTTTTTCATCTTCCCCAGTTGAAACTCTATGCCCTTTAACACTAACCGCTCATTCCCCTCCCTCAGCCCCTGGCAACCCCCATCCCACTTTCTGTCTCTGAGAACATGACTACTCTAGGCATCTCACGTAGGTGGAATTATATAGTATGTTTCCTCTGCTTACTGGCTTATTTCGCTCAGCATAATGTTCTGAGTGTTAGCATATGACAGGATCTCCCTTCCTTTTTTAAGGTTAAATAGCATTCCATTATCTGTTTACGCCATGTTTCGGGTATTCATTTATCTGCTGAGGGGCACTTGGGTTGGTTTCCACCATCTGGCGAAATTCATTCATTCATTATTCATTCATTCATTATCATGAAGAATGCTGTTCTAAACATGGGTGCACAAGTAGCTTCTTGGGTCCCTGCCTTCTGTGCCTTCAGATATACACGCAGCAGTGGAGTTGCTAGGTCATATGCTAATTCTATTCTAAACTCAGTGGCGGAGGTTGGCAGGGGTGGGGGGATGGAGGGAACTGTTTTCACACTGTTTTGGCCTGTTTCCCACACACGCCCTAAAGCCTGTGTATTCCAAACAGCTTTGGGGTGGGCACACAGAGGCACCACTGAGGACAGCTTCCCATCTATACACAAAAGCAGACGGTCAGAATAATGGGGGTAGATCTGGTCACTGTAACTTGAGGAAGTGATATGGGGCCTCTAACGTATACCTTAGACAGAAGTCTTCTGTGTCACAGATCTCAGGGTCATTAAACGTCAGAGCCAAGGCTAAGCCCATAACAGCCAAGGTGGCAGAAAGGTACAGGTGGTGCTGGAAGGCAGAGGTGTTTCAAATATGATGCTTACACCTGGAGCTAAAAGACTAGCAGAGTACACATGGGGGCTGCAAAGCAGGTCGGGGGGGGGGGCGTTAAACAATTGGATTAAGCTTGTGAATGTCCTTAACTACCTTCCTTAGTGGACTTAACCTTTTTTCCCATCATGCTTCTGGGACACAGCCCTTGGGTATTTTTTGAAGCCTTACACGATCTAGCTGACTTTCTGTCAGACCACTCCTGGACCGTGATCTGCTCTTGGGGTCCCCCGACGGAGTACTGGTCCTCAAAGGTGGCGTTCTGAGGAATGTCTAGAGGATCCCAGGGGTCCGTCAGGGTGATCTTGGAGCACTGCTTGGTGGCTTGCTCAATCTGAAACATCACTCCATCCTTATAGAGCAAAATATATTCAAATAATCTGAAAGATATAAAGAGACCAGATAAGGACTTTATGTCATAATCATCATGCCTTTTGTCAGCACATGGTCGAAAGGCCTGCAATATAAATTACTCTTAGAATAGAACAAGCAGAAAGAACTAGTTTGGCTTGTTAGGCAATAATTTATTTATTTATGAGCACTAGACACTTTGATAACCTAACAACAAAATAATTAAGATTAAGAGTTCAAAACTGAATTCTGAATAACTGAGCACTTATTATATGCCAGACTATGTGCTTAGGCTACAAACAGGAGAAGATAAGGCCCTGGGTTAAGGGCGGGTTTGTGACCTTGTAGCACAGGGACACAGGAGGATCTAACCCTTGGCTTGGTTGAGTTCTCCTGGCAACACTGACTCCGGAATTATTGGGGGTCCCTGAATGCAGGGCATCAGGAAGCCGCTGCATTCAGACCACACACCTGTGTCCCACTGTCTCAATTGTCAGTCATGAGTAATGGGTTTCGGGGTGAGGCACAGCTGTGTGAGAACAGGGCCCTCCTCCCATACCTGGAGGAGGCCGAGGTGAGCAGGCATGTATGTCCCATGTATGGCGTGAGCCAGAGGTACTCCCAGGCTGGGCCGGGAGTCTGCAGATGCCCCGGTCACCCAGCACATGGCACTGTCACCAATCCTGCGTCTATCTTAAAGTGAAGCAATCCAAGAGATGGGCTTTTGAAATGTGTTTGATCGTCAGTCCAAGACTCAGGCCACTGCTGCTGGTCCAGCAGAGTGAGGCTGCAGCCTTGAACTCACCCAGTACAGAGCCTAGAGAGGGTGCTTTCAATGAGCAAATAAAAGACAGCCAACATATTACCCATGGAGTGTGAGGCTCACTCCACTCCACAGCCCCCATCTGCCTCTAGGGCAAACGTTTGCCATCCCACGTTTTCTACGGAGCCGGTATGCAAATGTACACATGACCTCATGTTATATAGTTAGATATACCTATCCTGCTTCATTCCAGGAAACATTTGAAATGACTTATGAGGGTCAAATCCATGCACAGACTCATAGAAATGGGAGTGATCGCAAAGAGAAAAGGAAGCGTTCATTTGCTGTGACACTGCTCCCATAAACGGGAAGCCAACCTCTTATAATAATACACATGCAGGGTTCACACCCTGCGGAAAGCCCTTCAAAGGAGATGGGGTTGGACTGTCACTGTGCTCTCATGCCCAGTGAGGTCCCTGGCACATGAGTCTAAACTTTCATGTAAGGAGCACAGACACCTGGGGCGCCTGAGTGGCTCAGTCTGTTGAGCGTCCAACTCTTGATTTCTGCTCAGGTCATGATCTCATGGTTCATGAGTTTGAACCCCAAGTCAGACTCTGCATTGAGCAGGGAGCCTACCGGGATTCTCTCTCTCTCACTCTCTCTGCCCTCCCCCGCTTGCACATACTCTCCCTAAACAAATAATATTGATTTTTTTAAAAAGGAGTACGAAGTCATCAGTATCTATTTTAGAGCACTGTCCACTCATAAATGGATTCTGTACAGAGATCCAGTTCCACGATCCTCTTGGTGACAACAGGCCCCACAGAACAACTGCACCGTGTGCCCTCAGAGGACTGTCTTCTTTATTCTCCTAGCCATCAGCACCCTCCCCGTGTGCCTTCCCAAGTCCCAGGCATCTAGCCTAGACAGCCACCAGTCACTTTTGCCGAAACGCCGGTGGTGTGCTTCTCCAAGTGCCGTGACTGCGCCCTGGAAGGTACCCACCATGGGCAGGAGGGTGGGCAGTCCTTCCTGAGAACAGCCCTTAGCTCCCAAATCCACAGGTCGCAGGAGGTGGGAGCCTGCTGGCCACACATGGGCTGGTGGCCATCCTCCACAGAGCTTACAGAACCAGAGGGGAACGTCCCGCCCAGGGCGAGACCATCAGATCCTTGCCCCCGAACATGTGGAACTGTGGCCGCAGAAATCATGGGAGGCTGAGTCCAACACGTGAGCTGAGCGAGAGTGAAGAAGAATGAAGCAGAGAGAAGCACAGCGAGCTGGGGCTCCATCCAACAGTTGGTCGCCTCTTGGATGCATATCTGTTTCCTCGGGTGTAACAAACTTTCCTTTCTTCTGGAACTTTTTGTGTGACTCATAACCAGGTCTCCTCTCTAAGATAGTTGAAAACTCCACGGTTCCCCCTAGAGCCCTAGACAACAGCTGCTGGGACAGCTGTGTTGTGTGTCATGCAGTGTTGCGGTCACCGCGGACCCCTGGCCACTGCCGCCTGCCCGCGGAACAGCCACCAGCTGGGGAAGGGAGGGGGCAGCAGGGAAGAGATTCTCCCTGCTCCACTGCAGTCCCGAGGCCAGCTCTGCCCATACACAGAGGTAAAATTTAATTTTAAAATGAGAACTCTCTGGGGCGCCTGGGTGGCTCAGTCAGATAAGCATCCAACTTCGACTCAGGTCATGATCTCGAAGTCGGTGAATTCAAATCCCACGTCAGTCTCTGTGCTGACAGCTCACAGCCTGGAGCCTGCTTTGGATTCTGTGTGTGTCTCTCTCTGCTCCTCCCCTGCTTGTGCTCTGTCTCTCTCAGAAATAAACATTAAAAAAATTTTTTTAATAAATTAAAAAATAAAATGAGAACTCTGGACTTGAAGGAATCGTCACAAAATGTTAACATTTTTTACTTCTGGGTGGTCTGAACACAGGTGTTTGTTACAGTGTTCTCTGTACTTTTCTGTTTTCAAAATATTTAGTATTTTTAAAAGAGGCCATGATCTGATACTGAGGTTATGTTGACAGTGCCTTAAGTAAAACAGAAAGTATTAATTTAATGGGAAACCAAAACCAACTGAATCATTGTTTTTTAGTTTTTCAAAATCCCATATGGGTAGAAAAGCGAGTACTGATCCATACGAAGTTTTGGAAAAGGAGCTTCTCACGGGGTGGTGCCCGTTGTGGCTTGGGTGTTTATGGGAACATATTCACAGTTCAGAGGTAAGGTTCTCAGTCACAAATAGGATACAGGCTGCGGAGCCTGAAAGAGCCATTAGGTCAAAATGCAGAGATCAGCCAGGGTTGAAATGAATCATCTGCCTGGGATGCTGTGCGGCTCATTCCCTTCGCAGAGCCTAAGGACTGACTGTCTTCAACAGAAACTGGATCCCGGGAAGCGAGATCAAAGCCTGGCTCTGAAGTGAAGGAAGTTGTGAGGATCGGCGCCATCAGTGACACCCCCGGGGTGCAAGCAAGGTGAGGTGCTGGAAAGGGCTTGGAGGACAAGGCGGGCAGGCCAGGCCTGGGCCAACAACCGCCTGCAAACTCCTCCTTGCTGGCCAGCCCCCAAGCAAAGCAGGGCTCCTGGGAGGGCTCCGCGAGGCCTGGGCTGTGAGCAAGGTCAGGCCGACCAGGCCCCGCAGAGGGGCCAGCGGGTTGAGTTCTCACAGCAGCCTCGGTGCAGACGGGGCGCCCCGGCAGTGCTCCATTCTGCCTCTCGCCTCGTGGCACCAAGGATTTTTGTTGCTTCTGACAAACTTCTCAGGCCACATTGACCATTTCTGTTGTTTTCCTGAAAATCCATTTTCCTAAAAAGTAGCCTCTACTATCCCCATGTTCTCCAAAACACCAAAAACCTGAAGTTTTAGATCTTTTGAATATGGGTATCTGGTTTTGGTAAAACTGATTCATGTTCGAAGTAAAAAAAAAAAAAAAAAAAGAAGAAAGAAAAAAATAATTCCAAAATAATTCCAAACAGTACAGAAATGGAAAATGAAGTAAACATGGCCTAGAATTTTGAACTTACAGAAATAACAACTCTGTATCTAAACATACAGTGATATTTTCACTTGAATTTCTTAAAATTGCAGTAAAATAGAACGTAAGATTTACCACCTTTCGCATTTTAAGTGCATAGTTCACTAGCGCTAAGTGCTAAGTGCTTTGTGCTATTGTGCAACCTATCTCCAGAACTCTTCTCATTTTGCAAAACTGAATCCCTATGTCCAAAAAGGCTCCCCATGTCTCCCTCCCCCAGGTCCTGGCAACCACCGGTCTCCCTTCTGTCCCTGTGCACCTAACTGCTCTAGGGACCTCCTACAAGTGGAATCATTCCGTAGCTGTCCTTGTGTAACTGGCTCATCCGTGTTGTAGCACGTGTCAGAGCTTCCTTCCTTTTTAAGGCTAACATCCCATCGAATGTATACAGCATATTTTGCTTATCCATTCATCTGTGTCAGGCCCTGGGTTGTGTCCACCTTTAGCTACTGTGAATAATAATGCTGCTATCAACATGGCTGTGCAAATATCGTACTGATTTTTTGTTACGTGGCCTGGACACATTTTACAAAAATGAGTGACTATAATGTCTTCCTTTTTTTAATGAGTGAATATAATGCTCTCTAACCTACATTTTAATTTTTTATTTTAACGTTTATTTTGAGAGGAAGAGAGACAGCACATGCAAGCAGGGGAGGGGCAGAGAGAAAGGGAGAGAGGGAATCGTGGGGCTCCATCTAATGAATCATGAGACCATGACCTGAGCCGAAATCAGACTTCGTTGGGCACGTAAACGACTGAGCCACCCAGGCGCCACTCTTATGTACGCTTTAAGTTCAACAATCGGTCCTCGATAGCCTTCCAAGGTGAAAAATATACATCTATGGAATAATTTTTTTCCAATTCATTAAGAAATGTTTTTCTAAATGTTTATTTCTGAGAGAGAGAGAGAGAGAGCACAAGCATGCAGGGGACGGGCAAAGAGTATCCAAAGTGGGCTCTGCACGACAGCCGCAGGCCCAGTGCAAAGCTCAAACTCGCAAATCATGTGATTATGACCTGATCTGAAGTTGGATACTCAACCAACTGAGCCACCCAGGCACCCCTGAAATATTTTTTAAATGCAGAAGAGCTGAAGGACTAGTACAATGATCACCTTTGTATCTACGATTTAGATTCAATCATTGTTACATTTTGCTGTATTTGCTATTTCTAAATATTTACTGAAAACAAGGACTTTCTTTATTGGTGTATAGGAATGCAACCGATTTCTGTACATTGATTTTGTACCCTGCAACTTTACTGAAGTCATTGATCTGTTGTAGAAGGCTTCTGGTGGAGTCGACTGGGTTTTCCAACAGTGGAAAGAGAAATCAAGAAACTGATCCTGTTCACAATTGGACGAAAAAACATAAAATACCTAGGACTAAACCTAACCCAGGATGTAAAGGACCTATATGATGAAAACTATAGAAAACTTATGAAAGAGATTGAAAAAGACACCAATAAGTGGAAAAACATTCCATGCTCATGGATCAGAATAAACATTGTGAAAATGTCATTACTACCCAAAGAAATCTACACATTCAATGCAATCCCCATCAAAATTGCACCAGTGTTCTTCTCAAAGCTAGAACAAGCTATCCTCAAATTCGTGTGGAACCACAAAAGACCCCGAATAGTCAAAGTAATATTGAAGAGGAAAACCAAAATGGGAGGCATCACAATCTCAGACTTTAGCCTCTACTACAAAGCTGTCATCATCAAGACAGTATGGTATTGGCACAAAAACAGACACATAGACCAATGGAATAGAATAGAGAACCCAGAACTGGGCCCACAAATGTACGGCCAATTAATTTTTGACAAAGCAGGAAAGTGTATCTGATGGAAAAAAGACGGCCTCTTTAGCAGGTGGTGCTGGGAGAACTGGAAGCAGCATGCAGAAGAATGAAACTAGACCACTTTCTTACACCATACACAAAAATAAACTCAAAATGGCTGAAGGACCTGAATGTGAGACAGGAAACCATCAAAACCCTCGAGGAGAAAGTAGAAATCAACCTCCTTGACCTCAACCACAGCAATTTCCTACTCGACACATCCCCAAAGGCAAGGGAAATGAAAACAAAAATGAACTATTCGGACCTCATCAAGATAAAAAGCTTCTGCACTGCAAAGGAAACAATCAAGAAAACTAATAGGCAACCGACAGAATGGGAAAAGATAGTTGCAAATGACATATCAGATAACATATCCAAAATCTACAAGGAACTCACCAAACTCCACACCCAAAAAACAAATAACCCAGTGAAGAAATGGGCAGAAGACATAAACAGACATTTCTCCAAAGAGGACATTCAGATGGCCAACAGGCACATGAAACGATGCTCATCACTCATCATCAGGGAAATACAAATAATACAAATCAAAACCACACTGAGATACCACCTCACGCCAGTTAGAGTGGCTAAAATGAACAAGTCAAGAGACTATAGATGCTGGCAAGGGTGTGGAGAGACGGGCACCCTCCTACACTGTTGGTGGCGATGTAAACTGGTGCAGCCACTCTGGAAAACAGTGTGGAGGTTCCTCAAAAACTATCCATAGAACTCCCTTATGACCCAGCAATAGCACTGCTAGGGATTTACCCAAGGGATACAGAAGTGCTGATGCATAGGGGCACATGTACCCCAATGTTCATAGCAGCACTGTCAACAACAGCCAAATCATGGAAAGAGCCCAAATGTCCATCACCTGATGAGTGGATCAAGAAGATGTGGTATATATACACAATGGAGTACTACATGGCAATGAGAAAGGATGAAATATGGCCATTTGTAGGAAAGTGGATGGACCTCGAGGGTGTCATGCTAAGCGAAATAAGTCAGGCGGAGAAGGACAGATACCATATGTTTGCACTCATAGGTCTAACAGGAGAACAGGAGAAACCTAATGGAGGACCATGTGGAGGGGAAGAGGGAAAGAGAGTTGGGGAGAGAGAGGGATGCAAAACTTGAGAGACTACTGAATCCTGAAAATGAACCTAGGGTTGAAGGGGAGGGGAAGGGGGAAAGAGGTGGTGGTGATGGAGGAGGGCACTTGTGGGGAAGAGCACTGGGTGTTATATGGAAACCAATTTGACAATAAACTATTTAAAAAAAAGAAAAAAAAAAACCAAGAACTTTCTGTCTCCTGGCCACACTACCATTATCACACCTAAAAAATTAAAATTCATCCCCTAATGCCAACTAATATCTGCTCCATATTCAGTTGTCCCCCCAAAATGCATTTTAAACTCTTCTTTAAAAATCAGAATGCAGTCACATCTGAAGCATTACATTTGGTTGTTATGTCTCTACTGTTTTAAAAATCTGGAACACTACTCCTATCTTTTTTTAAATTTTTTAAAATGTTTATTTATTTTTGAGCGATAGAGAGACAGAGCATGAGCAGGGGAGGGGCAGAGAGAAAGGGAGACACAGAATCCGAAGCAGGCTCCAGGCTCTGAGCTGTCAGCACAGAGCCCAATGTGGGGCTCAAACTCACAAACCGTGAGATCATGACCTGAGCTGAAGTTGGACACTTAAATGACTGAGACACCTAGGCACCCCTATCTTTTTTTTTTTTTAACATGGCCTTGACTCTCCGAAGACTCCAGGTCTGCACATATTCCCCATTCTAGATTTTTGTCAGTGTCCTAACTTAACTTGTTCCTCTAGATCCTATCATTCCTCCCAACAAGACATGGCTTCTAAAGGCTGGATGTACTTCGGTTAAAATTTTTTGGAAAGACATTGAGAAGGCTGTGCACCTCCTGGTGCATCACATCAGAAGACAAGTGATGTCCCAGCCCACTATTAGCACTACCAGCTCTGATCACCAAGTCCTGTCATGACTCCAGATTCCTTCATCATGAAGGTGTTTGCCTTTACAGTTAGCAAGTAATTGATCAGTGATACTGTGTGAAGCTGGGAATAGTCCATTAGCCAAAAATTGTCACACCATGGTTCTAGGTAAAACCATGTCCTGAATCAATTATGTCACCGGAGATTAGTTGAATGGTACCAATGGTATTAACAAATGACATCTATCTATTTATCTATCAATCATCACTCTGGACTCAAGAAGTTTTATGTTCTCAGTGTATAAAGTCATTATTTCATTGATGCTCAAATTGTCCCAAGTTCTCTCAGTGGGAGCTGCTTCCAGCTGGTATTTGTGGCTTTGATGTGGCCCCCTTAGGGTTTGAGTGCGTGTGTGTATATATGTATATATGTGTGTGTATTGTGCATGTGTGTGTGTTTGTGTGTGTGTATATATATATGCTTGTGCATATATGTATATACATATATGTGTTTGTGTATACACACACTATATACATCATTTGTGTGTGTATATGTACATACACACACACACACACCATGCTTTGCTTCAGTGGTCCCCTACTCGTGACCACTTAGATTATTTCCACCGTTTGTTAATATTAACAAAGCTGAATATAAATCAAAGACAAACCCTTTTGCCTTTGTCTGTTTACAACCCTATGAAAAGTTTATATACTGGAATTGTTGGATCAAATAAAATTCCCATTTTATATTTTACAAGATACTACCGATTCCTAAAAAAAGGAATGCTAGAATTTTTAACTGGTTGTAGAGCTTCATTCACTTTTTTCATCAGAAAGGTACTGGCAGGGCGCCTGGGTGGCTCAGTCTATTAAGCATCCAACTTCGGCTCAGGTCATGATCTCACAATCTGTGGGTTCAAGCTCTGCATCGGGCTCTGTGCTGACAGCTCAGAGCCTGGAGCCTGCTTCAGATTCTGTGTCTACCTCTCTCTCTGCCTCTCCCTGCCCCCCCCCACACACACACTCTCACTCTCTCTTCTCTCTCAAAAATAAATAAGCATTTAAAAATTTTAATAAAAAAAAGAAAAGTACTGAAAGTTTACCCAAATAAGGCTCCTAGGTGGTTCAGGCAGTTAAGCATCTGACTCTTGGTTTCGGCTCAGGTCATGATCTCAGGGTTCAAGAGACTGAGCCCCACACTGACATCATGGAGCCTGCTTGGGAGTCTCTCTCTCTCTCTCCCTCTCTTTCTCTGACCCTTGCCTGCTCTCTGTCTCTCTCCTCTCTCTCCTTTCTCTCTCTCTCTCTTTCTCTCTTTCTCTCTCTCTCTGTCTCAAAAATAAATAAACATTAAAAAAAAAGTTTGCCCAACTATACTAAGGCAGGGAAAAATCTTTCTGCCTAGTTCAGGATAAGGTTTACAGACAGCATGAACTGCCCTGTACAAAAGCTGAGGGCAAGAAATCCAGGTCCCGGGCTACTACTGGTGAGCTATGTGACCATAATTTCAATCTCCGTATTTCTCATTTGTAACAAGAGACCAAATTTTGAAGCTGAAAGCATTTTTATGAAGAGGATTTGAGACAGCAGATATAAAACTGCTATATGAATGCAAGGGATTATAGCTTGTAGGAAAGTCTGGCAGTGGCTATGTTTACCGTCACCCGTTAATGTTTAATGAGGAAACTACTCATGTAACTTGTGTACAGAAGACTTGATCGGCTGTGTAACAAAGAAGGTCTAGTTCATGTGGGTGGGCTGAAGGGTGAAGGGAGACCAGCCTTGAGTGCGGTAGCAGACCCCGTGGTAGCAGCGCTGCAGGCATCTCAGCCTTTCCCTCTGAGTATAAGGTTGAGGAAGTATACTCATCCACCCACTTCCTTAGTTTCCCTTGGAGCTAGGGGTACAGTTGGTTCCGGCCCTGGAGATCTAAAAGGAAGTCCATTGGGAGAGGAGATGCTCTGGAGATTTCTCTTCTCCCCAAAAGGCAGACTCCCCGTCCCGCTCTGTGTCCTTCATTTCCTGTCTTTGAACAACTGCTTAGCTGCTTAGAGTGGAGACAGCCATCTCAAGGCCATGAGGCAACACGTCAGCGTGTCACCTTGCAACCATGAGCTAAAAGTCTCTGAGAAGGACAGAGTAAATGGATGGAGAAGACCCAGGGGCCTCGGTGAGACCCAGGGAGAAGACCCAAGAGCACGTATCACCAGAATTTTGAGGTAAACTACAACCATCCTCATAGGTTAAGCTTCCACTCATCAATTTTCTGACACGTGTGGCTGAAAGCACCCTAGATGAAATTTTAAAAATCCACTACTTTATAGTTACTATCTATCAGATGCTTTGTTTTAACAATGCTCTGGGCGCACTTCGTTGCAGAATGAGCAGGGCCCGAGGACTTGGCTAATCCTGGAACCCACAATACCAGAGCCTGACCTGGGCGTGGGGAAACCTGAACAGCTACTGTCCCTTCTGCCAGGATGCAACTGTTTTTCTGTCTTGAATCGGAGCAGTCAAGGGAAAAAAAAATACAGCGAGGCAGAGGTTATAGACTGGCAAATTCAGCTGGCTGACACGTTATTCACTTTTTCCTTTCTTTTTTTTTTAAACATATGAGAAAATATGAGGCTCAGAGAATAACTAGGTAGTAAATAATGTGCCAAGATTGGACTCAGGGTCTGATCTCCTATCAGACTCCTTCTAATTCACTAACACTGTGATCCTTCCCATCCATGTATAACTGCTTGGCCATCCAAGGTATCTTCAGTTACAGAAAAGGGAGTGGACAAATATTATATTGTGATTTCAAAAGGACTTTGGCTTTTATGGAAGAAATTGGACAACCTCTGGATTTGTTTAATATGCAATATAATATATTAGTAATTCCTGCCAGCTCTGTGACTCGAGGCCGGAAGAATGGAGCTTCGGCCACTTGCCATTCTGGCGTGTACCGAGGTTGAGTTACACCCTACAGTAATTATGAGACATAAAAGAAAAACGCTATTTCAAAATTGTTGTGTTAGACACAAACTTCATTGTGTAGGCTGATACCAACCACATACAACAAAAGAAATATTAAATTACTGGAGAATGCAGCCCTAGGAGAAGGAAAATCAAAGACTAATTTTGCGTGCAATTTAAGAAGCTGTAAGGTGATGGCACTCCACTGCTTGGATTCCAGTTCAAAAGAGGAAAACGCTGCTCAAGAAACTGAAGTGATTTTTTTTCCCAAAAAATGTTTCAGGATGAATACTGGCGCAGGCATATACTCTTTCATCTGATGGAAGATCATGAAAAATGCATCATGAGATGACAGTTCTAGTTGTCTTTGTTTTTCAGCATTAGAAGAAAGAGCCTCATTAGTACCAAGGTGTCCATGTTGTGATGTGCACGGTGATCACTGGAACCACACATCAGACGGCACTAAGAGGGCTGGGAGGGGAGAGGGACCGCCAGGCTCATACAGGCAGCAATCTGCTTTTCAGTAGACACTTACCAGTTGCAACTGTGTGTAAATATAACACAGGCAGTCTTCCAGCTAACAGTTAATGACTCTGTAAATCTGATTTTTTACTTTACTTGGGATTTGGGATGATACTGAATTTAAGAAGAAGAGAATAATGTGTGACCACAACAATAGCTCTCTAATAAAAACATGATTGAAAATACATGAGTTATGTATGAAAAACATAATTATCAAAATAGAAAATGAAGCAGAGGTGACACAGAATACTTTGGCTATGGGAAACAAACAAACAAAAAGCAGAAGAGTGAATTAAAAGGTATGATTCCAGAATTCTAGGAAGAACATAGGAAGGGATGGAAAGGCTACTGGATAGTTAAGAAATTTGGGGGAACACAGGGCACCTAGGGGGCTCAGTTGGTTAAACATCCAACTTGGGCTCAGATTATGATCTCACAGTTTGTGGGTTCAAGCCCCACGTCAGGCTCTCTGCTGTCAGTGTGGAGCCTATTTCAGATCCTCTGTCTCATTCCCTCCCTCCCTCTCTCTCTCTCTCTCTCTCTCTCTCTCTCTCTCTCTGCCCATATCTCCCTCTCTCTCCCTTCAAAAATAAATAAACATTTAAGAAAAAGAAATTTGGGGGAACAGATGTAAAAGAACCAATACATCTAAGCAGAGAGATATTCTACAAGGAACAAAGATATCTTCCCTCTTGCTGATAGAGTATCAAGCCTCCAGAAACAGCAGATGAAATTTCCCCTAGAACTAGACATGACCTGTAGGTGTTAATGATGTTCCAGGATAACAGAAGCAATGTACAAAAATTAGGGCAGAAAAAATTATTAAAATTAAACCAAAATTAGTTTGGTATCACACTTCTCTTCTAGAGCTCTAAATGCCATAGCAAATTTTAAACAAAAAGTACTATTATTACCCAATGAATTGTTTATTTATTTTGAGAGAGACAGGGACAGAGTGAGCAAGGGAGTGGCAGAGGAGAGGGAGAGAGAGAAGGAGAGAGGGTGAGAGGGAGAGAGAGAATTCCAAGCAGACTCTGCACTGCCAGCACAGAGCCTGACATGGGGCTCGAACTCAGGAAACTGAGATCATGACCTGAGCCAAAACCAAGAGACAGATGCTCAACTGACGAGGCTACCCAGGCACCCCTATTATCCAATGAATTGTATACACCCCAAGGTTACCATAATGCACATAGAAAAGGATGAAAAGACTACTAGAAAGTTAAGAAATTTGGGGGAACACAGGGTATCTGGGGGCTCAGTTGGTTAAGCATCCAACTTGGACTCAGGTCCTAAGTAGATGTTCTCAGACATTCAAAATTTCTAGAAGTATACCATGGCAACAGTACCCTCTTGGAGGAAAATTAATTGAATACATTTTCTAACTGACATAAACATGAATCAAAATAAAGGATTCAGGTAGATAAGAATATTAGCAAAGAAGAAATTGCAGTAAATAATAAAAGGAATAAAATAATGTATGTTTCTTTTGTGTCAAAGCTACTTAGAAGTTTATGCAAACACTCACACAATAAAAAGTCCTCTGTGTTTAACAAGTGAAGAGGTTGACCTTTTAGAGGCTTGACTCAGCACAGTGAAAGAAGGAAACACTAGAAACAATCCAAACACTTTAAATTCTTTTCAACATAGTGAGTGGGACCTAAATAAACACGCGTCCTTTATGAAAGAAATTGTGTTCTGGTGACAGAAAAGTGGATCCCCAAGCTTCACCCTCTAACTCGTTAGGGGAACTGAAACATCACAAGGGTGGCTCCTCGGGGGTCCCCAGGGCAAGCCAGACAATACCTGGAGCTGGACGGGGCAGTGGGGGGTTGGGGGAGCGTGAGGGGGGAACACTGTTCAAAATACAGTGTATGACAAAGGGTAGAAGGCTCAATTCAGAGAGAGAGAGGACTCTCACATGCAGAAGAAACATAAACCACATCAGAACATGGCACTCAACCAATGGCATTTCATTGGATATTAAATTTGGAGCAGATTCTCTCCCCAGCACCTCTGCTCCACAGAGGTGAGGCTGGTAAAATTGCACACTGGTCACTGCCCTGTTCCAAAACGGAGAACTCCATGGTTTCTCCGGCATCTTCCTCAGAAGAACGTCTTCCTTTCACAACTTGACATCCTGGATCAACAGTTCCTTGGTGAGACATTCTGGGAAGAAGGATTTATAATTCCTGGGAATACAAGGTGTATCTCAGTAAGGGACTCGGTGAGGTGGTGGGGGTGGAGGGGCTGTTTTAGAAGCTTTGGAGTCAGTGCGGATGGTCTGGCTTACCACAGTGCTCCCTGCAAGGATTTTCCAGCAAACTCAGGAAGGCTTGCATTGAACAGGGGTGAACCTGGATTCCACCCCATCTAGCATGGTAGTCCATGGTGCCTCATACATTCCTCCTAAGTTACATCTCACCTTTAGCTGATGGTGCTATGTCAGCCTGAAGAACTCATGTACCCTTGGCCCTGTACCACCAACATCTTCCCATCTGACTACACCTTCTTTGGCAATTACTGAGACACTCCATAAGAGGAGGTTCTCTGGGTTCCACAATCCGAGTGTTTGTGTCCTTCCCCCAACTCCACCAAACTGATGTTGAAAACCTAATGCCCAAGGTGATGGCAGGAGGGGTGGGGTCTCTGGGAGGTGATTCATGAATGTGAAGGCTTCAAGGATGTGATTAGTGCTTTTACACAAGAGGCCCCAGAGAGCTAGCTTTTGCCCTCCACCATGTGAAGATACAACGAAAGGTCTATAACCAGAAGACGGCCCTTATCCAACCATGCTGGCACCATGATCTTAGCCGTCCACCTTCCAGAACTGTAAACAGTGAACTTCTCCAGTATTCAGTACAACAGCCTGAACCAACTAAGACACTGGGGGACCTTGGAGGGGTGCTTTGGTGCCTCCTCTTGGCAGGCTGACAGTTCTCACTCATTGGCAGGGCTCACACTCTGGAACTTTCCCCGCTGATCTAGCATTAGCCACAATAAAAGCAGCCTTCCATGAATGGAACAGCACAGCCTTTTTGTCTAGTGACAGCTGCCTTCTGATTAGAAGCCATTTGTCCAAAAGCTTCTCCGTTGTTTGGAGGGGGGCACCTGGGGGGACATCAGATTCCTCACATGGGTTCTCTGTTCAAAGAGGCACTGCTTCTGAAGGAAGCCATTGGTGATTAGGAAACTCTCAATACCCATGTGGAGGAAAATTCTCCAAAACTGGGACTGTGGAGCAAGAAAAACACTGAAGATAGTGTTTGATGAGGGAAGAGCTGGGGACTAGCTTGTGGATGAAAGGAACATGAAGGATCCATTTCTCAAGGTGAGATCCACCTTGAGCCTGCTTACAAAACTATACAAAATATGGGTAGGCAGTGCCACCTGATGTCAAAAACTGTTCTTGATAAAAGATATACATGGTGTACAATTTAAATAATTAATAAATCATAAAACCCTTACATAAATCCACAAATTGATTGTTAAAACATGTCATCATGAGGGAAAAGCAAATACAAATACAGAATATTGGGACGGAAAAAGGGGGATTGATAGATATGGTGGGGTTATTTCAGAGTTCAGAGAATATCATATACAAATATATTAGGATGATAAATATGATCTTGATGAAATGGAAGATTTTCTAGGAAAATATAAGTAACCAAAACTAATGCAGAATGAAGCATAAAGTTAAAGGGATAAATAACCAGAGGGGGAAAAAAACCCTTACAGGGAGGCTAATGAGGTCTAGATCTTTGATCTTAAAAAGAGATCAAAGAGTTACTTCTCCAAAAAGAGATGGATCCTAATGTTTTCAGGAATTAATTTTTTCCAACCCCAAGGCTGTCGAGCAATACAGACATATAGAAAGCTTGCCAATTCTTTTATCATTTTACAAAGCTTTTTCTACATTAAAATACGGAAAGCAAAAAATAAAAACTAAAAAACAAGCTGAACTGTGGATTAAAAACAAATATTAAATATCAGTGAGTCAAATCAAGCAGACTATTAAAAGATTAATACATAATGATAAATTAGAATTTATTTTAGGAGCACAAAGTTGGTTAATGACAAGCAATCCTTTAGTACAAATCACTAGATTCATATAGTTTCATGTCCATTCTGATTAGAGTAAATTCTTTATAAAATAGGTCAGAAAAATATTTACTGAACATGACGGAGTGTCTTAGTTAAGCCAACAGCCTGCAGGAGACTTACATGTAGAATTTCAGAGACAGTCACAGCACAGTGAGAGTCACAAGGGGTGTGACAGCACCGTAGGCATGTCACTTTGCCCTTGTTTTTTTCTTTATCATATTAGAAATTATTAAAAAATAATTAGTCTCCTAGGGGCATCTGGGTGGCTCAGTCAGTTGAACATCTGAGTCTTGATTTTGGCTCAAGTCATGATCCCAGGATCGTGGGGTCAAGCCCCATGTCCAGCTCTGCACTGAGCATGGAGCTTGCTTGGGATTCTCTCTCTCTCTTTCTCTGCTCCTCTCCCCCACTTGCTCTCTATCTCACTTTCTCAAAATAAATAAATAAACATTTTTAAAAATCTTTCTATTAATGGTTACTTATAGTATGAGAAACGTTTTGTTAAATATTTTTAAAATGCAGATCATTTTTCCATCTTAATATTCAAATTTCATACACAGGAATAGGAAAAGAAATCCAGATGCATGTGCATCAGGGTTCTTAGCCTATATGGCGGGACTATGAGCGATCTTTACTCACTTTACTCTGCGCTTCTGTGTTTAGATCTTCAACCGTGAACACGCATAATGCTAGTTGTCCAAAAGCCATAAAAATGGTGTTTATTCGCTCAACACACATTAACTGAGTCTGACTACGTACTAAGCACTTCTAGGTGCCACGGTTTGGGTGACCAACCAAACCAGTAATGTTCTCTCACTGATGGAGGAGAGACGGACAATAAACACCGGACAAATTAACTAACCAGATCATGTCACACAGGGATCGCGCCCTGAGGAAAACAGAACGGGATGTGAGGAGAGTGACTGGTGGGGGGCGTCGCAGGAGGGCTCTCTGAGGAGATGGTGAGCGGAGACCTGGATGAGAAGCCAGTTCAAAGATGAGAGAAGGGGACGAGTCAGCATGGAGGAGCTCACAGTGAAAACAAGCCGGCTGTGAAACTACGGTATGGTGTGCGTGCTGGGCATCGAAAACTCTCCTAGGACACTCAGATGTTAAGAGTAGTCATATTGGTTGAGCAGTTATGGATCATTTTTTCCTCTTTGCTTATCTATATTTTGGATATCTTTCTCCAATAAATATATAGGTCACAGTTATTACTCCCTCATTCAATTATTCCCCCCCAAAAATCTAGTTCTGTATGGCTAGAGCTATGGCAACAACCAAATCAAAGTTCCTAACAATGGAGCCTTCCTTTGGGGCGAGGGGAGGCAGGGGAGATGAGGAAACCGGTTTAAAAAACATTAAATAGTAAGTCAGAAAGCGGTAAGAATCTTGAACATGTAAGGTAGTGATGTGGAATGTACAAGAATGTTGGCAGGGGAGACAGTCGAATTTGGGAAGGGGCCGTGCAGATTTTTAGGATAAAGGCTTTCTGTGCACAGGAAACAACAATACAGGTGCCAGCAGGAAGCGGGGGAGCATGCTGAGCCCTGGGCTGGAGCCAGCTGGCAACCAGCAGATGGTACATGACAAGGTCAGGGACAAGGTATGGACGGGGTGGGGAGCAGACCCCTAGGACGGCCAGGCCCATGTAAGGACATTTATTCTCAGAGACAGAAAGGCACTGGAAGGGTCTGAACAGACAAGTGATACGATACAATATTTTTAGCAGAATCATCATTCAAGGTGCTAAGAATGGAAAGGAGGCAAGGGTCGAAGTAGGGGGACCCATTAGAGCCTCGCGCAAAAAGCCCAGGCCAGAACGATGAGGGTTTGGACCTTCAGGGTGGTAGCGAACAGGGGGTCAGACTGTGAGTCTCTATCAAAATCAGAGTCGATAGGATTTGCTTCTGGATTACTTGTGGCCTGTGGGAGAAGAGGAAATCAGAGGTGGCTCTAAGGGTTGGTCCCGAGCAAGTGGAGTTGCAATTAGCTGAACTTAAGAAACCTGCAAGAAGAATGACTTTCGATGTGCTCGTTTATTTGTTTTCAGGGGAGGCATCAGTTTGGGTTATGCTGAGTCTGAGATGACAATCAGAGATGCAAAGGAAGAGGTCAACTCAGCATTTGGATATAAGGTTTGGGGAAAGGATACAGGACTGGGGCGGGGGGAGGAGCTCAAGGCTGGAGCTCTAGCTCCACACACGCATGTGGGAGTCCTCCATGCAGAGATGCCATCTAAAGCCATGACCTAGCTGAGGGCACCAGCAGAGGGGTGTAGACAGAAAAGTAAAGGGATGGGCGGACGCCTGGGTGGTTCAGTCGGTTGGGCATCTGACTTCGGCTCAGGTCCTGATCTCATGGCTCATGGGTTCAAGCCCTGTGTCAGGCTCTGTGCCGACAGTTCAGAGCCTGGAGCCTGCTTGGGATTCTGTGTCTCCCTCTCTGCCCCTCTCCCGCGGATGCTCTTGTCTCTCTCTGTCTCTCAAAAATAAAAATAAAACATTTAAAAGTTAAAGGAAAAAAAGTTAAGGGATGGCAAGCCTGAGCCGTGGGAGCTTCTACCATGAATTGTCCACAGGAAGAGGAGGAAGAGCAAAGGGGACTGAGGAGGAAAGGAAATGAGGTGGAAGGAAGGACATGGGAAGAATGTGGTGTCCTGAAGGCCCCGTGAAGAAAGGCATCAAGATGGAGGAAGTGAGCACCGTAAAAGGAGGCTGATAAAAGATCATTCTGTTAGTAAAGTGACGCGTGTCGCCCTGGGGCTGAGCAGTCTCGGGAGGTGTGATGCTCCACGTGTGGTCGGAGGGGGTTCAAGAGAACACGGCGGTGTCAACAATTGGACAGCGTGAGATTTGCTTTAAATAGAAGGGGAGATAAGGTTTCAGCTGGTGGGATGGAGAGAGGAATATTTTCTTTAAAGATGGGTAAAATAAAAGAAATTATAAAGGGGAAAATAGAAGATTTTTACTGGAATTGGGGAAATATAAGACTATCACATTTAGTCCAGGAAAAACAAACCACTAATTGGTGGAATATTTTCAGATCTTTGGGCACTGTGCCCCTGACCACCATCTTCGAGGGCAGAATCAGGAAGAAACAGCTCAAGGTCAATGGAGAGAAGTAAAGATGCTTTCCGAGCAGCTGGGGGCACCTCCAGCTTCTAGTCATAAGTTAGTCTTGCACCCCACCAGCCCTGTTACTCTGTGGGGCTTGTCTTCCTTGGCACATGATGCTCCTCACTGCCTGCTTCTCCCTTGCCTCCAAGCGTCAACCCTCCCAGGGTCAACACACTCACTGAATTAAGACTCAGAGCAAACTTTGCAGGCTTCCAAGAAAATCTCTTCCTTGAAGAAAAACTCAATTTTGCAAATCAGCATGGTTTATTTTCGAGGATCAAAAGGCCACAAGCAGTCAGCCTTCCTGAGCTAATAATAAAAGAAAATGCTGGCTCTTGGTCTCAGCAGAGATCAAGAGGAGGGAAGAAAGGCAAAAAGAGTCATTCTGAAATTCTGAAAGTCATGGTTTCTTCAGATAGATGCCTAATCCAGGCAAAACAAGGTTCGCGATTAAATAAATCCATGGAGCACTTCATACTAATTTACCTCCCGCAGCCCCACACATGTACATTCTGAGGATTTACAACCATATAGCCCTGAGAAATCCAAGAGAAGACAAACATAAATATGTGTGTGTGTGTGTGTGTGTGTGTGTGTGTGTGTGTGTGTATAACCTGATCTTCCCCTTCCTCTCATTCAACAATGTCGTCTAAAGTCACATCAGTATGGCCTGGCTTACAGTGCAGAGCCCAAGTGGGGTGAGAAGGGCACCCACGTAGGAGGGGACATCACAGCCATGCACAATTGGTAACCTACGAGACTGAATAATGGGAGCCAGTTTTCTCTGAGAAGGGGCCTATGGAAACAAACCATGTGGTATTGGGGTGAAATTGAAGGTTCTGGGGCAAATGTATATATGGATCCGAACTGGACGCATAGCAGTGTATGTACATGTAAATCTATATGTATACGTAGGAGTAAGTAACTGTGTGTGTGTGTGTGTGTGTGTGTGTGTGTGTGTGTGTTCAATTCTACATCCCCTTCCTTTGTCCACTGAGAGCGTCTGGGAGCAGTGCCACCTAATAGCAATGAACATAATGAAAGCAGAGATCTTGGCGTCCAAATATTATTCTCCAGTAAAAGTCATCAGAGCTTCTTGGGAAATGGCTCAAGAAATGGCTCAAATGTTGGCTTATTCCAAGACTTAAGCAGACAGAGTACAGACAGTTGGGGGATGTCTTATTGTGGAAAAAAAAGGCAAAAAAGTGCTCAAAGAATAAGAGGTACATATTAAAAGAATATAAAAGCCAACTTAGAGAGATGCCCACTGGCCAGATCTGGAACAACGTGAACATCAAACCAAACAATGAGAGCAAATGCATTTACAGTGAGAATCCTTGAGTCTATGCTGACACAAGTAAATGAATAAATTGAGTGTCATGAAAAATGGGATGTGTACCTGGGTTTCAAATATCCCCCTACAAAATACTTACTCGTTACAAAGTTCCAGGTGTCATTTGACACTGAAGAGACTTTGCGGCCGCCAGTTAACCAAGCAATCAAAGAACATCGGGGTGCAGCAAGAACAGAATACTACCTACGGTGGGTGAATCACTAGAGTATCATCCTTCAACTAATGACTCAAATTCGAGGAACATTCTACCAAATAACTGGTTTGTCATCTTCAAAAGTAGCAAAGTGCAAGAAAGACTGAGGAACTGTTCCAGACAGGACACCAACATGCAATGCTTGCATATAAACTGGGTCCTTTTTGCTTTAAACAACATAAAAGAACAACTGCATTTCAGATGGTAGAAATGAATCCATGTTAATGTCCCGATTCTTAGGGCTGCGTTGCAGTCATGCGGGAGAATACCCTTGTTTGCAGGAAATACACACTGAAGTGTCTGGGGGTTGTAGGGATATCACGTTGGCAACTCACTCTCAGATGATTCAGGGGGAAAACTGGCTGTGTAGTATCACTGCGACCTTTCTGCAGGAGCGAGATAGTTTCAAAATAAAATAAAATTCTATACTTGTAGGGGGAAAAAAACAAAACCCTATCCTGTTGTTGGAACACAATGACCGTTGGAGTTACCTAGTGTGATAACAGCCCTTAGAATTAATCTTCCACAGCTGATATGTGGAGGAACATTCCAGAAGCAGTGCTATTCATGCCCTGGGGTACTTGGGGCTCCCACACAAATGAGAGCCTTCTGAGTTTGCAACCAAAGCACTTGAGGATGGCCCCTCTTTCCTCTATCCATTGAACACAGGTTTAGGTGAAAAAGAGAAGGGAGAAAAAACATTTTGGTTTTATCTACGCAAAGGGACAAGCTGGGCAAAGAATTAGAATCCATGTCAAGTGCATTGCATCATGGTAGAAACAGGAATCAGCCTGATGTAATAAAAGCATGATTAGTATCATTAAATCATTGAATGATTGGTATCATTTAATGTCTAAGGAAGAAGGCCTAAATAGTATTTAGTATAAGCATTGTAGATCCTTAAAATTAAATTCAAGATGAATAACTGATATCCTGAGACATAAGGGATCACAATGCAGTGGTGAAGCCGGGGCTCGAGGCCATCTCTGGCATCCCATGACTCTCTCACTGCACGTCCGTGCTCTCTCCACAACACTACATGGCTTTCTCCAAAAATACAAAACAGAAATGATATTCTGCTCTCCAAGAAACAGAATGCTCAGGGAAAATGGAGACTGACAGGAACTGATCAGAATTTGAATGAGAATCCATTTTCTTTTCATCTTTTACCCACCCCCAATCCCCGAACATGTAGGATTGGTCGTTGACTGGTCTTCTAAGATATGACCCCAAACACACCCAGGCATATTCTCGTAATCCCTCTCTGCTCACTCTGCATCAGTAGTGCCGTTAATTCCAACCCACAAGCCACCATTTTGTAAGTGGGCACGGTGAGCTACTGTGGCCTAACAAAGTTCATTCAGTATCTACACTGCTTCTCCCACAAAGTTCAACACGTTCACTGAACAATGAAAATACTCTTCTTGCTTTTCTGGGTCTTCCAAATGTGATACTTGTGAGTTTAGCCAAGGATTCAGAAAGGATAGTTGGAACCAGAAAACAAAATAGTATCAATTACTAATATTTCCCATTCTCTGCTAAATTTGTCTTATCTGAAGCTTACAAAGTTGTTTAATCTTTTCCATCATCTCAGGGAAAAGAGAGCCTGGAAAATCCTACTCATTCCACAGTAACTATCAGTGGGATTTTCCATAACTATCTGGATGCAAAATAAAAGTCTTAAGAAGTTGATCCAATTCTGAAACTTACTTCTCAACTTACGAATAAATATGAAGAGATAACCCATCCATTTCTCTTCAGATAACATCTGGTTTCTTGGCCGGACTGCTAATACCTGAAAATGCTTCTGAGTTTATTCCAGCAAATCTAAATTTATAGAGCTGAAAAATGCATTTTATGCACTTAAACATTCTTTTCTATGTCTGACTTAAGGCCAGAGATGGGACCGTGAGACAGAAACCTTGCCAGGACACTGGGAAGATGGGGAATAAAATTGCCTTCTAAAAACTAAACTGTGAAATCAACAACTGATAGGCTAGCACAAAGCAATGAGAAATCACCACACGGGGACAAAAACCTCTAGACTAGCAAGATTTGGCTGAGACCCTACTGAAGACATAATACACGCACATGAAGGCTATAGTAATCGATCATGGAGTCATGGACGAAGACAGCCTGAACAGGACTCACCAAGACGCCATGCGGAGTGGAGGGAGTCTGGACCAGCAGGGGTAGGGGAAGCACAGAACCAGTGACAAGACCTCTGCCTGGTGAAAATGAACGCATCACTTAATCTCAGCCCCATTACCCTGGACTGGCCTGTCTTGTTCACGATGGAAAGCTCAACACTGCACGTGGAGCCTGGCCTAGAGCAAGCGATCATTAGATTCAGTGACTTTGCTCCAACTTTTTGCTCACAACTTCCTGATTATAATTTGGCTTGCCTACAGGGAGAGAATGACCTAGTCTTGTGGATCTGAGCATTCTGGCCCCCGTGCCAGCCATAGCACTCCCTGAAATATATGTTGTAGCTGCTAAGCCTCCTTCCTGTGAGTCAGCTCCCAAAGGAAGGGCCGTTGAGTGCCCAGAGGATCGAGTTTCTGAGCCCCCAGACTGGCAGGGAGTCTCTGGGCCAGGGCCAATTTACCAGGATGGTGACGATGATGGTGGTGTCAGAGACGGCGGTAGCCACGTACTGAGCACAGGCTACGTGTCAGACACTGCACGATGTGCTTTACATACTGGAACTGGCTGAAACCCCGCGACAATCCAATAAATTAGACACTATGAGCATTCCCATTTTGTAAATGAAGAAACTGAGGCTCAGAAAGCTATAGTAATTTCCCCCCAAAGACCCACATCGGAATGCCTGCACTCAGACCCAGATTTATCCAACTCTAAAGCTTAATGTCTTACCTTGTGAAAATAATGCCTCTGGGGGAATGGACCTTACCCTTCTCCTGGCTACACTTCTCTGCTTCAGCAGGTGCTCTGGGCTATTCCAGTCCATCTGTGATGTGACTGTTCATCAGTACACCAGCCTCCCCATCAGGGCACTAAAGGCTATCGATCTCTCCTCGGTCTGAAGCACGCGAAGCCAACCGTATCTCAGTGAACAGCGCCAGTATCTCCTTCAGCTCCACCATCGGAAGCCAACAATGGCCGCCTCTTCTTGACTCTTCCCTCTCCTGATCTCCTCCACACTTCCCTAATGAGTCCACTCCTCACCACCTCCATGGCCACCACCCATCTTGCACCCGGGCCCCTGACAAACACCTCCCAGATCATGTGTTTGCTTCCACTCTTGCCCTCCTCTATTCCAAACCATACACCCAGTGATCAGCCCATAATGCAATCATGATATTCCGCTGTTTGAAAATCCTTCAGTGGGTCCCAACCTCTTCACATCCTCCATCTTCAGGCCTAACAGTGATCAGTCTGCAGTTCTTGGAACACACCCAGCCCTGTCTGCTCCAGAATGTCCTGGAATATGTCTGCAACCCCACCCCACCCCCAGCAGTCTTCCCTCCCCCGGCCACTGGTGCAGGGGCTTTGAGACTCGCGCGTGCTTCAGCCCCTACAGGGAGCCTGGGTTGCGGCCCGTCCGCAGTGCACTCGTCACACTCAGCACATCCTTCGTCTCACAGAGTGGGAGTTTTCCTTCATGTGCCCCCACCCCAGACTGTGACCTCCCTGAGGCCCAGGACCCACTCTGTTTGAACGAAGTGCTTGCCATGGAAACAATGCATGATGAAGGAATGAGAGCCTGGTAATATAGCATAGGTGTTAGGAACCACCCAGCTTCCTTGAGTCCCAGCTGTGTGGTCCTCACAAAAAAAATGCTGAATCTTCCTGGACCTCAGATTCTCTGTCTATAAAACCAAGATCATAAAGCTTTTCCTACTGTTGAACAGTTGTAAGACTGTCATGTAATACGTGGAAAGTCCTCAGCACAATGCCAGGTATATAATAAGCGCTCAAACATTGGTGGTTGTCACTATGTCCTTTGAGATGGAACCACAATGTTCTTTAAAGGCCTCAGAGATATTACCAGGCCACGGACGATGACTTGGCTGCTCCAGATGTCCTCAGGACTCACGTTTTACCTTTCCAAATGCATCAGTTCCCATTCTCGAATATACTGCTTTGAAAGGTTCTGTCCCTTGAGTACTTTCTTCAGGACGCCTAACTCTTAAACAGATGCTTTTAGGTGAAATGACATCAATATTTGCCCCTGATCTTACTGCTTGCTGGGGCCTTCAACCATGGACCTTCTAATCATGCAAGTGCCAAACAGAAGGGCCGGCATAACCCGCATCCCCCCCGCCCCCAAGCGCGGACACACACACACACACACAGAGGAATCTCCACAGGAAAGCTGTGGAGTGGACAGGTGGTGATCCCAAAATAGAAATCAGGCCTTAAAAGAGCAAGAGGAGGTCTCAGAAAGAGGACGGCCATTGTCGCAGCAGATATGGAAAGGTGAAGGGTGCGACCAGGGGCTTAAAAAAATGGTCTCCCTCCTCTGTGGAATATTGTGCAGCTATTAAAAATAGCTGGGGGGGGGGTGAAGCCAATAAAATGGCAAATAAGAACACATTAAGAGATGCTGTGTATAAAGAAAGATCATGTCTTCTGATCACAGTGTGTCAAACTTCCTTTAAGAAAAAATTAAGGAGTTGGCCCAAATGTCAACAGCTGTAACAGGGTAATGATATCTTCCTTGATTTCCCACACCTTTTGCAGTGTTGCCCTATGCTTTTAAAATGCAACCAGAATTCTTAACATACATACATTCTGCGCGCCTCCCTCGCAGATGGCTCCTGGAAGAGAGGACGCCATGCAGATGACACGCCCTAGGCTGAAGGGGACTCCAAGAGCCTGACTCAGCAGCGTGCGCACCTGGGCGAACCTGGGCACCGACCACCGACCAGATGCCGGGATGCGATCCCGCCCCCGCCAGGTTCCTTTTTCACGGGCCACCGCCCCGCTGGGGATCTCAGAGCGCAGTGGGGCCAGCCCTCCACCCAGCCCCGCGACCGGGCTGGCCCCCGCCCCCAGCCCCGAGAAGTTTCTCCTTGATAAGGCGAGGCGCCACCAGCGGCTGCAAATGCGCCCCCGACCCCCGCCGCCCGCCCCGCGGCCCCCGTACCTCTTGCAGGGGATCAGCGCCTTTCGCTCGTCCAGCACCCGCACGCGCCGGTTGAGCCCGTCGTAGGAGAGGAGGGAGCGGCTGTTGCGCCCGGTGCTCTGCCGGTACAGAACCTGGCGGCCCTCCCACTGCTGCGGCGCCTGGCACGGGCGCGGGGTCCCAGGGGCGCCCCCGGCCCCCGCCCCCGGCGCCGCCGCCCCCAGGCCGCAGAGGCCGCCCAGCGCCCAGACCCAGAGGCCGCCCAGCAGCCAGGCGCGCAGGGCCCCGCGGAGCTGAGCGCGCCCCGGCATCGCCGTCCTCCGCGCCCGCCGCCCCCCGAGGGCCTGCGCGAGCCGCAGCGGGCGCCGAGCAGTCCGCGAGCCGCGCAGCCGTCCGCCGCGTGCGGCCCGTGCGCCGTGCGCTCTCCGCGCGGCCTCCGCAACGGCTGCGATCGGGTCGCGAGCGCGCGGTGCGGGAGCCGGGACAGCGGCCCCGCAAGGCTCCGGAGAATCGCAGGAGCTATTTCTGCCTGGGCCGCTGCCCGCTGCGGCTTCTGTTTTCGCTTTGCTCTCTGCTGCCAACAGGAAATGCAGTGGCAGCGGTGCCACTAGCACCCTGAAGGGCATCCGCGTTTTAAAGGGGGGCGGGGTGGGGAGAAGGAATTCGTTTTCTCCACTACCCGAAGGGTGCCGCAGATAACTACAAACTGGGAGATAAGTTCAAGTTCAAGGTCGGAAAGGCAGTGCCTCTGCACTTGTTGTGCCCCACACACCTGCCCCTTTGTCAAAATTGGCACCTTCTTCCTCCAAATTAGATATAGAAGGGTCCCTTCCTGAAGAAATTACATCACTCATTCATCATGGCCATTTTCAAGTCACCACTCTTAGTTTAGCGCCCAGGGGTTAGGGAATAAGCCTTTGCCCGCGGGCACAGGACTCGGGGACATTGCCTTCAGGCCTCACTTGCAGTGAGACTGCTACTCACACCCACCACCTGACTACACCACAGCCTACAGGTGTGAGAGTCTGGGAGTTTGGCATCAAGAACAAGGTTAATTGGGTTTATGGTTTATGGTTTGTGTTTTTTTTTTTAATTAATTTTTTTTTTTTTTAGGTAGACTCCACACTCAGCAGAGCCCAACAGGGAGCTTTTCTAAGAGTTAACACAATTCTGACATCAAGACCTGAGCTGAGACCAAGAGCTGGACACTTAACCACTGGGCCACTCAGGTACCCCTGTTTTGTAATATCAGGATATACCATATGGAATCAAGAAAAAAAGCAACATTTAAAAAAAAATAAAAACCCTTGCTTTCCAAGTATATGGCATCTTTTCAGTTGATCTATGTTTCAAGGATGAGGAAGTGAGCCAGGTAAAGTGGGAGAGAACATTCCTGGGTGAAGGACAAGGGGACAAGAGAAAATGGGTGGAGGGCTGGCATTTAAGGAGAGTGATTTGGAGTCAGATCCCTTGGGGCCTGGAAAGCCAGGGAGAGTGCATCAGGTGTAAGCCGTAGGAAGCTCAGGCAGGCTTGAGTGTGGAGGATGGGCGGGGAGGAGGAGGTGGGAGAGGCTGTTATAACCCAGATGAGAGATACCCACATCTGAACCAGAGTGGTGGCAGGGAGAGGGTGAACAGAGATGGGAGCCTCAGAGAAGGAGGAAGAGCTTTCTGGTTGGGGCCACTGGGAGTTCAGTCCTGAATGAGGAAGGAAGACAAATCAGTTTAGCATCGGCTGACTGTGAGGTTGCCTGTCCCACAGAAATACCCCAGGGACTGTTGCATAAGCACTTCCAGAAACCAGCAGGGCTAGAGGTCTGGTTTCGAAGCTATTGGCATCTAAGTGGCAATCAAAGCCAAGAGTAGACGAGTGGGGGGGGGGTCCATTGGCAATATCTGGAGACATTTTTGATTGTCATAATGGGGTGGGGGCTGAGCCTCCACTGGCGTCTAGTACAAGGAGGCCAGAGAGGCTACTAAACTTCCCAGACTGCACAGGACCCAGTAAAGAATGACCTGACCTCAGTGTCAGCAGTGAAACCCTGGGGACAGGGATGTGTAGTGAGCAGGAGCCCTAGCAGAGAAGCAAGCTTTTAAGGAGGCTGAAAAGGAACCACCAGAGAGAAGCCACTGACCAGGGGAGCTTCCTCAGTTACGTGAGCTATTGGCAAATCACCGTCAAGTACAGGGTCATGGAGTAAGTGCTAAGGCAGGGCCCGAAGAGGGAGGCCAGTGATGCAGTCTCCTGATGAATCCTTCGCTGCTGCCCCAGCCCAAGGACCGGCTGCCAGTGGAACCCCTGGGGAGGCCAAAGAGCTCTATAGAGAAGGCCTCTTACCTTCCCTTCAGCCTTTCTTGAAAGACAAGTCATGGAAAACATCAGGGAAATAAATGCCTGCAGCCTTGGGACTTGGGACTTGCAGTTAAACAGGCATCAGGCTCCAACTGGCCGGGCAAGGGGGAGCCTCTCCAAGTTTGCCTCTTCAACCCACTCGCAGCAAAAGGGTCAGGAGTTCAGCCGTTTCTCAAAACTGTATTTTCTTCCCTTGTAGGAATCTGGGCTGCAAATATTTTTCACTAAGCCAGGGGGTTTCGACTCATTGGATTCTTCCACTGGGAATGGCTTAAGATGTCATCTGAGTTATCCCCTGTGCTTGTTATTTCGCTGGCCCCGTCTGGCATCTTGGGAGCTTGGGTCCTGGCCTAGCTGAAACTAGCCTACCTCTCAGGCTGGTGACACTGTGTTTGGACGCTCTGGGCTTCCCCTAAATAGAACCTGGCTCCTTGGATGAATCTTGAAATAATATGTATGTCATTTGTCCTCTCAATTTGCCATGTTTACTTCATGTGCCCTAAAAAAAATAAGATGGTGCATTTAAAGTGCTTAGTCCCATACCTAGCCCATTATAAATGCTCAATAAAATGTCAGCTGTAGTTTCTGTTCATCTTATTGCTTAACCCTGATTAGAATCAAACTAAACTATCGTTGTGGGTGACAAAGTGACGATGGCCAAGCTGTGACCAAACTAAGCTTTTGAGACAGACAAAAACAAAAGGCAATTATCTGCTGTCTGTTCAGGTTTGTAATTAGACTATGTTTTTAAAGATTAACATTCAGAAACCACATTTTCATATTCTAATGCCCCACAAAACTATCACATACCAGAAATCTTACTGTGTGGTGATTAATATACTTGCAAGGATAAAGCCTCTGTTTTCTATGGAGACCTGAGCCGGCATTTGGCTTTATTGCCTCTTTCTAATAAAATGAAGAGAAAACAAAATATACAAACTTGCTTTCCATGGTACACAGCCTCTCACTCAATTCAAATACTTTCCAAGCACATCAAAAATCAAGAATTTAGGCTGCTGCTGGGTTGGAAATCGCTTTGGGCATGAAGGGGAAAAAACTTTTCAGATTGTCATGTCTTGTACTCTTCACCTTCTCCTGGGTTTCCTTCACGTTGGAGAGAGGACTGGGGAGTGAGAAGAAGGAAGGGGAACGTCAGCAGATGGAAAACAAATTTCTGAACTAGAAGATGCTAGTAATACACCTCAGGCAGCCCTGTTCCTGCAGCAGGTACAGACCAAATGCCATTCTGGATTAAAAAAAGAAAATTTGAGCCCCAGATAATGTCTTCTAGACACAACAATAACAAAACCCAACTCCATGGAACTTGGGGGCGGTCTGTTTCTATAAGGTGTCCATCCTGTTCCAGGGACTCCTGGGTCCCATGTCGTGGTCTCGCCGTTCGGCGCTTCTCACGCCCCCTACTGGAGAAAGCAGGCGTTTTTCCGAATTCAAGGGCGGCCGAAGTTTTCCTTTCACTCCATCCAACTCTATCTATACCCGGGGAACCTCTAAGGCACAGGGCGCAAAGTTCAGCTTGGGCACAGATTGCGCATCCTTCCCTCTCCCGAAATCCTCTCCTGCACCGTCTTGGATCCGGTATCCAAACGACTGCCAGAGACTCTTTCTCTTGGTGCGAAGGAAAAGGACTGGACAGACTAAAAAGGAAGGGACTTTGGGGAAATGCAGGATTCCAGCCCTGGGCTGCGGCCCGGAGGAGATGATGTCACCGCTCCGGCGAAGCGAGGGCTGAGGCGGGAGGGGGCGGCCGAGGGGGAGCCCGCGCCGCGCCCGCCGCGGCCAAGGGAGCGTCGGGAGCCCACGTCAGGGGAGGTGTCGGGATAAATAGGGTCCCGCAATGGCCGGGGCCGGCCGCGCTCAGAGCTGCCGGGTCCGGGACTGGAGCTGCCCCGGCGGGTCCGCGCTCCCGCAGGCTGAGCGCCGGAGCTGCTCGCGCTCGGTGCGCCAGACGCCGGATACCCCCGGCAGGCCCCCGACGCCCCGCGCCGCCACCGACGGCAGCGCGGGCGGAGAGCCTCTCCCGGGCCCCGCAGGACTCCCTCCCCGCGGAAGGGTGGGCGAGAGCCTAAGGTGGCAGGAAGCCAAGGGCCCCTTCTGCCTGTCGGGGTGGCGGCGCGCCAGGGCAGTGCCATGCTGCTCTCCGTCCTGGCGGCGCTGTGCCTGGGGCTGCGCCTGGCGCTGGGCGTGCGTGGCGCGCCCTGCGAGCCGGTGCGCATCCCCATGTGCCGCCACATGCCCTGGAACATCACGCGGATGCCCAACCACCTGCACCACAGCACGCAGGAGAACGCCATCCTGGCCATCGAGCAGTACGAGGAGCTGGTGGACGTGAACTGCAGCGCCGTGCTGCGCTTCTTCCTCTGCGCCATGTACGCGCCCATCTGCACGCTGGAGTTCCTGCACGACCCCATCAAGCCGTGCAAGTCGGTGTGCCAGCGCGCGCGCGACGACTGCGAGCCCCTCATGAAGATGTACAACCACAGCTGGCCCGAGAGCCTGGCCTGCGAAGAGCTGCCCGTCTACGACCGCGGCGTGTGCATCTCGCCGGAGGCCATCGTCACCGACCTCCCCGAGGGTGAGCCGGAGGGGAAGGGCCGAGGGGGGTGAAGGGGCATTCTTGCCCGTCGCTTCCGCGTGAGAACCCACCAGGCGGCCCCTTCTGCAGATGCCAGTGGGTGGGCGGGCGATGGGCCCCCCTCCATCTCAGTTCCGAGGATTGGGGGAGGTGGGAAGGGCCGGTGACCTGGCTTGGGTAACAGTCTCCGCTCCCTACAGAAATTTCGGGAGCTGAAGAACACCACGTCCACAAGAGAATATGTGTGGGGATTGGGAGGTGCTTCTAAAGAGGGCTATTGACCTTCTCCTTGACAATGATAGAATAATAGCAATGAACACATATGTAACTGGAGCTTAGGAGGGGTCTGAGCCAGCGTTCAGCACGTTCCGCGCCCAGTTTAATCTTTAAAACAGTCCCACCAGGGTTCTCCACTTAGTGTTAGCTCTTGAAAACTCTTGCCGGAAAAAAGAGTACCAGTCATCACTCCCCAGGAGTGCAGTTTGTAAATTTAGTCCTTCTGGAAAATTGCGATGCCTGTTTCACGGTCAACATCTTGCAGGATCTTAGTTAACTGGATATCAGCTCTCACTTTCTTTTTTGGGTCATTTTGCTGTTTTTCTAGGATCAAGGAGCACATTTAAATCTACTTCTCAAAGTGAAACCTAAGAATATTTTTGCATGCGTTGAGCCCTGACCCAGGTTACTGCTGTTGCCTGAGTGTAGTTTCTGATTATGTCTCACAGCTTTGGCCAAAACGTGAAGAAAGAGAAGCCTAGTGAAGGGAAGATCGAAACTCCCCCCTAATTCAGGGCTTTAGAAAAAAAACGTATTTGTTGCTTAAATTATATAAATGATAGGGGGTTATGCTTCCGGCATGGGGGGACTGTGGACTGTTTCTGCACCGCAAAATGAGAGGGGTGGAGATGTGGAAATATTCTGGATATTTTGATTAGTGTCAACTGTCCACTTGGAAAAACCCAACATTTTTAAATGGATTTGGGAGGGAAGGTCGCCATCTGTGTCAGCCAGATCAAACGGATGTGCATTCACACCAATTTGTTCTGGATGGTCACAATCTCACTCAAAAATCTTCTTTCCTAAGCCCAAGAATGTCCATATGAAAGAAGTAGTCCGACAATCCTGTGCTACTATTACAATGTAGTATTATTCTTTTGTAATGCCCTGTTAGTTTATTTCTCCAGAGGGTTCTTTATTCCAGCTGGGTGAACAGGCTAAGTCATTGACCACACCCATGCGGCTCTGTGTGTGTTTCAGACGCTAAGTGGATAGACATCACGCCAGACATGATGGTCCAGGAGAGGCCTCTTGATGTTGACTGTAAACGCCTAAGCCCTGGTGAGTTCTTTCTACTCGAGGTCTGGGTTTTTTTTGTTCGTTTGTTTGTTTGTTTGTTTGTTTTTGCCTCCTCCCCAGAGTGACTTCCGAACACTTTTCCCACTTTCTCTCTTTTGTCTCTTTCAGACCGCTGCAAATGCAAAAAGGTGAAACCGACTCTGGCTACGTATCTGAGCAAAAACTACAGCTACGGTAAGTCATCAGATGCACCCATTCACTTGACGAGTTGGCCAGTGACAAAGCCAGTCACGAAGCTAATCCCAAAGTGGTTCACTATGTAGGTTCTAGAAGGCACAGTCACCTACTATGGGGATTCTAGAAGGCACAATAATAAAATGTCTTGCTCTTCTGGGTTAATCAAACAAAAACAAAGTAAGTTACCCAGGCAGAACAGTGATGTGGCTCAAAACACAAATGTGACATCAAGATTCTATTTGTCTTGGGGAGAGGTGCCACCCGTCCAGGACAGCCCACTTGACTGGTTCTCTTCCTGAGGTTTCCTTGCTCCAGGAAGGGTGGGTGAGTGATCCATGGACTTGATTATCGGAGACCCGGAAGCCCAGGGACAAAGACCTGCCCATGTTCTTTTCACTTATAAACACCTTCAGATATTTAACATCTAAAGGAAACTGTGGGAAGAAAGGTTAATCATGAGACCTTCTGGCTACAAGTATTGACATCATTTAAATGCCCTCCTTGATTATTTACAAGAACAGTCAACATGGCTATTTTCAGTATTTTAAGTAAGTGTAATTCTACTGTTCTCATTTGAAAGTAAATTTAATTGAAAATATGTTCTTTTAAAATATCTGAGCTATTTAATGTTCCTTTGCATTTTTTAATGTTTATTTATTTTGAGAGAGTGAGCAAGGGAGGGGCAGAGAGAGAGGGAAACCGAATCCCAAAGAGTCCCCCTGCTGTCAGCACAGAGCCTAATGCAAGGCTCAAACCCATGAACCATGAGATCATGACCTGAGTCGAAACCAAGAGCCGACACTTAAATGACTGAGCCACCCAAGTGCCCCTCCTTTGCACTTCTTAAATTACTTCTGCTGAAATAACAGAACCTGTTTTGGCAAAATGGTCACTTTATTTGTTAACTTTTTTTTCCATATTTAAAACTGAAATTTTAAATCATAAACCTTTCAGTATATATCACATGTGAAAGTAGGAAGATCATGGCAGTATAAAGGTCTGGAAAAAGAAACTCTTAGTTAAGTTGTTAGATTTGAGATTATACATAGCCAATGTGGGTAACTCTACTAAAAACAAAACAAAACAAAACAAAAAATACAACTGACTTTTCCAGTAGCTTTTATTGTTGTCATTTTCAAACTGTTTTTTGTAGATACTATGTTCATCTAAACGATTTTGCCACTGACACTCTCCAGCCCTAGTTGCTAATCTGAGTTTCACCGTCTTGCTGTCCATGGTGTCATGGCCACATAACTTCTTTGAAGATGAAACCATTTTCTATTTAAGTCCTTTGCCTTCTTCCTAAGCCAGCTTTCTAGGACGGAATCCAAGACAGAGATCCATGCGAGGCTGATTACAATTCCATGGAAGACAGTAATAGCAAGGGACTAGAATTTAAACTAATAGCAAAGGGCTAGAATTTAAAGCTTGATCAGGCACCATGACGTTAATTAACAGCCATTCACATTAACACTTACATGTCTGCTCACCACAGACCTCACTTTGACAGTCTGGGAAATGAAAGTCTATGATTTTCAGAGACTCTGGCCAGTTCAAAAATGTTACAACTTTAATGACTTCCTTTGGAAGACAGAAGTTCCAGCATCAGACAGGTGGTGGACCATACAAACCATAACGTGGCATGTGAGTCTGAGAACATATGATGCTCACCTCCGGTAATCACGAGGCGGACTCTACCTGTTTCGATGACATTTTTACTGACCTTCCGCGTAATGGAATTTCCTGATATGTTCTTGGCAAACAAACCTACAAAACAGAACTGATTTTAGATTTTCAAGGCTGAGAAAATTCTGTGAGGCTCTCTTTCCACGTCCCAGCTGTAGCCCAGTGAGGAGCAGTGGCTGACACAGAGGCAGAGCTCAGACCTAGCCCGCCTGTCCCTTTGCTCTATCAAGCACTTTAAAGCAACGCCGACAGTATGATTGTGTGGGCTTCTGGCCTGCATCTGGGCAGCTTGGACATGACCATAATTACAGGAGGGATTCTTTGAGAGAGGCTCAGCACTTGGCGTGAATACACCATCCCTGTTCGTCTGCAGAGGCCTCATCCACACTTCTCTCAATTTTTAAATTGCAGTCATTCATGCCAAAATAAAAGCCGTGCAGAGGAGCGGCTGTAACGAAGTGACGACTGTGGTGGACGTGAAAGAGATCTTCAAGTCCTCGTCACCCATCCCTCGGACGCAGGTCCCACTCATCACGAACTCCTCCTGTCAGTGCTCCCACATTCTACCCCATCAAGACGTGCTCATCATGTGTTATGAGTCGCGCTCCAGGTAGGCACAGAGGGGGTGCGGAGGAAGGAGCTCTACACTGCTTATAGAAACGTGAATCTCATTTACTAGTCCTGGTTTGTTTGCTTCTTTTAAGGGCACCAGAAGTTCTTTTTACCAAGACCATTTAAGGAGCGCCTGGGTGGGTGGCTCAGTAGGTGGAGCATCTGACTTGATTTCTGCTCAGGTCATGATCCCAGAATCAGGGGATCGAGCCCCACATCAGGTTTAGTGCTGAGTGTGGAGCCTGCTTGAGATTTTCTCTGTCTCTCTCTCCCTCCCCCTTCCCCCTCTTTCTCTCTAAATAAATAAATAAATAATTTAAAAAGTTGGTAAGTAAATAAAAATACAGTTTCAACAGATGTCTCTGTTGGGCTGTCGCATATCCTAAAGATCATTTAATTCTTCGTGGCACTAAGGAAAAATAGAAATAGGAGTATTTAAATGGAATCCTTAAAAAGTAATTTCAGAATTCAGTAAGGGACTTCAAAAATTATAGGTGGATAAATTACAATGAGTTAAAACAATTGTTTTCAAATCACTTAAATCAATCTTAGTGTGGCAAATACTTATTTTCTTTTTAAAGAGCTCTTTAATGGTCAAGTAAAGGCAGCCATTTTAGATGACAGTTTCACGTTTTCCTTATATACAATATGCATTTACAATTTTTTCTGGTAGATTATTACGTACACACACACATTCTCCCACAAATATCTGCATGTCTCTAGCGGGGAGTGTGTTTCCCCACATCTCTTCTTGGCATCTTTTTATATATTGGTTCACTCCTTAGAATGTACAAATCAAACCCTTCAGACCAGGGTATGGGATGGGCCCCATAACTGGCTGCAGGATACATCTCCAACAAAATCACTCATTTTTTATACAACAAGTCTTCCCTTTAATTCCCTGCCATTAATGCTCATCTCTTTCTTCTGGGTGCGACTGTGGACTATTTTTTCAAAACATCTTTTGCAACTGACCTCACTCGAATACTTTCCTGATCCGTATTCTGTCTTTCCTGATCTGTACCCTCCCTTGGGTACCCTTGGCTTTTTTTTTAAATTTATTTAATGTTTATTTATTTATTTTGAGAGAGAGCAGAGGAGGGCCAGAGAGAGAATCCCAAGTGGGCTTCACTCTGTCAGCGCAGAGCCTGACCTGGGGCTTGATCCCACGATTGTAAGATCATGACACTCAACTGACTGAGCCACCCAGGTGCCTCATGAGTATCCTTGGCTTTAACGCGTTCTTCTACTTCTATCTTGTCTCTCTAAAGAATGAATAAATGTCGACTGAATATTGCTGGGTTCTTCTCTCGCACAGTATCTGCCACCGGACTAGGTGCAGTTCTGGGAATGTACGAGACTGCTGGTCATTCAGTTGTATTTGGATTCCTGTCATCCTTCTGTTCATTTATAGATTTAATGTCATTCTGATTAAAATACCAGTAAAAATATTTCGAATGGTCAGGAGTTATGTCTTCCCACGTGATGCCAATGATCACTTAGAGGCACAAACTGGCAAGGGCGTGTAAAGGAGATTTTGAAAATACCGTTTGAAAGGAAATCGGTTTCTGCCTTAGGAGAAACAAAAAATTGTAACAAAGCTAGACTTGCTAAAACCATGTGGTGCAAGAGTAGACATGTAGATAAATAAAATAGCGGAAGCATTCTTGAGACAGATTCTAATGTATAAAATAATGTATTAGGAAGAAATATGGCAAATCAATTAGACATGAGTATATCAGTTAGTAAATGTTGCAAATGGGTTTTTTGGGAAAATAGTACATATTTTTACTTCATACTATACCATAAAATGAATTTCACATGGATTCAAGAGATATTTTTCAAACTTAATCATAGAGGGTAAAATTAGGTGACTAGATAGATGAGTGAAATCCAAATGACAAAATACTTTGCAAACATGAAATCAATGTAAGAAATTACAAGAGAAAATGTCAATACATACCTTTGATGACATTATATCATGGACATAAAAATCACCAAAGAAAGACAATAAAAGTTGAGAAAAACACTTGCAATAGTTATGACAAAGGAGTAGTAGCCTTGTTCTATAAAGAGTTCATGTAAGTTAATATTTCACACATTAAGACTACAATATATAAGTAATAGATACATAAATCTGTATGGACAAGTTCCAGAAGAAATACAAATAGTAAATATATTTACCTATTTAATTCTCCACTCCAAATTAAAACATGATCTGAATGAAATTTCAACTAGTCTGAAAATGATTTAGCACTGTGCATTGAAAACTTTGAAAAAAATACCTACTCTTGGACCCAATAATTCTACTTTCAGAAATCTGTCCAAAGGAAATAAGCCAGTGCACACAAATATATATACAAGGATATTCAACACAACGCTGGTAATAGTAGCTCAGCAGTGAAGGAGGTTCAACAGTAGAGAAAGGCCTAAGTGTATTATGGATACCATTGTTGTAATATTATATGGTTATTAAAGTCATATTTTTAAATTATTCTTATTATATGAGAAAATGCATATAATAGAATGGTAAAAAGAAATGTACAGTGTAATGTAAATACACAGTGTGATTTAAAAGTATAAGTACAAGGAAGAATAAAAGGAAATGCCCGTAAAATATAAATGGTGGATATGTGGATTGCAGAGTCAAGGGTTATGAACAATTTTGGTTTGTAGGGGCACCTGGGTGGCTCGGTTGGTTAAGCATCCTACTCTTGATTTTGGCTCACACAGTCATGAGACAGAGGCTCCAGTTGGGCTCCGAGCTAATCATGGAGCCTGATTAAGATTTTCTCTCTCTCCCTCTGCCCCTCTCCCTGGCTAGTGCACTCACTTTCTCCCTAAAAAAAAAAAGAATTTTTTTTACAATATTTTGTATTTTTAAACATGTAATATTCATCCATTTTTTTGAAGGAGAGAGATGGAGACAGAGTGCAAGTCGGGGAGGGGCAGACAGAAAAAGAGTCACAGAATCCGAAACAGGCTGCAGGCCCTGACCTGTCAGCACAGAGCCCGACACGGGGCTCCAACTCACGAAGTGTGAGATTGTGACCTGAACTGAAGTTGGATGCCTAACCCACGGAGCCACCCAGGCACCCTTTTGTTTTTTGTATTTTTAACTTTTTCCTTTCATAATCAGAATTGCTAAACATAAAGTCCTTTTTTTTTTCCCCCAGGATGATGCTTCTTGAAAACTGTTTAGTTGAAAAATGGAGAGATCAACTCAGTAAAAGATCCATAGTAAGTATAATTGGCAGCACTACGGATAGGGACCTAAGCGCATATAAAGAAATTCTGTAGAACTGGGGAGTCTTCACTTACCTCCATCTTCAGGCTCTCACGGGAGCCTGAAATCACAGTGGTATTTGTCTTTTGAATAAGTAGTTGAAATTAAAGTATTCTCACTCAACCTCAAAAATGATTTTGTTGCACTCAGTCCTGATCTAATGGTTATTTCCAGATTAAATTAGGTTTGGTGTTTTGTTTTGTTTTTTATTTACATTAACTACTTTAGCAAACAGATACTTGAGCAGAGTTAACAACCATTGGGATTAAAACAGACATATACATGTGAGGGCGTGAACCCACAATTCTAAAATTCATGCTACCTCCGTACAAAGTGTCATCACTCCCCATACTCAAAATGATTTTGAGACTTTTGTCACAATAAATCCTATACAAACTGTAATCATTTTGTGGCCAAATCCATGAATTTTAGTGGCAACATCAGAGAAATATTGGTAATTCAATTAGAGGAGTAAGAATAATTTTTTGCCCAGAGATATGCTATCACACCAGAACTAAAGAAATCAGGTCATTGGTTTGAGATATGTAAAGCCTCCCATCTCCTGAAAATACGTTTAGGTAGATCTCGGAGAGTTTGCGCTGTCAAGGTCACAAAGGGTCTTACTACTGCCTGTGTGAGGAAAACGTCTATATTAATACTGACTTAATGGAGAAGGGAGTTTGAACACAGCCTCTTCTACTCTGCATCTCAGAAAAACATGACTGTTCCAGCTGAGCTAAAAACTCAGAGCTGTCAGGAGCACGCTTAGCCTTACTGGACAGAAAATTCTAGCAGGATGCGTTATCTGGTTTCCAAAACTACAGTGGACTAGAAGCATCAGTGTAGAAAGCAAGTCCGCCATGAGAACCTGGGAGGAAAGAAAGCTTTCAAGAATCATAGCTATTTTGGGGCACCTGGGTGGCTCAGTCGGTTAAGTGTCTGACTTCAGCTCAGACCATGATCTCTTGGTTTGTAGGTTCGAGCCCCACTTTGGGCCCCACACTGACAGAGTGGAGCCTGCTTAGGATTCTCTCTCTGCTCCTCCCCCACTCATGCTTTCTCTCTCTCTCTCTCTCTCAAAAATAAATAAATAAACTTTAAAAAAATAACTAGGGGCAGCTGGGTGGCTCAGTCAGTTAAGCGTCTGACTGGCTCAGATCATCATCTTGCAGTTGGTGGGTTCGAGCCCCTTGTTGGGCTCTGTGCAGACAGCTCAGAGCCTGGAGCAGCTTCAGATTCTATCTCCCTCTCTCTCTGCCTCTCCCCCCAACCTCAAAAAAATGAATAAACATTAAAAAGTTGTTTTTAGGGGCGCCTGGGTGGCTCAGTTGATTAAGCCTCCGACTTCGGCTCAGGTCAGATCTCACGTTCGTGGGTTCGAGCCCCGCGTCAGGCTCTGTGCTGACAGCTAGCTCAGAGCCTGGAGCCTGCTTCCGGTTCTGTGTCTCCTTCTCTCTCTGCCCCTCCCCCTCTCATGCTCTGTCTCTCTCTGTCTCAAAAATAAATAAAACATAAAAATATTTTTAAAAAGTTGTTTTTAAATATTAGAAAGAAAGATTCATAGCTCTTTGGGCCATTCACTTTTGCAGCAAATATTCTAATATACTTCAGTAAGAATTTGAAGATATCACCATACAATAGCAAACGTAATGTGTTTACTATTTTAGAACAGGTAGAGTTGTGCCCTAAGGAAGGTGGGGACAGTATTTCTAGTGCCTAGAACAATGCCTGGCCCGTGGTCATGCTCAGACTCTTTGCTGAATGAAATGTAACAAAGTAGGGGCATTTGTGTTCTAATAAAAAGCAGCGTAGTAGACTTTGTCAGTTTTTTCGTACATGCAGCTATTTAAATAAATGGTATTTCTTTCTATAATAAGTAGTATATCCTTTTCTATCAAAGAAACAACTGCCCAGAATGCCTGACTTCTCTTGCTTCTGGGTAGCTAGCACTTGAGCGCTGTACTAGATGTGGCTGGGGCCTCTGTGTTCTTTTGGATGTAAGAGAATTAGGTGAACCCATCTGTAATTGTGGGAAGAGACCTTTGGACTTCCTAGTGAGGCTGGATAAATTTCTGCTCTTAGCCATGTCAGAGCCTTTTTAGAAGGCTTTGCTGTGTAGGAATGTTGCATCATTGGGCCTGTGGGCAAAAGTGCATGGGTTGGGGCCTCAGGCTCTGGAGTCAGACTGAGTGAATTTGAATCCCAGCTCTGACATTTATCAGCTGTGGGACCATCTGCAAATAAGCTCTGTGTGCTCATTACCCATTCATGACCATGCTGCACTATTGTGAGTTTCAGTGAAATGAACGCATATCAAGACTTCCTCCCATACTGAACCCCTTTCGAATCATCTGGCACATGATAAGCGCTCGATAATGGAGGGTAGCTATTTTATTTGTTGTCAACGATTCATAGGTTATGGTGAAAAAAAATTGCATTAATTCTAATAGTAGGGCCACAGCATGACACGGTGAGATGCATCTGACGGTCGTGTGTGTAAATTGCCTCCCAGCAGTGGGAAGAGAGGCTCCGGGAGCAGCAGAGGACGCTTCAGGACAAGAAGCGAACGGCTGGGCGTACAGGGCGTAGCAATGCCCCAAAACCAAAGGGAAAGCCGCCTGCTCCCAAACCCGCCAGCCCCAAGAAGACCATCAAAGCCAGGAGTGCCCAGAAGAAAACAAACCCGAAAAAAGCGTGAGCCCTCTCAGGATGAGAGCCAGCCTGGGGCGTGGCGCCCCGTCCTTGCCTTAACGACGGCAGTCCTCCCCATAGACACATCGTATGGCGGTTTTCTTGATGATATGCTTCCATTTTTTCTTTTCAAGCCGCCACCAACCCTAGTGGTAGGTATGTCCTTTGGCATGGAAGGTGTATGAAAGCGGAGAGCTGTTGGACAAAGCTTCTCGCAACATTCAGAGCAGGCGGGCGTCACGGCGCGTAGTCCGTGAGATCTCCGAGTGGGGAACGGATGCCCTGCTCCTTACCGTGTGACCTAATATGTGCATGTAAAATAAATGCCATATTACAAACAAAACACCCAATTTTTTTTTTACAATATGTTGTATTTCAGCCTGTCTTGTGTTAGAATGCTCGTGATGTTTCAAAATGTGATTGAAAATACAATGATTCTAAAGAGGGAAGCAAGAGGAATGAAGAGTGAATGTCTCAAACATCTTTGTATGTTTACCATTTGCCCAAGAATTTCTGTGATGAAAGGGAATTTTTGAACAATCTAGAAAAGTAGGATATGGAAAATTTTAACTTTCTTTTTGTTTACAAAGAAGCCTTTCACCTAGAATCTTTAGCTAGACACTCTAGAAACTAAAATAATGGTAACTAAATAAATAAAAGGGAAAGGCAGACATACCACATCTGGATCCTTATTTTCTGGTTACCATGCCATTAGGTGGAAAGGCTTGGAATTTACATTCCTGATGCTTCTCATTAGTAACCATTACGTAGCACCAGAAACAGAGTGTGTTTTTCCTCTGAGGTTTATATACTAATGACTCTGCCCCAAGAATTTTCTACCTGTGCACGCGATGCTCAAGTCACTTCCCAGGATGCCCTAGGCGTCTCGATGCCAAGCCTGAAAGAATTTTCTCTCTGCCGGTAGCTGGTGCTTACAAAGGTGCTGTGGGTCCAGAGTGGGAGGGCCAGGACTCCAAAGTCCCTGGTTCTCAGCCACTGTTGCACACCAGCTCTGCACCTGGGAAGGCAACTACGGTCACTCCTCCATTCAAGGGTGTAGAGAAACAACCTGAAAGCTTAAGTATAAAATCTCCTTTAGACTGACCATTGCCCCTGCTTCTCAGAGGAGGGGGAAGTGACATGTTGCGCTCACACAAGATCATTAGACACATAATCTAATTTCACCTCCGTAGGCCACTGGGACACAGAAATGAGGTGTGTGGGTAAGCCAGGGGACAGTGGAGAAATAGGGTTACTAAAAATGCCGGCATGGGCTCCCCTGTCTTCCTAAAAGCGGAACAGGACGCCTGTGTCACCACCACCCCAGGGTGGCAGAGTTTAAGGAATCCAATAGATGGACTCACACAAGTGTACCAGTAAAATGCTCAGCGTATGTTTCTGTTATATTAAAGGCCAAACTTCTTTGGTCCTGAAGGAATGCCAGATACGTGTTTAGCATAGCATCCAAACTAAAGAAACCTGGGAAAGGCCATTAAAAGGCCCTGGCAGCCTACCTTACCTCCTTAGTATTGTAGGGCTTTTTTGGGGGAAGGGAATCAGAAATGGAACTCTCCATGGAAATGGAGAAACAAACACATATGTTTAAAAAAAAAAGTAAACATTATTTTAAGTGCAATACTGAGTAAGAGTTTGGAGATGACTACATACTTAAACACTGTTTACTTTAAATATTTAACTGAAATCATATACTGAATATTACACAACACTTAATACTTCTTTAGGAACATTATACAATACTTAACTATGCACATTTATACATTATACAATATGTAATCGGGCATATGTATCAGTTTGATTAATCGATAAAAAATTAAGCAGGCCACCAGTTATTTATTATGAAAAAGTCAAAAACGAACATCAGCCCACACTAAGGGTAATATAACAAGTGTGGTAGTGGTCTTTGTGTGAGGGTCAGAGATTTATTTTTCTCCCTTAAATATTTTCTCCATCAAAATACATGTGAGAGGAGGTGAATAATAATATATGGAGAGGAAAGCTGAGGTATTGAAATGAGAATTATTTGAAGGTTGGATTACTTTTGTGAGGAAAAAATAGCATTTTGCAATCTTTTGATCAACAAATTTCATAATTAAGGACGATGGAAGGCAGTTATATTTTCAATAATTTTGTTGGTTTTTCAGTAATACAGTAAACATGTATTTTCTAGAAAGTAATAAATGCATAAAATAAAAATAGTGGAATTACAATCCTACCTAATCCTATTTATCACTCTGCAGAGGTAATTGCTGTTAGTATTTTGGTATACAGTTGTCCAGGTGTTTCTTATGCATTTATATAATGATTTGAGAAAAAAAACTAGAGCTTATATACATACTGTTCATTAACCTTCTTCTTCCCTCAGCCTCTTACTGAGATGAGTTCTCATGTCAATAAAGCTGATGCCACCTCATTTATAAAGGCTCCATTGTGGTCCGTGGTTGCTTTTCTCCATAAACCCTTATGTTACAATAGTAACATTGATGTTGTTTCTTCACTGAACACACTGAATCGCTGAGTCAGCATCTTGATAACTAATATTCGGGCACATCCTTCATCGGTCCCTTGGGAAACGTCAGGTTAAGTAGCCTTGCTGGGCCATGGAGTATGTTCACCGAGGAAAGTCCTCGATTATGGTGTCAGTTATCCATCAGGATATTGGACCACAGATAGGTAAAAATGTTGACCTTCCAAATCCTCACTAAGATTGTGTCACCCTGCCCATATTTCTTTATACATTTTAGCTGGAAACCAGATGTCATCTTGGGCAAAGCTCCGCTCTTCCTCTGTGCGCCATCACTGACCACATTCTTAACACTCCAAATTCTCAGGAAGCTGGCGAAGACTGATGAAGGACTTCAGAGAGGGTATAGTTGACGGACAGATGATAGAGTGATAGATGATGATGATAGATGACAGATAGATAAGATAGATAATTGATAAATAGAAAAGATAGATGAGATGAATGATTAATAGATGATAATGATAGATGGATAGATAAATAAGATAAATGATATCTAGATGATAGATATGATAGCTGATAGATAATGATAGATAAATAAGACAGATGGTAGATGATAAATCTCTTGACTTGGGAAAGTCTATTCAACCTCCTCAATCTTTTTAATGATTCAAATTTCGTAATATAACCGGTGAGCAAGAAGAAACCAAAGAATTAGAGTGTAGCAGACATGCCAATAGATTTTCTCTCAGCCCAGCATTCTTTTAAGATACAGGACAATTTAGATAAACTTCCTTAGTTTCTTACTTTTTAGTTGAAACCAATGCAGTGTGAACACACTTTTGGTTTCTGTCCTTGGATGCTTCAAGGACTGTCCACTGCAAACTTACAATAAAACTCCTTTACTTGCGTAGCTCGAGGGTGCTTCTGTTGAGTGGAACTAATCCCTGAATAAACAAGGACACATGGTTTTTTTGTTTGTTTTTTTGAGGGGGGTTTATTTTTGGTGGCTTTTTTTTTTTAAACCACATTTTCCTACCTTCTATTATCACCAACTCAAAGAGCAAAAGCAGAATTGTGGAATGAAAAAGTTGAATGGGACCTTAGAACTCATAATCCAGCCTGAAAGAGTATGGTAGAGCTTACTTGACATCACACGTGTAGTTAGAGAAAGATCTGGGCCCTCAAAGCTACTCAATTTTAACTTAACAGGCCAAAGTGCTCTGGTTGGTTGGTAACATAAAGCCTGGCTATTTGAGGGAAGGCTCATTTATCACCATCCAAAGAACAATAAGAGAACCAATTAATACTTCTGGTTATAGAATAGTATATGCCAATACTGACCTTTTTCCTAATGGGAAAGTAATTTTTGAAAAGCATTTTACCCTAAAAGCTATATCATGTCACAGTGACAGACAGACATGTCAACCAAAAATTTTAGTTAATTGTCAGCTTTGCAACTTAACTGATAAGCCAACAATGATGTGTTCTCCAGATCAATGGAGTACCTGGGGTAGTGTATTTACCTTAACATTAGTTCCCCAGAGGGAAGGCTTCGCCCTAGGATGGCAATGAAATATCCCTTTTTGTTATTCAAACAACAGAGTAAGCAGAGAAAAGACAGAAAGAAAAGTACCCCAATGTCAAAATTGCCATTTTTGATGCCAATGCTTCTAAATTCCCTCTGAGTGTAAGAATAGCATAATGTAACATGAATGCCTTTCCATATAAAGAAATAAAACTGTATTTTCATTTTCCACAACTGCATAGTTTAGATGTATCAGAGTTTATTTTGCCAATTACTTGTGAGAAGGGATATTTAAATGTGGTTCCTAAGGCACACTAGATTTTTGTGACACAAATAATTTTCTGCTCAATTGAATTTTTAGGACCAGAAAAACAATGAGCACAAAAGTGCAAAGCATAAATGCTTTTGCGTATTTTGTCTAGTGAACATGCGTTACATTTAGGAGATGCTACAAAAATATCATGAGAGAGAGAAAAAGGGAGTGAGAACAAAATGGAATGTAGTATGGTTTTAAGCCATGTAGACATGGAAACACAAAAACTGTTTCATCAATGACATGTACGTTGGTCTGGGTCCTCAGAGAAGCAGGCACAAAATGGAGTGAACTGTGGAAGGATTCCGTTCAAGGAAATGCCTATTGAGAGACACAGGAGGGGACATGAACAGGGCTGGCAGAACAGACAATGGGAGGGAAGAGAGGTTGAGCGGAAGCACTTCTGATTTCCTCAATGTCTTAAGGAGAATTTGGCAAGGCTATTGGGAAGCAGTGAGACAAGCCAATCATCAAGGAAGGAGTCCCTCCCCTCCCAGGAGCAGCTCTGCCACCGTGTCCTGCCACACTCAGTCATGGACGGGGACCAGCCTGTGGAAGGCTAATCTTGGCACAACGTCAGCAATGCGTTTCAGACCATGGTGTCCACGTACCTGGTCAGTTACTCTCCCAGTGGTTGCTGTCGAACAACAAATATCTCCATCAACTTTGGTAACTGCCATCTATAAACTATTTGAATCTGTAAAACCCTAAAACTTTATGTCTTCGTGTCTTTTCTGTTTCATTTCAAACTGATTGAAGGGAAAATGTGCCAATCACAACCATGGTCTTAACGGTACTTACCCTCTACCTAACAGAAGTTTCTTTGTACTAGAAGGTAAAGAATGGCAGTTATGAGGTAGTTAACGAGGCAACTCATGGCAGTAATAAAGTCCATGATGCACAATTTTGCCTTTTACAGGTTCACACAGTGTCAGCATAAGCATATCTAACTCAATACTTGTATGAGATCCATTTAATATCTGGATAATCCTAAATTACGTACCTGTAATATCTAGATGAGAACCACTTTACAATGGTGAGTTTGGATCACATTAGTGATGTACTTTGAAAGGGAAAAAGAGCATACTTCATTAGCAATTAAATCTAGCTAACAAGGAAGATTCATAACCAGAGGGCTGATTCCAAGTATCACAACAATGTAATAACATGAATAACATGATGTAGTGCAAAGAACTTGGATTAAACAAAAAATGGTATTATGAATAAAATTCTATCATGGTATCAAGGGATATCTAAAATGCTGTTGTTGAATCAGACTAATGCATTTTTTAATTCATTAACCTTTTTAGTCTTCTAATAATTTCAAAAATTTATGTCACTGAAATATTTCAGCAGCTGAAGATCACGCGGATAATTGTTTAGTCAACATTCTCCCTTTATTAAAAGCATGAAAAAACTGACTTTGGAGGTCACCCAAAATAGTTTCCAAGGGATGAGCAAGTTCAAACATAGTTCAGGCAAGAATCAGTATCAGGGCATCCACCCCAGTGAGCAGAAAGGGCACCAGCAGATTCCAGGAAGAGGGCCATGGAATACGGCTCAGTATATTTCAGGAACCCCGTCCATTTGCCTGACGGCATCTATTTACAGAGAATGGGAGCCAATGAGCAGATGCTGGAAAGTATTCATTTCCAACCAAGAATGTTTCAGGTCTCATCAAGGTAGCTATAGGGACTAAGTGGGGCAATCAAAAAACCTGTGGCTTCAGGGCCAAGGTGCACAAGAGATCCAGTCCTACAGGAAAAGGGTTGTCTTGTATAGTGGAATTCATAATCCAAATCTGCCCTCCATTGCTTCAGCCATGGCGGCTGAGATTTCTGAGACATGTGCTTTCTGCCACAAGTCCAGTAGAGATTCAAGATCAGCCTACTTAGCTGGGACTCTGACAGCTTTCTAGCCTCTTATAACCTTTCTTCCCCAGGGGCAAGAAAATATTCACATGTCCTGCCAACCCCAGCTCCCATGTGCCTGCCTCATGTGGCTGACGCCCACTAACTTTAATCTCAAAACCAGCACCAACACAAATTAAGGTTTCACTGAACATATCTCTTTGGGCATTGATTATTGGATTTCTGACTACTTAGCTCAAAACGAATTCTATAATACAAAAGGAATACCCTTTCCCTATGTCTTGCTTATAAAAATCTTTAAGCCCACATATATAGACAACTGAGGGAAATATGCCATCTGCTGGTGAAATGTTATTAATTTTGTTGTTTTGATGCTTTTGAAGTTCTGGACCCTTTCTGAGTGGTCCACGGTGTTACATGAGAGTTAATACTATTTGAACTGAAGGAGTGGGGAAAATTAAGGAAGGTGAAGATTTTTACTATACTTATTTTCCTGCACAAAGAAAAAAGAAAAAAAAAAGCCAGTAACAGATTTACCCTAGTTTTTTTAACGTATTCTGAAGAAAAATGAGTGCTTCTCAAACATGTTAGAACACTAGTTTTTATGTGAGCAAGGTATTAGTAATACTAAATAATCAAGAGGTGATATCAGCAAGATGGCAGAGTAGGAAGCCCTAGACCACCCTTCCCTCTGAAAATTCACCAACTCAATGACAATTCATGGACAAATTTCCCTTGCATGAAATCCAAGGACTAAGTGGAATGCTCCTGCACTCTAGGTGACCATGAAGCCAGAATGACCAAAGCCAGTAGCAAGATTTGGGACACCCTCTGCCTAGAGTCCCTGCATCCAACACAGCAGCATGTGATCAGGAAGAAACCCCCTAACTCTTGGCTTCTCCCAGGGGAAGGAAGGAACTGGTTTAGGTGTCTAGTGCCCCAACTTTCCTGAGCAGGATCCCAGAGGACTAACCTAGGTCTTGTCAGCCTTGGAGCCTGAATGGATCTACCACAGCCTAGTAGCCAGGGAAGTACAGAGATGGAAGACACCATAGCTTCCCCTTTTTCCCAGTGCAGAGAGAGCAGGTAAGAAGACCCAGATCTGGAGAGAGGCACCTGGTAAAGACAGCAGGGCTACATGGGGGTTGGCCCTAATAATCTATCCAGCCTCTGCATCAGGAGGTGCAGTGGGGGGAACAAATTGCCCCAGGCAGATAGATGGCCAGTTGGGCCAGGGTGGCCATGGCCACACAAGCCTACAGGGCATGGATACCCAAAACTAGGGGTCAGGGAGCAAACTGCACACTGACATGGGACTCCCAGAATCCAGAGGGGCCAGGTCCCCATCCCCATGTCCGACTGTGTAGCCAGGAGGCTGAGTACCAATGTGGGTACTCGCAGGCCACACCCGGCCAGGTCCAGCCTGCTCTAAAACAAAGGCACTTGGGTGACTCAGTCAGTTAAGCTTCCAACTCTTGATTTCATCTCAGGTCATGATTTCAGTTCATGAGTTTGAGCCCCACATTGGGCTCTGCACTGACAGTGTGAAGCCTGCTTGGAATTCTCTCTCTCTCCTGTCTATCTGCCCCTACCCTGCTTGTGCACTCTCTCTTAAAATAAATAAATAAACTTTTTTTTTAAGTCTTAAACATAAGATACAAATAGGTAAAGCTCCCACGAAAAAATGCAAAACATAACAAAACAGGAAGAGCTTCATGACACTGGTCTTGGCAGTGCTTTCACAGATAGGGCACTAAAGGCATAGGTAACAAAACAAAAATAAACAACTGGGGCTAAATCAAACTAAAAAGTTTCACACAGTAAAGAAAACAATCAGGGGCACCTGGGTGGCTTAGTCAATTAAGCATCTGACTTCGGCTCAGGTCGTGATCTCAGCTCCTAGTTTCGAGCCCCACATTGCTCAGTGCTCTGTGCTGACAGCTAGCTCAGAGACTGGAGCCTGTCTTTGGATTCTGTATCTCCCTCTCTCTCTGACCCTCCCTTGCTCACACTGTCTCTCTCTGTCTCTCAAAAATAAATTTAAAACATTAAAAAAATTTTAATAAAAAATTTTAAAAAAGAAAACAATCAACAGAATGTAAAGTCAAGACATAGAATGGGAGAAAATATTTGCCATACATCTGATAACAAAATCTATAAAGAACTCATAAAACTCAGTAACAAAGAAAACCTAATAACTCCTCTAAAAAATTGGGCTAAGGGGGCGCCTGAGTGGCTCAGTTAAGTCTCTGACTTTGGCTCAGGCCATGATCTCATGGTTCGTGAGTTTGAGCTCCACAATAGGCTCTGGGCTGACAGCTCAGAACCTGGAACCTGCTTCCGATTCTGTGTCTTCCTCCCTTGTTGAGAGCTATCTGAACTTACCAGTAGAGTGAAAATTCCTGGTGAGGGTACGACAAGTTTTCATGGTCTCATGCCTCCAGACAGCTCCCAAAATCTACCCTCTTGAAACTTTCATTTCTGCTTGGGCACTAAACCTCAGATTGCTTTGCTGATTAGTGTCAGCAGTGGCCTGTCCCCCTGCCCTGTCTCTGAGGCATAATTACACCTGGTCAGGGAAAAGATGAGTAAACTAGATATACCCTAATGAAACATATAATTTTCCCCTAAGCAATTAACTGATAACTGACTACCTTCTGGGCCTGAACGCCTTTGTGCAAGTCACTACTGCAGTAAAATGTATCAATCATCTTTGGGACTGTGAGAGCAGGCATTGTGTCTCCTGAGAATCCTATTTTTCTGAGAATTTTCTCTTAGAGTTATAAACAGTGTAATGACCCTTACTCATAAAAAACTGACCTTTACTAAACAATGCTTTCTGCCTCTTGGTTAAAGGTCGCTTCCTTAAGGCTAGACCTGAGGTTTTGTAAAACATACCTATGACAACATGAGTGCCTATAGCTAAGTTTTTTATGACAATCATTACTACTAGAATTGTAACTTCCGCGGAACCCATGTCCTGGAAAATTGTAAAAATTATGAGAAATCATTTACTGCTCTTTCTAGTCCTTGTACCTTTCACCATAAATAAAGCTTGAGAACCAGACAGGGCAGAGATGCCTGCCAGAGATGCCTGGTGATCAGAAAGAAATTTGAGGCTCTCTTGCTCTCTCTCGCCAACACCATCCATCCTTCAGGGGAACCCTGGACCTGCTGGAGCTGGACTCTGGCATGCCCTCTCTGCCCCTCTCCTGTTCACGCTCTGTCTCTCTCTCTCTCAAAAATAAATAAGCATTAAAAAATATTTTTAAATAAATAAAATGGGCTAAGAACTCAAACAGACTTTTCTCCAAAGAAGACATACAAATGGCCAACAGGTATATGAAGATACCTGCATCATCACTTATCACCAGGGAAATGCAAATCAAAACCACAGTGAGATGGCAAATTACACTGGTCAGGATGGTATATATGTGTGTCTTTGTCAGGATGTGGACACACTGGAGCCCTTACACTCTTGGCGGGAATGCAAACTGGTCCAGCTACTATGGAAAACAGTACGGAGGGTCCTCAAAAATTAAAAAATAGAACTACCAAAAACTATAGAACTACCAAATATCCAAATCCCACTTCTGAGTGTGTCCAAAATAACTGAAAACAGGATCTTGATATTACCATTCCCATGTTCACTGCCACACTAATCACAATGGCTAACATGTGGGAGCACCTACAATGTCTATTGACAGATGAATGGATAAAGAAAATGTACTGCATACATATGATAGAATATTATTTCGTCTTAAAAAAGGAAATTCTGCAAAATGCAACAACCTGGATAGACCTTGAAAAGAGTACGTTAAGTGAAATAAGACAGACACAGAAAACAAGAACTACATTATTCCACATGAATATTCCTATTCACAAAATCAAAAATGGGAATGGTGGTTACCAGGGGCTGGGGAGAGGGGGAAATGGGGAGTATTAATCCAACAGACCTAAAATTTCAGCGAAGTAACATGAATAAGCTCCAGAGGTCTGCTATCTAACACTGTATGTAGAGTCAACAATAAAGTATTGTACCCTTACAGTTTTGTCAAGAGGATAGACCTTGGTGTTCAGTGTTCTTATCACAGTAAAAAGAATCCTAAGTGATCAACGTTGGTATCTCTATTAACATGATAGTTTAAAAATCAGGAGGAAACGTGAATCATACAAGAACATCATTCCCACTCACTTGCTTTCCAGTATGTTCTCTTGAGTGGAATGAAAAGGAGGGTTCAGAGCCAGCAGACTGGGATTTACACATAGCTCTGGCTAAAAGAGTTATGTGCATCGCTGTAGCAAACAACATCAGATTGCATCCTGAGAGGAGGAAATGCCAAAACCACTGAAAACTTTGGCTTATTATTGACTTCATCCCTGGAGAGATTTGCCTTGTCTGAGCCTCAGGAAATAACATACATGACCTGCACCGTCCTGTAGTTGCATTGCAAATTACGTAAATCGACAGGCCATGTCTTCAGAGTCTATTCCTGAAAGGCTTAGAGTCAAATTTTTGGCCAACCTCTAAATATACGTTAGGGCTGCATTTCGTATGCATTTCTTTTGTAACCCCACTCCTACCTTTACTAGATCCATCCCACACTCTTCTTCCCCATATTCCCTGTACCTCCCCAATTATGTTGTTGAACCTTGGGTGCATTTAGACAAGCCACCTTAATTCCTCTCTGAAAGACAGGGTACAAATAAACAGTAAGATTTGTTTGAAGGTTCCCTTTTTATTGTTATTATGCATACCCATATGTTTTTCACTTTGAGGTGAGTTTTTAACTTGAGGTAACATTGTGTTTTCCTCCATCTTCCTTTTTATTCCTCCCACAGGCTTCTAACTTACATGCATTATCTTCTCCAAGTTCTAAGAAAAGAAAGAATATACTTGATGAGACACATAGAAAGCTAATTTTAAAGAAGTTTGTGAGTTTCCATTTTATACACAAATCCCTGACGTGTGGTACAATTGCCACACTTGGGAGATGGTCTCTTTTCTTTGCAGATAATACTGCCTGATTCAGCAAGTTCACAATCAGCAAAGGTTTTCAACCCATGAACAAATGCCATGGACAGAGTTAATTAAAAATATTAACTGTGAGTAACTGCAGCTTTCTACTCGATCCTTTCCAGGATTCAGAATTGCTAGCTAAACCAAAGGTGGGGAATAGAATTTGGAGGGAGCTGTGAAAGACAGCAGCTCTTTATCGAACATGCTGGAAAGTCTAGAGCAAGAGGAAAGGGTGATGACTAGGGAAGGAGCTGCAAGGCCCAGGGGACTCTGGGGACAGAGGTGCCCAATAAGGAGCTTTAGGAATTTCTTGGTGGCAGTGGCAGTGGTGGTGGTGTTATATTTTGTTTGAAAAAAGAAAATTCCCCTATTTGGTATCTCCTCAAGAAATTTTAGTAAAGGCTTACTTTTTATTTAAGGATTTTGATGTTGAGATTACATGCATTTTTAAAAAGTGTGTTGGAAGACAAGCTTCATTGTGTATTGTTTGAGGAGGGGGTTTGGAGAACTCTGTTGGGAGGGATCCTTGTGCTCTCCTGAGGAACTATTCTTTATTTTAGTTTTAAGATATTTTTATTGTGATAAAATATATATAACACAAAATTTACAATTTTAATGCTTTTCAAGTATATAAATCAGTGGTCTTAGTTATGTTTGCATTGTTTGTAGCCATCACAACCAATTTCTTTTCTTAAAGTTTTTAACATTATTTTTTATTTTTGAGAGAGAGGGGCACTATGAATGTGCACATACTCAAGGGGGGAGGGGCAGAAGGAGAGAGAGAGATTGAGAATCCCAATCAGTCCCCATGCTCAGTGTGAAGCCTGACACGGGGCTCAATCTCAGGACCAATGACGAGATCATGACCTGAGCCAAAATCAAGAGTCAAAATAGTCAACGGACTGAGCCACCTAGGTGCCCCCATCACAATCTATTTCCAAAACTTTTCATCTCCCTAAAAGGAAACTGGATCTATTAAGCAATAACTCCCAATTTCTTCCTCCTTCCAACCCCTAGTAACCCCTAGTCTACTTTCTGTCCTACGAAGTTACCTATCCAAGGTATCTCTTAAAAGTGGAATCATACATTTGTCCTTTTGTGGCTGGCTTATTTCACTTAACATAATGTTTTTAAGGTTCATCCATGTTGTAGCATGTTTCAATTCTTCATTCTTTTCTACAACTAAATAGTATTCCATTGAAGGTATACCATTTTTGTTTATCTCTTTTTGCTGATGGACACTTGGGTTGTTTCTACCCTTTGGATATTGTGTATAATGCTGATATGAATACTGGTGTACAAGTATATGTGTGTGTCCCTCTTTTCAATTTTATTGGGTATACATGTAGGAGTGGAATTGCTGGGTCACATGTAATTCTATGTTCACCCTTTTGAGGAACTGCCACACTGTCATCCATAGTAGCTGCCCCATTTTATAGTCCCACCATAATGTGTATGGATACCAATTTCTCCACATCATTACCAATACTTGTTATGTTCTCTTTTTTATTATAACCAATTGTAGTTAGGTGTGCAGTGGCATCCCATTGTGGTTGTGATTTTCATTTCTCTAATGACTAATTGTATTGAGGATCTCTGCATGTGTTTGTTGGCCATTTATTGATCTTTGGAGAAATGTCTGCTCAAGGCTTTTCCATTTCTGATATTAAATCCCTATCAGACATAGCATTTGCAAATATTTTCTCCCATTCTGTGGATCATCTTGTCACTCTCTTCATAGTCTCCTTTGACGAACAAAATTTTTGTTTTTGATTAAGACCAATTTATTTTTTCTTTTGTTGCCAGGCATAATAATTGAGAAATCACTGCCTAATCCAAGGTCCTGCAGATTCACTCCTATGGTTTTTTTTAAAGAGTTTTATGGTTTTACCTCTTAAAAGTAGATCTTTGATTGATTCTGAATTAGTTTATTTACTTAATGTTTATTTACTTTTGAGAGAGAGAGAACGAGCAGAAGAGGGGCAGAGAGAGAGGGAGACAGAGGATCTGAGGTGGTCTCCGCGTTGACTGCAGAGAGCCCAGTGTGGATTGCGAACTCACAGACTGTGAGATCATGACCTGAACAGAAATCGGACACTCAACTGACTGAGCCACCCAGTGCCCAACACCTTTCCTCCCTGAGTTGTTTCCAGGTTTGGTGAAGTAGAGATGAGTGCCTTGTGTTATCCTTCAGGTAGCCTCCAGATACATTAGAATAGAAAAACAGACAGTATTTGTAAATTATATCTGCTCTATTCTCTCTGGAGCTAGAGACAAGGGTTACACACCAGGAACAGGCTGTGATTTTTAAGATGGTCCCCATGCTGGGAAATGGTAGAGCACATTAAAATGTCACAAAACCATATCATTTTAAAGTTGCCTTTTGTTGATTCAGCACACATCTCGTTGCTGTAAACCTTTGGTTATTTTCCAGAGTTCTGATAAAGTAGGCTCTGACAGTTTCTGGTTGTTTATTACAACATTCCTGTGGAAGGATGGGAGCTTGGAGCCTCCTTTGTCACCATCTTGCTGACACCACTCCAACGGAGCCTTCCTGACACCCCCTGCTCTGAGGACCACACTTACTCTCAACTCAGATGCCTTCTTCCCAACACTACCAGAAGAGAACTCATAATATTTCCTTCAAACCTACTTCTCTCTCTTGGGTTCCTTGTCTGGAAATGGTAGGGTCATTTCCTCAGTTACTCAGGCCAGAGTACTTATTTGGTACAGTGGTAGTCCATCATCAAGTCCTGATGGCTTCTAAGAATTCTCTGATCATTCCCCTTATCAATAACTCACCATTTCTACCTTAGTTCAGGTTTCTGTGAGCTTTCATTTTATTAGATTGCCTCTTGCCTGGAAAACTTGCATCTCACTTTCCCTCTCCATCTCCTATAAGGAGCACTCTGTGCTTGCCCCTAAGAACCCCAGAACCCATGTTAATTTTATCTCCTTCTTTTAGAGTTCTAGAGTTTCAGGACAAGGATTGTGTATATTCAGTCTTGCAATAGTGTCTAGCATATAGCAAGAGCTGAATAAATGATTCTTCAATGTCTAAAACAGACCAACAATACCTTAAAGTGATATGATAGAGTATAGTAGACATAGTAAGACAGAAACCAACAATGTGTCTCTATGTATAAAGCATCAAGCGTATGCATATATGATAGTTTAGAAACTTTTAAAATGGAATTCTTGGGGCACCTGGGAGGTTCAGTCAGTTAAACGTGGACTCTTAGTTTGTGAGTTTGAGCCCCACATTGGGCTCTTCACTGGCAGTGCAGAGCCTGATTGGGATTCTCTCTCAAAATAAGTAAACTTAAAAAACTTTTTTTTTAAAACTGAATTCTCTTTCTTGCTTCCTTACCCCTGATTTTGAAAATTCTATTTTTTAAGATTGATTTCATTCCTTACCTTCTCCAGCTCCTAACCATCAAACATACACCTGTCGACTCAGCACTTAATTCTATACTTATTTGAAATCTTCTATGTTATTCATAATGCTCTCCTCATTAAAAGGGGGGCAATATGCAGATATTAGCATAGATCTCCACCATATTCCTAACTGATGCTATAAACAGAACATAGTTCCACTCACCCCCCCCCAGTCATCTATCAGTGACAGGTTTAATAATGTACTCTTATAGGGATTATAATCAGATGTTGCTTCTATGAGTTTTGTCTCCCCATTAGATTTGCACTTTCCTGAAGGTAACAACCTTCATTTGCCACTTCTGTATTAACCAAACACCCACTGTTCAAACAGACACACAATACATATTTTCCCAATATAAATGTTTATGGGTTGTGCACTCATGCCTTGGTCTGTAACTGAATGAGACTTACGGAATGAGCTTCACTATGCCCAAATTTATTTTTATTTTATGCATCTATTATTTTGATATGACATGCTTCTACCTGGAGAAGTCATAGCCTAAATGACAATATTAAGGGAATCAGATACTCTTCTCTCCCCAGGAACCTGGTTGGGTGCGGATGGGTTTCTCTGTGTCACATTGCTTCCTCATTATACTCTGGATACTGATTCTCAGTTGGGTTCATCCAAATGGGGACAGCCCTCCACATGGGAAGAGGCCATGTACAGTCCTATGCCAGTCAGCAGCCAGAGCCATAGACGTGTACATGAGCCTGCTTTGAAAATAAAGAAGGAAAGTAGGTTTTATGGGAAAAGTCACCTAACTGAGGCTTTGTCTCCCACATAGCCCAGGATAGACAAGTTTTCAAGCTTTCTATCAACAACTAAGCAAACTCAATCCATATACATATGACATAGCTTCAAGGCTGCTATGGAATAGCACAGTGTGTCTGGAAGGAAGTGTTTGATTCAGACATATGGGGAAAGTTCTGGTCCTTCTGGGACAGTCTTGTCTTGGGCTCAATCACAGTAACAAGCAAAGCAAAGAAAACAATAATTTAAAAGGTACTGTACTTTAGTTTCCCTCGGGATTCTCAGGAACCAACTCTTCAAACATTCTGTTGATGCTCTCCTTTGCATCATAGATATTAGATGATCCATGGACAGCATTTTTCAAAATGCTTCTTCCAAAGTGGGCTCGGATAGAATCCGGGGACAGTAGCCGTGCTTCATCTGGGTCTATGGGACCCATCAATCGTCTCCAGTCTGAAATAGCATTCCACTTGGTCAGAATCATGACCAAAGACAGGCCCCTGCAACGAAGAATGCTTTCAGAAGGTTTGTCCTGTTTACATCCATAGAGATTGCATACATGGCTATAGACAGAATGCCACACTTGGTCTTTATTCCTTGTCCTTATCAGTGTGATCTTGTTTTCTTTTCTTTTCAAGTTTTGATTAAATGTTAATTTTTGAGAGAGAGCGAGAGAGAGAGAGAGCAGGCACGTGAGTGGGGGAAGGAGCAGACAGAGAGGAGACAGAGAATCCCAAGCAGGCTCCACACTGTCAGCATGGAGCCCAACAAAGGGCTTGATCTCATGAACCATGAGATTATGACCTGAGCCAAAATCAAGAGTCAGACGTTTAACCGACTGAGCCACCCAGGCACCTCTTGTACTTTCTTTTGTTTTTTTTTTTTTTTTCCATTTCTCCCTCTTCCAGTAGGTTTTTGTGCTGAATGAGTGCTATAGTTTAATTCTAGAGCTATACAGGGGGCACCATTCCAAGTATTTCCAACATACTAATTATATAACCCTCACAACAAACCTATGAGATAGATACAATTATTATCCCCATTTTACAGATAATGCAACTGAGGCACAGATTAAATATGTTGGCAAAGCAGAGATTGAAACCCAGATCACCTCTCTATATAATGTTGAAGACCTAAGGAAAGAGTGGAGAATGGAAGGAAGGAAGGAAGGAAGGAAGGAAGGAAGGAAGGGAGGAAGGAAGGAAGAAAAGATGGGTAGAGAGAAGGGGGAAGGGAAGGAAGGAAAGAGAGAATAAGATAGGGAATGAAACAGAGAAGAAATGCACCTCAAATATTAACAGGGTGTCTTTGAATGAATGAAATTACACAGGATGTTTTCATTACATTTTGTACTTTTTGGTTTCTATAATAAATATCTACTACTTTTATAATGCAAAGGACTATATGTCAGAAACTTACTCCGATAACATTTCCAACACATCTTTATAAAAGTCTTTATTTTTTATTTTTGAATAAATTTTTTCTGCTTCTTCTTCATTTAGTAATATTTCCTTCATCTGTGTTATTTCAAATCCAGCCTCTTTAATATATTTCAGGATCTCCTCTAGGGAAAACAGATATTTGGTAATCTTGTAGAATGCCTCGACTTTTGTTCATTATTCAAGTAGACTGAAATAACTAAGGGAAGTAACCGTTCTACTTGCATAAATTGGCTTAAAAAGCAAAAACAACGCAAAACAAAATTGAACTGCAAAGCACCACGTTAATACACTAATGCAGATGTTCAGTCTCCGAGATGCACCTTTTCAGAATGCACGGAAAACATCTCATCGACTAGGAGGGTGAGGGTGTGCCTCTGTGCTGAAAGTGAAGAATATTTTCAAGTCCATGCTACAAATGTCAAGGAACTCCTTGCTAGATATGGATTGAACCGGGGAGCTGATTTGGACTCTTTTCCCTGAAGTAGCAAGGCACCATTGAGGGACCTGAATAAATCTTGTCAATCTCACCAGCTGCCTAAACTTTAAGGGCTACATTCAGTAAGCCAACTGAGGGATTGGGAGCTTCCTGGTAAAGCAGGCTTCTCTTTGGTCCAGATCAAATGTACTTAGAAGTGCTGTGCTGTTCTTTAAGGGCATAACCAATAGAAAGGCTGAAGCAGCCTGGACTTTTCCTATAAAGGGTGTCGCTGGGATCTGCCCTAGGGGAAACACTGTGGGAACAAATGTGAATGCAACACTAAACACTTCTTGATACTGTCTGCTCAGGGGGACTGGCCTGGAAACACAGCTTGTAAAGGTGGTCATTCTTATGAAGGGTAATGTACAAGTCTCCTGGAAGCACAGGCAAGTAAACCATTAACTCTCTCTGGAAAGGTCAGAGTTGACTTCCAGAAAGGCTGACCTTTGTGTTAAGTACAGAAACAGTAAGATCTGATCACCAAGCAGACAAGTAGAGAAAGAATATTGTAGGCACAGTGCAGAATTTCTAAAAAATAATGTTAATAAAAACACTATGCATTAAAATCTATGGAATGGGTGCCTGGGTGGCTCAGTTAAGCATCTGACTTCAGCGCAGGTCATGATCTCACTGTTCATGAGTTCAAGACCCATGTCGGGCTCTGTGCCAACAAATCAGAGCCTGGAGCCTGCTTCAGATTCTGTGTCTCTTTCACTCTCTGCCCCTCCCTGGATCATGCTTTCTCTCTTTCTCTTTTTCTCTCAAAAATAAAGATTAAAAAAAATTTTAATAAAATAAAATCTATGAGATAATCAGAAGAAATTAAAGCCAAAATCAAGGAAAATATGTAACTTCAAAAATTTATATTGACAAAAATAAGAGAATAAAAATAAATTAATTAAAGGTCCAATTTAAAATGCTAGAAGAACATTTTTAAAAACTATTAGAGAACCAAAGGAAGGTGAAAACTAAAACAAAAAAAAACCCACAGAAAGTACTGAGCTAAAAAAAAGAAGAGCTAACTCCTAAATAAATTAAATTCTGTTTGTTTGAAAGACAACAAACTAGGAAATGACGGGGTAGAAATAACCATTGTAATTGGGGAAATTAAACATAATAAGAAGAGACTGTAAACTCTATATAGATGAAATGGATAATTTCCTAGGAAAATACAACTTAGCAAAATTAAGTCTAAGCAACTATAGTAGAGGTAGAAAGTTTAAATAGGTCAAGTTCTATAGAAGAAACAGAGAAATTGGTCAAAGAATTATCCCACAAAAAAGGTAAGAGGTCCAGAAGCTTTCATGGGAAAACTCTACCAAATCTTCAAATAGCAATCCCACTGCTGCTTAAACTCCTCCAGAGTGCTGAACACAAAGCCATTAATTTTTTATGAAGTATTACATTGTTGTTTAACCTTGCACACAGAAAAAAATTGAAAAGGACAGACCAATCTCATTGTCAGTCTCAATGCGAAAAATCCCAAATAAAATATTTCCCAAATAAAATATATGCAAATAGAATCCAAAATCACATTAAAAAATACCTCATGACTAATTGTAATTTATATAGGAATGGAAGAATTGCTTGATATTAGAAATATCATTAACATGATTTTTCATACTATCTATATCTACGGAGAAAAACATCGTCATCTCCATCAACTCTAAAAGGATTTCAACAAAGTTCCGTATCATTTTGATCCGATCATGAGAGAGACAGAGAGATGGAAGAGGGAAGGAGGGAGATACAGCAAATATGACAAAAGTTAATTATTAAATCTAGATCGAGGAATATGGATGTTCATTGCATAGTTTGAAATTTTTCACAAGATTTGAAGGGAATGTATACATTGACTTTTATTTCTAAGTATTTACCTCTTTGTTCCTGTGTTACATGAGGTTTAATCAGTGCTAAAGTCTGTTGAGGAGGAAAGAAATATTGGATTTCCTTTTCAGCGGTTTCTAATGAATCACTTCCATACAACTGGTTGATAGGCAAACCTTCCACTGCAAATTGCGCGCATAAGCTTTGAAAATGAAGCCAAGAACTATTAGAGCGGCACATAACACACTATAAGCTAACACACCAGCACACTATTTATATGAATTATTCAAAAGTTATCAAGTGATGAGCAACTCATTCCTGATCTAGGCATTATGCAAAAGGCAATAAGGATAGAGTGGCTTGGAACATACTACTTCCTTATAAGGAGGCAACCGTCATCAGGAAAAAAGAACATGAACATCTAAATAACCATGATGTGAATATTGACAGCTAACTCTGAAAGAACGAATGGATGCCTGGGTGCAGTGAAGATGCACTCCTTGCTAGCTATGTGTTATTGGGCAATGACTTAACCTCTCTGTGCTTGAGCGGGCTCAAATACAAATAATAAAACTGTTTTGGAAGGAGATTTTGAGGATGTAATCAGATGACACATTTGAAACATGTGGTGCCTATTAAGCTCTCCGTATTCATTTCCTTTCTTTCATCACTAAATATTATGAAGCTCTAGAGATAGCATTTGACTCTAAAACAAGGGTCCCAAATCACAAACACTGAATCCAAAAGATACCACAATGGAACCATCCAGCAGAGCAAGTACAGTAGTAAATGAGGAGCATACAGGATGGGTTCACGAAAGAGGCAGGAGTAAGGTTGATGGTCCTGGCCATGTTTGGTTAGGCAGTTTATTTCCTCTACGATAGAGGAATGCATACACCTCCTCAATCACTTGTTGCTCCTTGATGTTTTTTTCACCTGCCCTTTTTACTATCTCTTTATCTCTGTATATTTCAGTGGACATACTCACTGCTTGTTTAATTTTCTGTCCTTTATGCACAGTCCTGAATTACCAACCCACAAAATCCAGACATAGTGAATAATGTCCTTTCTTGTTAATAACCTGACTTTATTGGCCATTTGGCTTTCGGTCCTCAGAGCCTCTTCCTGCCTCTCTGCTTTTACTGATGCATTCAGAGTTCCTTTTTGCCCTATCCAACTTGAACTTCCCACTTGACCCTTGGCAGTTCTCACACTTCTGATTTGAAGATATTTGCAACCCAAGACCCTTGGAGCTTGTGATTGCCAGGGGTGGGGATTTGCACAATGAATGTACAAGGCATCACCTAAGGTACCACCAGCACTTACTCTGTCCAGTGCAGAGAACACCAACTGGCCCCTTTGTGGTGCCATTAGACGTGATTACTGAGAACAGTATGTGTGAGGGGAGGGTTAGGACAGAGGGAGTAGCTGATGAGCATGAGGAGTTGCTGTGTTTCTTGTTTATGCAAGTGACCATATTTCGGATTAAGCAGTGAAGTGCAGAATCTGATACTTGAGTAAACAGGCAAGGGCAGAGCTCTGGTGAGTTATTCCAAGAGCAACCTGAAAGAACTGGGCGGAGCCAAGGAAACTGGGAAAGGGGGAACCAATAAAAAAATAACAGTCGAGATTAGCTGTGAACTTGTAGCAACCTAGGGGTCATACGGGCTTTGGTTGGAATCCTCACTATAATACTGGGGGAGGGAGGGGCAGTTACTGAGTGCCTTCACCTGGAGAATCTGTCTCTATGCTGGTGCACTACCTCCACACTTGAAACCATAATTTCTAGAACAGTATGGCTACACGTGTAGGCCTTGTGTTGATAGGAATTCCTGTCTCAGACACCATGCCTTGCCTTCTATGCTACGTCTCATTAAGAGATTCTATGACATTCTGCTCATACCACTTACAGACTGTCTAACCCTATTATCCTTTATGGTAACTGTAGGGCTAAATAAGGAGTAAAATGTGTCCAGGCAGAGCGAGTCAGATTCTGGATATCCTACCCACAAGAAAACATTTCAGCATTTACATGAGATGCTTCACTAGTACTGTTATTTATTACACCAACAGGTCTAGCAAGTTGTCTGTTTCTGACAGAGCATCTCTGTTCTTGCTCACTCGAAGAGTGAGCCTTTCTTCTCCTGAATTGATGCCTACCAAGTCCAAGAGATGGCCTTTCAGCTGGGTATCCATCACTTACTTCCCATCCCCATGCAAAGCACCCCACAATCTTCGTCTGCAGAGCGTTGGCATTATTCAGGCTGCCATTGGGCTGGGCCTCCAGTCATAAGCAGGACAAGTAGTTTTTCAGGGAGCCTCTCTTGGACTCGAGCTGCAGTCTTGTACCCATGTCCGAAACGAAATTAAAGTGCCTCCCATGAAAAAGGTTTGGCACCCACGGTATGAATCCTACCTCTCTGGAAAATATTCCTTGGCATTTTCAACAGTGCTGGGTCCAATTAACTCTTTCCAGTATTGTAAACAATTGTTTCTCAATAAAACAAGGGCTAAAGATGGACCGCTGTTAGAAGAAAAAAAAATTAACATAAAGTATGGCTCCATAGCTAAATATGTATAGACAATACAAGTCTTTTACCAAGACTCTAAGATTAATTTCCATTGGTGTACTCCCAAGAGCATCCTGAGCACCTTATAAAAGTATGGAAGCAAAATAAGGAAGGGGAGACAAAGACCTTGGTTCTGATAGGTTGGTTCCTATATAGTATCCCCATATTCCTGCTGATTCACATACCCTTGCTGGACTTCTGTCCCAGCTGCTGTTTCACTTACCCTCCTAGAAACCTGACAGATTTCTAGCACCATATTCTCCTTGGACTAGTGATCTTTAGGATTGCCAAAACCCTTGAGAGTCAGTACGTTCTCCACTTGGACTGTTATCACACACCTTGGATTTCTGGCATTTGACTCAGTGAATGAAGTCCAGTGGCCACCTGGGCCTCTCCATGGCTCCAGTAGCACGCCAGCAGGACAAGAGCAGATGGGACAGTTGAGCAGGGACTTGAGGTGGGGGTGAGACTGCAAAGAAGCAGACTCAGCACATGTTTACAGAACTGAGAGGTGTGGCAGCTTTGACCCGAGCAGGGTCAGAAGATTTAAATGATTCAAAACTCAATCAAATAAACCACAAGAGACTCTTAGTTATAGAGAATCAACCTTCAGGTTGATGGAGGGACATGGGTGGGGAATGGGCTAGATGGGTGATGGGTACTAAGGAGGGCACTTGTGATGAACATTGGGTGTTGTATGTAAGTGATGAATCACTGAATTCTGCTCTGAAACCAACATTGCACTGTATGTCAACTAACTAGAATTTAAATACATGAATAAGACTAAATCAGAATATGCCTGAGATCTACTTTACCTGGTCATTTTTTCGATAAGATTTTCAAAATAATCTTCATTTTCATATTCCTTGCACAGTGTTTGTGCTTCCTCTTCTGACAGTATGATTGATCTTTGCATCAGTATTTTAAAGCCTTCATCATTAATGATGTTTAAAACATCCTCTAAGTAAAAAGTCACATGATAAGTGTTAAACTCACAGGTTACTGGCTATCCATACCAAACAGTGTATTATGATGGAAGCATTTACTACATCTCATCCTCATATGAAATTTAGAAGTTGGCAAAGATAGCGGCACCCTGGTGGCTCAAGTGGTTGTGTGTTTGACTTCAACTCAGGTCATGATCTTGCAATTTGTGGATTCCAGCCCCCTATCAGGCTCCGTGCTGACAGCTCAGAGCCTGGAGCCTGCTTCAGATTCTGTGTCTCCCTCCTTGTCCCTACCATCTTTCCTCCTGCCCCTTCTCCTCCCTCCCTCCCCCTCCCCTTCCACTTCCCTTCTCCCCAACCCCCCCCACTCCCCCTCCAGCTGACACACTCTCACTCGCTCTCAAAAATAAACATTAAAAAAAATTTTAAGGATGAATCCTTAGAGACTGAAATAATTTGTAAGATTTTTGCATTACTGAATTCAAAAAAGAAACTTTTCTCATATTAGGGTACCTAGTGGCGACAGTTTAAAAAGTGACAGCAAATCCTCAATTTATATAGGATGGCTTCTTGTCATGGCTTCTTCAATGTTAAATTTTAAAAGAATTTCTTTTGATGCAATTATACCAGGGCTTATTTAAACTTATTTCTTACCTTTATTTTCTTGCAAGAGATCTGGTCGAAGTAATGCCAGGATCTTTTCTAATTTCATATTTTTTAAATCAGGGAAGAACATATCAATAAACTTATTAACATTTTCCATATTCTCTTCAACATCACAAAGCTGAGACATCTGATGTGTTTCCAGGTATCCTTGTAAACTTTGGAAATCCAAAATATAATTTAAGATTATTATAAACTGAAGTCTAATAATAACCATGCCAGAAAATTTAAACTGGTAATAAGTTCACAAATACTTTAATGGTTTAATAAAACAAATAAAAATTAAATCTCATGTAAAGTTGTATCTTTCTAGCAAATCAAAAAAAATGCATTTAGTTCAAATTTTGTTGAACCAATCCAAAACTCATTCACATGAAATCATGTACGTTCGACGGCATGGGAGATAAAGAAGCTCAACATAAAATAGGGTTTAAAATGTTCTTCTTCCCTTCATGTTAAGCTTTCCAGGTAGTTTCTACTTTTCTTTTTAAGACTATCTTAGAGTCAGGGTCATTTAGGGGAACATGGTGTGTTTTCAAATACATAAGACATTCTGGTCACCTTTTTATTGTTTATTTTCAATTTTATTGGATTATAACCAGCAAATCCATGTGGTGAAATCTTAATTTAAAAAAAAAAGTATTAAGGCTTTCTTTGTAAGCAAAGAAAATGTATTTGTGGGATTTAAGGCTATGTATATTTGTATAGTGTATGTAATTCTATTGGGGCACTTTTTGATGACTATATCTTCTTCAGAAATATTTTCACATCATGTCCTTCTTTATTAAGTTTAGCACTTGTAATGTTCAATTCTAATACTTTATTTTGCTTGGCCATCCCTTTAATTTTATTTTTCTTTGTTTCTTTTAATTTTTTTAATGTTTATTTATTTTTTAGAGAGAGAAAGAAAGAAAAAGCATAAGCAGGGGAAGGGCAGAGAGAGAGGGAGACCAAACAATGTGAAGCAGACTCCAGGCTCCGAGCTGTCAGCACAGAGCCTGATGCAGGACTTGAACTCAGGAATTGTGAGATCATGACCTGAGCTGAAGTTGCATGCTTAACCACTGAGTTGCCCTGGCACCCCTGTGTGTTTCTTTTGAACAGAATATAACTGAGTATAGTTTTAAAAGCTTTTTATTTTGAAAAAACTTAATCACCCACTGTTAGCATTTTGCCACATTTGTTCTCTATCCCGCTCGTCCCCCTCCCCTGTCCCGTGTGTGTGTGTGTGTGTGTGTGTGTGTGTGTGTGTGTGTTGACTGAACCATTTAAAAGTAGGCTGCAGATATTTTAACCATTCACCCTCCTAAATACTTCAGGAAAGTTTACTTGATATAAAACTATTATCTTATAAACAGTTCATATTCAAATTTCACCAATCAAATAATACTGTCCTATCAATAGTAATTTTTCCTAATCCTGGACCATACATTACATGTAACTGTCCTATCTCTCTGGTTTCCTTTAATCTCTAACAATGCTTCAGCCTTCCTTTCTTTTCATATTGATATTTTGAAGAGTCCGGGCCAGTTGTTTTGTAGACTATTCCCCATTTGGGATGGTTTCAAACTACTGGATGGTAGTAGTTTCCTATTACTTTCTTTTTTTAAAAAAATATTTTTATGTCTTTATTTTTTATTTTGAGAGACTGAGACAGAGAATGAGCAGGGGAGGGGCAGAGAGAGAGGGAGACACAGATTCTGAAGCAGGTTCCAGGCTCTGAACTGTCAGCACAGAGCCTGATGCGGGGCTTGAACCCATGAACTGTGAGATCATGACCTGAGCCAAAGTTAGACGCTTAACTGACTGAGCCACCCAGGCATCCCTTTCCTAGTACTTTCAGGATATGACTCTGTGTCCTTGTCACAATATGACACACACAATGTAAGTGTTTTCCATTGTTGGTGATATTAATGTAGTTAAGGTGATACCTCCCTGTTTTCCCCACTGAAAAGCTACAATTTCTACTTTGCAAAAAACAGGAAATCTGTGCAAACACAATTTGAAACTGTATATATTTTTCATGCAATGGTTTTAGCACCCATTGATGATTCTTCTCTGCATCAGTTACTATAATGGTTTTTAATTTTGTTTCCAACTTTAATCTTGTAATCTCTGTATTTAACAGAATAATTAACCTTTTCATACTTAGTATAATAGCCATATACCTAACTATATTCCTTCCATCTTACTTTATATATACTAATTTATTTTAAATTGTTCTTTTTTCTTTCCCCCCATCTGCTGGTCTGAGCAGGTTGCTATCCATTCCATGGTTTTCCCTTGTTAACAAAGAGGTCCCATTATACTTACCCACCACACTAATGTTCCCCATTTTTTACCTGCTTCTGTAACCAAAAGCATATGTTCTGAGGATGTCCTGCATCCTGGCACACACTATTTGCAGCTCTAACACTCCATCCATCCCCACTTCTGCAAACTCAAAAAAGAACCTTAAAATACTGTGTTACTTCTTCATCTCATCTTTCTCCTCTCTGAGGAGAACTGTTTCCCTTTCCTTTTGTTCCTCATATTGAAGTATATCTTTTCATTTTTTGTTTCATCCAGTCTTTCCTCAAATATTTTTCAGGAGATGTATTCCTAATCATGTCCCTGAACTTCTTCCTTTGCTCCACCAGGTAAAGGATATCCTGGCTTCATTAAGATGGAGAGAGTGTGGGGGGAGTCTGTTTCTCTCAGGAATCTGATGACAAGTTCCATGCCAGTCAGAGATTTGTCCCTTGTCACTTATTCTCAATTGCTGCCAAACATGTGGTTGATGGAAAGGGATCACATAGAGTACAAGTCACTGGGAGATGCACTGTCTCTAAGAAATTTTAAACTACTTTTTAAATTTTTTAAAAAAATTATTTAATGTTTATTTTTGAGAGAGAGAGAGAGAGAAAGTGGGGGAGGGGCAGAGAGAGAGGGAATCCAAAGCAAGCTCCAGGCTTTGAGCTGTCAGCAAAGAGCTCAATGCAGGGCTCAAACTCAGAAACTGTGAGATCATGACCTGAGCCAAAGTCAGATGCTTAACTGACTGACCCTCCCAGGTGCCCCTTAGCCCAATTTTTAAACTAAAGATTGGGCTGCTTCTAAGCATCACCATGCACAGGAAATTCTAAGTAATTTTAGTGGTATATTACTCCTCCTCCTCGAAAAGAAGTATTTTCTCTACATTCTAAATAATTCCTGTGGTTAGTGTTAAATATTAATAATATATGTGTGGGCCTCAAGTTGGCATTTTTATTACTTACGTTTAATAAACAATGTGCTCTAGCTTGTATTCTGCAGGTAAGAATCAATTCTAAAATAACAGAGCTATTGGCAGATTGCAATTTCTGGAATTTATCAGGCAACAAGAATTTAATGTATCTCTATTAACATCCAGTGAAGATCAATTTTGAGAATGTCACTAGTAAATCTTCAAAACTTAAGGCTTGCAAACAAAAATTGCACTTTATTTCTGTGATAGACTAATATATAAGTATGCATAAATTTCCATTCTAAGAAAACACATTAGCATAATTAAACAGTATTAACCTATTGCTTGTTGGTAATATCAATTATTTTGGTATTATAATATTTTTTACTTTTTGCTTGATGTTCATATATACACAAAGTTTTGTAAAGGACAATTTTCACTTTTTATGGCTTTTTTCCGGCCTTTAGTATTTGTCTTGCTCAATAGCTAGTACTAAAAGTAACATCGTCATGGAGTGCCTGGGTGGCTCAGACAGCTGAGTGCCAGACTCTCGATTTCCACTCAGGTCATAATTTCATGGTGAGATTGAGCCTTGTGTCATGAAGTCTGTTGGAGACACTCTCTCCTTCTCCCTCTGCCCCTCCCTGACTCACACTCTCTCCCTCTCAGAAAAATGTTTTAAAAACTTTTTAAATAAAAATAATATTGTCATATAGAGGAGAGGGGTGTTAAGAAGATGATCTGCGTGGGGTTTGGGAATCCTAAGCACACCACTGCCTGTTCTTTCTCTCCAGAAATGGCGTACAGTGTTTTTTTTCCCCCAGGATATTCCCGTATCTGTGTTTTTCTGCATCAGTCAAGGCTGGGCCACCGTAAGCCCTTTCAATGGACAGATGCATGTTTTTCTTCATTTCAGGGAATTTTTTTACCTTTTATTCATTGAGTTATAGCTTGTTCATCTGTTCTTTCTTTTCTGTATGGAATTCCCCTTATTAGCACATTGATCTTTCTAGTACATTCTCCACATTGTTTCTTGTTTGCTCTCATGTCTGCCTCTTTTTTTCTGTACTTTGAGTTACTTCTTGCATCTGGTTTTACAAGACATTAAATTAAGTCTCAAGTGACTATCAGACGAATTTAGAGTTCAAATCACAATTTATTTTATAGTTCAAATGTGAAAATCTCTTTGATATCAAGCATTACTATGATTATAATTCCTATCACTATTATTTTATTTGAGTTTTCTATCCTTTGTTGTTCTTTCTACAGGCCTTGTGTTTTGGTTTTTGTGTTGATCCTTTGGCTGCTAGGCTCCCCTTGGTGGAGAGTCATTTTTCTTGGTTTGCTGGGGCTTACACCTGGTTTGGGGTGTTAGGTATTGGAAACCCTATGGCCGAAAGGCCAAAACGGCCTCTAGGCTCCAAGCAAGCCGGCTGTTATTCCTCTGGTAAGAGCCGTTAAGGAGATGGTCCTCAAAGGCAAGGAATTTCAGTAATTCCACTCAGCTCCATGTTGGGCTTTCACAGGGTCAGAAAGGCCCAGTGAAGTTCAATGTCAACCTGGCCCTGGGGAGTCACAGTCCTGCTGGTTCTTTCCAAGGCTGGTAGTTTTCTCCAGATCCTTGTTCCCTGTGACTGAGCTTGGGCACTCACCACACCCTCAGTGGAAAAAGTACCACCTCGCCTTCCCCTTCTCTTTAGTTCTGCACACAGAGCTCCAGGCCTCACCTGTGGCCAGATACTTATTGGTCCAGGTTCCCTTTGAGTCTAGAGAGGCAAGAAAGGTCTGGAGATGGGAGAAGACAGTAGAGGTATAGCATTTAGACTGCTCTGATCCCAGAAATACTTTTAAAGATTATTTTAGAAAGTGTACCTGTTATCATTAATTTAAATGAGAGTTTTAAAAAAGAATTTGTTCTCTACAAGCTATGACATTGACATTGTAAAGGAGATAAGTAGGTTACTAAGAATACAATAGACATTTGTGTGAACAGATAAATGCAATATATTATAGGAGGTAGGAACTATCATCTTTACTCAGTCACGGGATTTAGAACAAAAGGGACTTTAGAGATCATTAAATTCCCCCCATCTCTGTATCCCCAGGACTTGGCACATAGTAGGATTTTAATAGATACTATATAAAAGAAGGATGCATAACAGAATAAATCAAGGAAGGAAGGAAGGAAGGAAGGGATGAATGAATTAGTGAAGATGGTCAAGAATTACTTATAGGACTCTGGACAATGTACCTAATAGAACCATGCCTTCCTCTTCTGTAGAATGACTAGAAAGCAGAACTCTGATCTTTGAGTTCTTAATCTATAGGCTGACTAAGGAGACAGACATGTAAACAGATAATATACATACCATAATCAAAGGTCATCATGAATACATTTGGAATCTGGATGAAAACCATGGCTGCCTGAACCCTGTTTTCCTGATTCCTATTCCTGCCTCCCAGCCTGCCATGGGATCCAGTGGGCTACTGAGGACATGAGCAAAGTTTTCCTAAACCATGTAGGTTCACACTTGAGTTTTTCTCCATGGGGACAAATACTCAAAGATGGGGAGCTCTGCTCATGTTCACAGAAGAGCCATCGACCACTCCCAGTCTAATTGTCCTGCTTTTAATTTCCTTTCTTCCTCGCCTACCAGCTCCCCCTGCCTCACCAACATCTATAGAGTGAAGTGGAAAGGCTGTGATGTGAGGGGAAAGTATCCATAAAGAAAAACAGTGAACAAATGTGTACATCTTTCATCAGAGTTTTTGTCCTTTATCCTTTAGGTTTTGGATTTACTTAAGAGATGACAGTAATAGGGCAGCTAGGTGTGACAGTAGCAGGGTGCCTGGGTGGCTCAGCTGGTTAAGTATCCAACTTCAGCTCAAGTCATGACATCACAATTCATGAGTTTGGATCCCGAATCAGGCTCCGTGCTAAGAGCTCAGATGACAGCACCTGCTGCACTTTGCCTGTAAAACAAGAGCTGGGGAAACAGTCTCCTAGACAAACTTGTTCCCCACAGCTCATTGATGTCTGCTGGCGGCCACTGCTCAGGATAAGGACAGGCCGAAGGCAAATGGAGTCTCTATGTTCAGGAAGGAAACACTGCAGACTTTGCCGAAGCCAGATTACCACATCTCACTCCATCACCGCCCCCTCCACCCCCCCGCCAATTGCCTATGTTGTTCATCTTATTACTGAACAGTTATGTTGAACAGTTGGAGACAACTGCTTCCCAAAGTCAGGTGTGACACAGACTTCCCAGAACAGTGGCACCTGTGGAATAGTGGCTTCTCTTATGCCAGGTGTGTTAATGAGTGTTTCATTGAACACATTTTTAATAGCTCAGAAGCCCTGGTGTCTTTTTTAGTGCAACTCTCCCCACCAAACCTTCCCTCTGACCACTGACCATCATTCCCCCTTAAAACTATGAAAGTAAGCACTACTGTTTACAAAGCTCTTGGTCAGCAGCCAACTTACCTATATGTCCTTCTATCCCACTTAAAACTTGCAACGAATGACATTAGTTCCTGCACCTTAAAAAGCATGACATCAGTAGGAACCAGCAGATGTGGCTACTAAAGAAAAGCCACTACACACGCTAATAAGACAACAAGGAAAGTTATGGAGATTCCCGGCCAGAAAATGCAATGGGGAGGCTCTGTCCAGCAAGAAGAGCCACATGATGAAATCTCAAGTCTCAGCTACTCTCAACACGTTCCTGCTCACCCACCTTGCTTTCAGACATAGTCCCAATGACTCTTGTGTTAAAGTGGACTTTCTGAGTCTTTGGGAGCACAAATGGCAGTACATAAAACCAGCACTGTATGTATTACTTATATTCAATTTCAACTATTTAAAAACCCATTAGTTAAAATATACAACCATTCCATTCTTAGCAATGTTTAACCACCAACTGCCGAAAGTAAAAGGGGAAAGGACGTCTGCTGTCTTTAGAACCCGGGGCAGGTGGGAGTAAATGTGGGGAGACAGCAGAAAAGAGAGAACCTGGCAGCGATTACCCATGGTCCCAATCTACCCCTGGAGCCCCAGGCTGGGAGGCCACACTGGCGTGCCCAGCTTTAGAAGACAAACATAACCTCTATTCCTCTTGACATCAACTTTCAGGGAAATCCCAGCTTTGCCAAATACACAGTTTTTTAGATTGACTGGAAGAGATACTTGTGATTCCAACATTAAAATGTGTGTTCTTAAATGTTGAGCTATTTGGACCCGACACTTCATTATGTACTAATACAACATAAATGGAAGTTTCCTGGACTCGAGTTACCTGTCCCACTTCTTATTCATCATTGTAGGTGTAGCAACCTGATTGTGATTATCCTCAGAGAATTTAATTTCAATCTCAGGATTGGGTTTAGTTTCTTCCGAGGCAGGCTGTTCTTCATTTCCTTGAGATACAACTAGAATATGGCTCAACTCATTTGTCATAAAAAGGACAAAATCTTCAAAGTCAGGCTACAAAATAAGGCGATAAACAGCTTACTTTGGGCTTCTGATATGGATAGAAGAATATGGCAGCCACTACCCAACTCAAGCAACATCCTCCCCTTCACGATCACTGGGCGAGAGAGTGCTATTTTGATAAGCCCCCTGCTGACCAACACATCTTTGGAGGACAGAGGTTCACAGCTAACAGGGATTGATCTTAAAGATGATCTAATAACCATTCTCAAACTTCAGGATGCTTCCAGATCATCTGATAGGCCTTGTTAAAACACAGATTTGTAAAGTCCAATCCAGAGTTCATGATTCACTAGGTTTAGGATGGGACTTTGGAATTCGACTTTCTCAGAAGTTCCCAGGTGATTGAGGCAGCCGATCCCATCTTTTCCCAGGGCCAAGAGAGATGGTGGGAGTGTCACACCCAATTAACAAAGTGCTGCTCACTAGAGCTTTCTCTGATGACAAAACACATTCTGAGCTCTCCAACACAGGTAGCCACATGCAGCTATTGATCCCTTAACATGTGGCTCTTACAACTGAGAATCTGAATTTTTTATTTGATTCTATTTTAATGACTTCAAATTCAAATGGCTACCATATTGGGCAGTACATTTTGGAAGCTAGGTCTTCTGACCCCCCACACCACTGTACTTTCAAACACAGCACTGTTCTTTCTTACTACTCACCTCCTACCACCCAGGTGAATGAGAAAATAGCTTGAGACATAGGCTTTCAGGTAATGAAAGGATTAAAGCTTCCCCATGAGGCTTAGGATGAGTCTTCAACCTGGGATAAAAATCTATAGGAAAGGCCTGGATATTCACTTCTGGAGGCTGATGCAGGGAGTCTGAGAGGATACAAGTTAGACAGGTCTTTCCTCCATGAAAAGGCAATCGGGCCATCTGCTTCTGTTCACCTGCCACTATTTCTATGGGAGATTTTTCTATCACTGCCTTCTTTGATAGTACAATGATATGGACACCAACAGGGACAACAGAGGCTTATTTGGATGGTTAGACTTCTTCGTTTGTTTTTCTAGAATGAGGATTCAAAACTGACAGGAATTCACTGTATTTGAAAACACAATGGCTTTTTTTTTTTTTTTTAATTTTCTTACCTGGTCTGCTATGTGATGATAGAAGTCCCTCACTTGCTGTTCACTGAGCACTCTCTTGTCCTCTGCTTCTATGACAAATCCTGCTTCAAGAATCTTCAAAAAGAGATGAAGGTCAGATGCAGATGTGTCATAGGACCATGTGTAAAACAAGCCAAGGACATTTGTTTCCTCTGCTTAACAAACCACCAGGGTTTGAATGCATTTTCAGCTAAAATACCTCAGCACAATCCATAAGCCACTAGGTTTGAAGAGGCTTAAAAATACATTAACAAAGAAGGCTCTTTTCATGCCTCCTGGTATTTAAGCTTAAACCAGAGACTCCACAGTATTTCTATTAAGAGACTTTCTCCCAAATGTGAAAGAACTAACTAAATTCCAAGGGAAGATATTGTGCTTTCTGAATCATTCATAAAGACATAAATTTATAAACATTTTTAACCATCTATCTTCAAAATTGTTTTTTAATGTATTTTTTAATGTTTTTTATTTATTTATGAGAGACAGAGAGAGACAGCACGAGCAGGGGAGGGTCAGAGAGAGAGAGAGGGAGACACAGGATCCAAAGCAGGCTCCAGGCCCTGAGCTAGCTGTCAGCACAGAGCCCAATGTGGGGCTCAAACCCACAAACCGTGCGATCATGACCTGAGCCGAAGCCGGAAGCTGGATACTTAACCGACTGAGCCACCTAGGCACCCCAATCTTCAGAATTGTATTAACATTATTTTTAAAAGGTTTTCCTTTGTTGAGGTTGTAACTCAACTATATAATCTAGTATAGTATATAGCAAAAAAAAAAAACAAAAACCTGTCCAAATTATGGGGAAGGATAGAATTTAACATTTAGTCATGATTTGTCATTAAAAAAAACTTTTTAAAATGATAAATCCAGTTGGATGCCACTCAAGAATAGTAAAATGCAACAAAGACAAGTTTTGAGACAAATCAGACAAATCTAACGAAGCACTAAGCAATGAAATATAAGGAGAATCTGGGTTCAAAGCAACTCAGGAATTACATTTAACAATACCAATTATTTGAGCTCTGTTTGCCCAAATGTCCATCAACTGATGAATGGATAAAGATGTGGTTTATATATACCATGGAATACTACTTGGCAATGAGAAAGAATGAAATCTTGCCATTTGCAGAAACATGGATGGAACTGGAGGGTATTATGCTAAGTGAAATAAGTCAGTCAGAGAAAGACAAATACCATATGTTTTTACTCATACGTGGATCTGGAGAAACTTAACAGAAAACCATGGGGGGGGAGGGGAAAATAGTTTCAAACAGAGAGGCAGGGAGGCAAACCCTAAGAGACTTGAATACAGAGAACAAACTGAGGGTTGATGGGGGTGGGGGAGAAGGGAACGTGGGTGATGGGCATTGAGGAGGGCACTTGTTAGAATGAACACCGGGTGTTGTATGGAAACCAATTTGACAACAAATTATATTAAAAAGTAAAAATAAATAAAGTAAGGTTGGGAAATATCACTTACTTTTTCTTTAATTTCTAGAGATTTTCCAGCAATCACAGCATCTGGCTTGATAATAGCAATACTGTATTGTGGCTCTAAGAAGAAAAAATAGAAGAATTTCATTTTCTTGGCACAAAGTCTAGATAATGAAGGATGTAGCAATTAGAAATAAAACATTAAAAAATTTTAATAACAAGTCTAATATTAGCTTACAGTCCCTCACCAATGACATTGATGTCACCACCAGTTTTTTGTTCTTACAAGTAGTGCTATAATGAACATCCATCTACATGAACCCCTTCCCCCTACTTTGAAGGAAATTTACTTACCAGTATTTTTATAAGGTGATTCCTCACCATCTTCTGCACCTGAGTCCACAAACATAATTTCATGGTACTGTGGAAAAGAAATGCAAATAGAAGTTATATTTTAATATGATAGGAAAAGAGTTTTTAGAAATTTTGTTTCTCATAAATATCTATACAGATAAAGTGGGAATGTGCCTGCATTTACCTAAACTACTTTTCCTGATCTTTCCACTGAAATAAAATAAAGGACGTTGATAATAATTTGGGTGGGAAGGCTATCAGAAAGCATGCATATGTGCCATTTGGGAAGTGATCAACAACCAGAAAAACCTTAAAATTTAAGAAGAGCATAATGAATAAAATAAGAAAGAAGCAGAGATTAATAAGTAAGGAAGCGATAAATACATAATTATCAGGTTATAGATCAAATGGGCATTCGATGAGTTTCTAGATCCTGACCATTACTCTTGGTCAACTAGAAACAGCCAAAATACTTTCTTAGCTTATAAAAAAAATTGTATTCCTCAAAACAACAGCCAATTTTCTACTATAGAGTAAAAAACTAAAAAGGATGGAGATGGAAGTGCCTTAATTTTTTGAGATTCTAACTACTTGAAAGGTATATATATTTTTTCATATATATACTTTTTGGCAAGAGAATGCATAATATCAGAGTCTCACTGAAATAAAGACCCCAAAACGTATGGAAATGACTATGCAGGAAACATTTGTCCTTACTATAATCAGAAATAAGATATTTATGCCAGCTACAACTTCAGATGGATCTGACTTTATATTTGCTGGACGTATGCTGGCCACAGGGCAGCCACTAACCACATAAAACTCTTTCAGCCCTTGAAATAAAGTTAGTCCAATTTAAGATGTGCCAGAGTGAAAACTACACAGCACATTCCAAAGATTTAAAATGAAAAAAAAAAAAAAGATTGCAGAATACCTTAGTTTTTCTATTGAGCACATCCTTAAGATGAAATCTTTTTTTTTTAAAGATAGCATTTTATTTTTAATGTTTTTATTTATTTTTAGAGAGAGAGGGAGACAGCATGAGCAGGGGAGGGTCAGCGAGAGAGGGAGACACAGAATCTGAAGACAGACTCCAGGCTCTGAGCCAGCTGTCAGAACAGAGCTTGACACGGGGCTCGAACCCACAAACCATGAGATCATGACCTGAGCCGAAGCTGGACTCTTAACCGACTGAGCCACCCAGGTGCCCCAAAATCTTCTTAATATATAGGATTTAAAAAATTTAATTTCACTCCTTTCTTTGCTGTCATTTTTAATGTGACCAGTGGAATATTTTTGATTATGTATGTGGCTTACAACATGATTTGAATTTTATAACTATCAGACAGGGCTGTGCTAGACCAGACAATTAGATAAGAAAACTAAATAGCAGAAGCATTCAACAAAATGGAGTAATAAAAAAATGAACATTTAATACATTTCTTACAATCACACCGCTATCAATTAAAACAGGATATCATTTTGTAAGAACAATCAGACCAACAACAATATAACCACAGAACGGAGCACACATAGAGAAAGCTGGATAGAATATAGCCATTAGGAGTTTATATTTAGGAGTCATTCTGCCTGACATGAAAATCTGGTTTCACCATCTACTGGCTACCTGTTTCTGGGGGAAAAGACTTAATGTTTTTAAGCCTTCTCTTATGGTTTGTAATTATCTCATAAGATTTCTTGAGATTCCCGTTCAAGATGGCAATGTAGAAGGCTCCTGGACTAACCTCCTCCCATAAACACACCATATCTACAGCTATATACAAAAAAAATTCCCTCTGAAAGGAATCCAGAGACAGTTTGAGCAACTCCTACCCATCAGGTAAATGGAAAAAAAAAAAACCCAACTCATATTGGGTAGGAGGGGTTGAGACACAACTCGACCACGAACTTCACCCTCCACCACAGTGACACACCATTGGGAGAGAACAACCAGCATCTCCCTGAGGAGTGAAGGTTTGGACTCAAATACAAAGCCCCCAATTTTAAGACTTCCAACTGAAAGATGTGTCCCCAAAATGCCTGGCTCTGAAAGCCACTGGGGCTTACGTCCATGAGTCCCAAGGGGCTACGGTAAACTGTTCTTAATGGGTTGATAAGAGGGACTGTGGCCATTCTATCAAGGCTCAATGCACCAGCAGCTCACTGACATGCCCAGTTTGTCTCTGAAAGAAGCCTACTGGGAACTCTTGAAGGCTGTAGGCTCAGAGTCAAGCTCCTAAATGAACACAGATCTAGTGGCTGACTGCACTCCTTTCTGGAGACCAGGGAGGCCAGCAGGCGCCATCTTTGGACTTTCCCTCTGCCCGGATCCAGGTGGCTGATCTCCACATGAACATGAGCACACACCTGGCACCCCACCCTGGCTTTTGTGGCTGCTCCCAAAAGAACACATCCTTTGATAGCCTGGTTCTGGCAGCCAGCAGAGCTGGTGATCATATGCTCAACACAACCAGCAATGGATAAACCATCCATACAGAAAATCAGCAAGAAAACACTGGACTTAAACTATATGTTAGACCAGATGGGCGTAATATTTATAACACATTCCATTCAAAAGCAGCAGAATACATATTCTCCTGAAGTGTACATGGAACATTCCCCAGGATCAATTATATGCTAGGCCATATCAAGCATCTTTTCTCACTACAATAATAGAAAACTCAACTACCAGAAGAAAATTGGAAAATTCATATATCTGTAGAGATTAAACATGTTACTGAACAACCAATGGGTCAAAGATGAAATCAAAAGAGAAATTAGAAAATACTTCAGGCAAATATAAAAAAAAGTGGGGGAGTGCCTAGGTGGCTCACTCAGTTGAGTACCATCTTTGGCTCAGGTCATGATCTTGCAGTCCATGAGTTCAAGCCCCACGTTGGACTCTGTGCTGACAGCTTAGAGCCTACAGCCTGCTTTGGATCCTGTGTCTCTCTGCCCCTCCCCCACCTCAAAAATAAACATTAAGAAAATACCTGAGACAAATGGTGATACACCACACCAAAACTTACAGAATATTACAAAAGAGTTCTAAGAGGGAAGTTTATGGTGATAAATGCATACACCGAGGAACAAAACACAGCTATCAAATATACAAACTAACTTTACACTCAAAGAAGCTATAAAAAGAGAACTAATGAAGCCAAAGTTAGTAGATAAAGGTAATAACAGAGATCAGAGCAGAAATAAATAAAATACGTACTATATAGACAATAGAAAAATCAATGAAACTTAAATCTGGTTTTTTGGGAAAAAATGACATTGAGCTAGAGCATGAAGAAAAAAAGACAGAGAACGGAAATAAATAAAATTAGAAATGAAAGAGGAGACATCACAAATGACAAATGACACCATACAAATACAAAGTTTCTTAAGAGACTACTATGAACAAATATGACATCACCATCGCAAAAAGTTATGTGCACACCCACGTTCACTGCATCATTGTTTACACAACCTAATGTCCATGGATTGATGGATGGATAAAGATAATGTGTCATAGGGGCACCTGGGTGGCTCAGTTGGTTTAAGTGTCCAAGTTAGGCTTAGGTCATGGTCTCATGGCTTGTGAGTTTGAGCCCCGCTTTGGGCTCTGTGCTGACATCTCAGAGCCTGGAGCCTTCTTTGGATTCTGTGTCTTCCTTTCTCTCTGCCCCTTGCCCACTTGTGCTCTGTCTCTCTCTGTCTCTCTCTCAAAAGAAATAAACATTTAAAAAAATTTTTTTAAAGATAATGTGGCATATATATATATGTATGTGTGTGTGTGTATATATATATATATATATATATATATATATATATATATATGGAAATCTCACCATTTGTGACAGCATAGATGGACCTTGAGGGCAATATTCTAAGTGAAATCAGTCAAACAGAAAAAGACAAATACTATATGATCTCATTTATATGTGTAATGTAGAAAAACTAAACACATCAATACAGAGAACAGAAAGGTGATTACCAGAGGTAGAGGGTAGGAAGTGGGGGAATTGGATGAAGGTCCCCAAAAAGTACAAACTTCCAGTTATACAATAAGTAAGTTCTGAAGGTGTAATATACAGCATGGTGACTACAGGTAATCATATTGTACGGTATATTTGAAAGTTGCCAAGAGAGTAGATCTTGAAAGTCCTCATGACAACAATAACAAAAAACTGTAACTACAAGAGGTGACAGATATTAAGATGTTAATTAAACTTAGGGAGGTGATCATTTCACAATACCTACAGATATCAAATCATTATGCTATACACCTTAAATTAATACAATGTAATTTGTCAGTTAAACTCAATAAAACTAGGAAGGAAAGAGATTTGTCAAAATTAAAGGAGGAGATCTGTTGGGAAATCTTAGCATGCTAACAGTGGGACGTCCTCAATAATTCCTAGTTGTTACAAATTTCACAAATAAGGCAGGGGTGGTAAGAGACAGAAACAGAGAGAAGGAAAGGGGGGAGATTCTGTGACCAATAAGAAAGCCTGAAAAGTAAAGAAAATTGTCCTTGCATGAGAAAAATCACTGTTATAAATGTAAATTCGCCATATTTGTCATTTGTCAGGTTTCCATCAAAATGTTCATTTTTGGGGTGCCTGGGTGGCTCGGTTGGTTGAGCACCTGGCTCTTGATTTCAGCTCAGGTCACGATCCCAAGGTCAAGATTGAGCCTCACATCAGGCTGGGCAATGGGTGTGGACCCTGCTTGAGGTTCTCTCTGCCCATCCTCCTGCCTCAAAAAGTTAATTTTAATTTTAAATAATGTTCATTCTTTTCCTTTTGTGCACACTACGGACATTGGCACATAACATATTAGACAGAAAGTGCAAGCATTTCCCCCCAGCTTACTGTTCTCCTTTCACATTTTAGGGTGCCCTTCAAAGTTTTAAGTAATCAAATCTATTAATTTTTCCTTTTTTGACATCTCTGTTTTGTGCTTTGTTTACAATGCTTTCCTCAACATAGGACAATACAAACGCTTGCCAATATTTTCTTCTAATACTTTTATGTGTTCTTTGTGTTCAGCTCTGCAATTCGTCAGTAATTTATTTATGTATATGATAAAATGATACAGCTTTCTTATACAAATAGTTAACCCAAAATTTTTAAGCCTGTTTTATTGAGTTTTCTTATCCTTTCCTAATTTAAACTTATATTTTTTATAGCAAACATTTTTACAAGCTTGAGCCTACACCTTCTCATTATTTCTATTTTCCAGTATTTCTTGGCTCTTCTTGATTTTCCATTTCTTAAATTCATACTTTCCCTTTTTTCTGTGGTTGTTGTTGGTTTGGTGTGTATGGATGTCTCATGTTGGGGGGGGGACACGTGTACTTTTGTTTCAATAACCCCAGTAGCTCTTATTTATCTGCCTATATTTCTGATTACTTCCTCTGCAGCTTCTTTTCTTTCAATATTATGTTCATACTTGTACATGCTTTGTAGTTTGTTTTTCAATTTTTAAATACTTTACCTTTCATTACACAGACAATATACCTCACATGCAGGATCTTACTCTAAGTATCCTAAGTGTACTCTTCTCTTCATTTGTGAATCTATCTTGGTCCTCTTTCCATATCAGTATGTACAGAGCTAGAAGACACTAAAGTAATATTCTGATCTACGGATTTGTATAATTTATGACAAAAATTACAGACATTGTATGGAACCTATTCAGTGTTGTTTGACAGTTAGATTGATTTCAAATGCTTAATAACAGACAACTTTGCTATAAACGCCCCTTTCTATATTTGTTTCATTATCTTTTCAAGGAAAATTGCAGTGTAATTGCTCAGTCAAAGGATACATGTGTTTTTTAAGGTCTTTGATTCATACTGCCAAAACAAATCTGTACCATTTAGACACCTAGATGATTACAACATTTGGGGAGATTCTTTAGGAAAACAACAGAACAAATGTAATGCATTTCTAAAGAATAAAATAGTCAGTAATCTAAAGTATTACCTGAGGGCGAACCATTTCACCTGCTTCAATTTTCCTCTCCTCATCGATCAAGTTAATAATTTTTTGATTAACAAGTGGTGCATTGGCACCATTAACCTTTGCAATAATTTTGCCATTCTATAAGGGAAAAGAAAGCATAGGGAAACTTTCATTTTCAGGATAAGGCCAGAATTCAACTTGACTCCACCTGGCCCCACACCCCCATCAATCCTTTTTAGCTATTACAAATAGCCATTTTGATCTTCTTTTTTCCTTCATGTTTATTTATCATTCATTTTGAAAGATAGAGAGAGAGAGTGCAAGTTGGGAAGGGGGAGAGAGAGAGGGAGAGAGAGACGGCACATTCCGACTGCACCTGTTGGCACAGAGCCCAATGTGGGGCTCAATCTCACGAACCAGGAAATCATGATCTGAGCCAAACTTAAGAGCGCGACACTTAACCAACTGAGCCATCGAGGCACCCCTGCAATTAGCCATTTTAAAATAAGGTATTAGTGATGTGAAAGTACTTCTTGATTTGAAAAACCCACTTCTTTGTGTTCTACTTCCACATTGCCTGTCCTCCTTCAACCAAAGACAAGGCATCCCTGCATTACATTCAACAGTTCTGTACAGGCATCCCAACCTTGCCTTCCCTAATTATTTTTAACACTATGTCCCCTCTCATTCATCTTTCCACATATATTTTACTAAAAACCTGTTTACTGGCACAGTACCAGCCATGATGGTATGGAATAGCAGTCCTGGTATGTGGCCTAATTAAATTACAAAAAAAGGAGAAAAAAACCAACACAGACAAAATATGTAAAATACCAATCATGACAAGAGCCACTAAGAGAGGTACAAAACACCAGGAGTATCTATAAGAATTTGTCCTGATCAAGGAGATCAGCAAAGGTGCTTACCAATATATCAAGATGGAATTCTTGGGTTAAAATGTGTAGGATGAGTAAGAGATAAGTAGACAAAATGGAGAAGAAAGGGTATTCTAGACAAAAGGAATAGAGATGCAAAGGTCCTGAGGCCAGAAGGGAATATGGCAGATGAGAAGGCCAGCTGAGAAAGTGAGGGGATGCCTGGTATGAGAAGAAATCCAACAGCGAGGGGGAACCAGACCATGCAGAGCCTTGTGGGTCATGGAACGGCACAGCCTTTAACCTAAATGCAGTGGGAAGCCTTAGGCATTGTTTAAACAGAGGCAGTGTCCACAATTAGAACTGTTATTTGTAAAGATCATTTCCCCTACCATGTTTAGAGTTAGAAGGGAGCAGGAGAAGATGGTCATATACAAATTAGGGGCTATCCTAGAGGTGATGATGAGAGAGATGAGTGCCATCTGTGGCAGTGGTGATAGAGAGGGAAAGAACGGAAAGACGCAGATGAGTGTGAGAAAGACCTGGGTGGTGAAATTGACAGGTCCAAGGTCTGCAGTCTATTGGGTGTTATGGAGAGAAAAGTCATGAAGCTGACTTTTCTGTTTCTGTCAAGAAACTAGATAGATTAAGATGTTAATGACCAAATGAGGTGACACTTAGAAGGTCACATTTCCTGGGGATGGAGGAAGGGTCTGGGGTTGGTCCAGTCCCTTGTGGGATGTCCTTGAGACAACAAAGAAGGGTGTAAGAGCACCAGTTGGAGACATAACTCTGGAGCTCAATGTATAGGAATCAGCTGAAGACGTAAACGTGAGTTCTTTAAACACAGGTGGTGACAGTGGAAACTGTGTGGAGGAAATTTTCCAAGGAGGGTATTAGCATGATAAGATCAAAATTTACCGGCTGAATAAAAAAAACACAAACCTGCGGAGCACCTGGAAGGCTCAATCAGCTGAGTGTACGACTTTGGCTTAGGTCCTGTTCTCATGGTTCTTGAGTTCGAGCCCCACATCAGGCTTTGCACTGACAGCGCAGAGCCTGCTTCAGATTCTCTGTCTCCCTCTGTCTCTGTGGCGCACCCCCCCCCCGCCCCCGCCACTAGTGCTCTCTCTCTCTCAAAAACAATGAACATTTAAAAGAAATGTAAACCTGCAAAGGAGATGGAGGGGAATAACATCTAGGTAGGCAAAAGGGAAACCAAATAACAAAGCCATAATACACCAGTGTTTCCAAAAGGAGGGCATGGCCACCACATTCAATGCATTTGTCTGTATATTTAACAACAGGCTACTAAGTGGGTTTGTTGGCAACAGTAAATTTGCTTGAATAATCAGACAGAAGGCAGATTGAATGGGTTGAGGAATTCATGGAATGTAAAAAAAAAAAAGTGGAGTAAAAACAAACATGCAAACTCTTCTGAGAAATTTAACTATGAGACAAAAGATATGGGTGATAGCCAGAGAGGGGCATGGCACCAAAAAAAGTATTATTTTTTTTCATTGGAAATATTTAATCATCTTCAAAGGGCAATGAGAAGGACCCAGTCGGGAAACATTTAAAGAAATACTGACACTCAAGTTACCATTTCCCACTAAAAGGAATCTTCCAACAATTCTGGGGGCTTTCTAATGTCCCTTGAAAAAGCCCTTCCTGCTGAAACTGATACAAAGAGCAATTGTGGTATATTTATATAAACAAGGGATGACTTGATGGTGGTTTTGTGGTCACAGATTGAGATTCTTAGATAAAGGATTATAGATGTGGTGCAATGAATAACAAAATCTGAGGCATAACTGCTGGAGCAACTGGTTGAGGTGCTTTGGGGAAAAGTTCACTGGCCCTTAGGAGGTCAGGCATTGAGAGGCCAGGACATTAGGTGGGTTGGCAATGTGGATGCTGAAGTCCCTGGGGTGACGGCAGGGCAAGGGGTTTGAAAGGAAGTCTTTGAGACACTCACCAAAGTCCTCAGTCATCGACAGAACTGGTTTGAAGGCCAGTAAATGACAGGAGTGAGGTGGGGGAGGAGGGAGGAGGTTTAGCCAAATATCTAAATTAGCAAGGAAAAGACCTTTAGTAAGCAGGGGGGGTGGGAAGTTATCAAAGTAAGAAGTAAAGGGAATATCAATTCTACTTCTGGCCTCAAGACACATAATCTGAGACACCTGTCACTACCCTGGGCCTCAGAGAAATGTGTCCTCAGTAAGGAGCCAGATTTAAGGTAAGTCAAGGAAATGCAGTGAAGGCTCAGAGCCACAATAAAGATCTTAGGAAGTGTGCTGATTGCTTGTCTCAATTTTAGATGTCACAATGTCACAATGAAAGGGTCTGTGAGGTTGACGTAGAATTGGGAGAACTGGGTCAGGAAAAGAAAACTTCTGAGCATTAGAAGGATGAACACTGCAGGACTGGCAAGAAGGGTGGACTCTTAGTCCTGGCACTGATTGCTAGATAGGAGAACGTGGACTGGACGGTCCAGTCGAGGAGTGTGGGTATAGGTCTACTGAACAGACCTGACAAATTGCAGGGCAATGATGGCGGTCCCAGAGCTCCAGCTCAGTCCCCCTGCCCAGTCTCTCTTCCTCAGTCCCATGTTCCTGACTGCTACTGCTACTAGTCTCCTCACTGTCCCTAATATTAGCCCACCAAGCCCATTTCTGGGTGTTACTCACTCTGCTTCCAAAACTTTGTTTAGGCCCAGAGTCAATAATCAGTGACGTGGCACAGAGACTGTATGTTGACAAAGCTACAAAGACTTACTGTCTGGCCCTTTACAGAAAAAGCCAACTGACCCTACATGCCCAACCAAGAGCAAGATCCACAAGGCAACTTTTAATATTCAATTAACCCAGTAATTCAATTCCTTGAACTAGTTGCAAGGGTATTATTTAGTAGAAGCAAAAAGTTATATTCAAGAAATTTTTTATGTTTATTTAATTTGAGAGAGAAAGTGAGCAGGGGAGGAGCAGAGAGAGGGAGAGAGAGAGAATCCCAAACAGGCTCCTTGCCATCAGTGCAGAGCCTGACATGGAGCTGAATCTCACCAACTGTGAGATCATGACCTGAGCGGAAATCAAGAGTTGGGTGCTTAATCAACTGAGCTACACAGGTGCCCATATCCAAGAAAAGATTCTAATAGTGATTTCTAATTCAAAAAAATAATAATCAAAGTATCCAATAGTCAAGGAACAGTCCAAGCCCTCCCTGGGAAACCTTTCCTTACTGTCCCCACTTCTCTGCTTCTGTAGTAGCTATACTCTATGCCATATAATTTAGTTTTTAACTATGTATACTCTCTTTTTAGAAAACACCCTTACTGGAGCACCTGGGTCGCTCAGTCGGTTAAGCATCTGGCTTCGGCTCAGGTCATGATCTCATGGTATGTGGGTTCGACCCTGCGTCAGGCTCTGTGCTGACAGCTAGCTCAGAGCCTGGAGCCTGCCTCAGATTCTGTGTCTCCTTCTCTCACTGACCCTCCCCTGCTCGCACTATCTCTCTCTGTCTCTCAAAAAAATAATGAACATTAAAAAAATTTTTTTAAAACACCCTTACTGTGTCTTCCTGATTATTAAAGTTGTATTTCATTAAGAATATTTGGAAAAGATTAAAAAGTATAAAGAAAACTCAAATATTGCATCCTTCCCCCATACATAGAAAACTGCTATTAACAGGGCACCTGAGTGGCTCAGTCAGTTAGGTGTCCGGCTTCGGCTCAGGTCATGATCTCACTGTTCATGGGTTTCATGGGTTCGAGCCCCGCTTTGGGCTCTGTGCCGACAGCTCAGAGCCTGCACCCTGCTTTGGATTCTGTGTCTACCTTTATCTCTGCCCCTCCCTCACTCACAGTCTGTCTCTCTCTCTCTTTCTCTCTCTCTCTCTCTCTCAAAAATAAATAAAGCATTAAAATTGTTTGGAAAAGGAAAACTGCTATTAACAATTTGGTACTCTTCCTGTCTTCCTTCTATACAGTTGTACATACAGAGATAAAATCAACATATAGTATAAAATAGTGATCATATAGCTACTTCCTTGTATTATTATACATGAATACTTAGAGCCAATTCTCTCCTACCTCTTTTCTAAGAAATTTCTCACTTTTCACTCCTGTAAATAATCATTCATCATACCAATTTCTGATTATTTCTTCAGGAAACGTAAATACCATTCTTCTCTTTCCTTATAAACTCAGTGTGTGGTAGTCTAACCACCTCAACCCGTTACATGCCCATAGAGGTCAAGTTACAAAATATATTAATAGACAAAGAAAGATAAGGCAAAAAAAAATCTACAATTACTATAATCAGAAAATAATAGTACCATGGTAATTTTACAATGCTACTTGCTATTTAACTGTAAATTGGAATCTGATAATATATTTTAGATGATGAATATACTTACAACACTAAAGAGAAAAATAGGTTCACATGTATCTCTAAATGGCTGCAAAGTTATAATGTTGTCAGCTTCTGCCTGAAAAAATATATTTTATATAACAATAAGAGACTATATCCAAGTTATTAGATACACAATGTTGAAAAAATGAAGATCACATAGAATTTTTATGTTTACTACAGCATTTTCTGGCTGTGTTGTATTTGTTCTAAGGCTCAAACTGCAGACACTGGTGATTCAGGCCATGTAGCATTTAGCCGCAGCCTTACTTCTCCCTGTTCACCTTTGTGCTACCCAGCCTATGGCTCAACTCACCTCCTTCTAGTTTGTCAAACAACACCCACGCTTTCCTCCCTCCTTGCCTGCTCTTGCCCTTCCTTTTTCAACCCAGGTCAAGTGCCCCTCCTTCAAGAATCCTGTCTTGCTCCCTCCTGCTGTAAATCTTCTGCTCCACATGGAATTGCACTGCCTCCCTTGAGGGCTCCAACTTTCAGCACCATCATATGGGCCTAGCTCACTTTGTTTGATCAGATCTATGAGGTTCATCTTCCTCCTTGCATGTCACCCTCCTCCTTCTGCGTCAATCATGGAGCGTACAGGGATGCCCACTCTCACCACTGTTATTTAACATAGTACTAGAAGTCCTAGCCTCAGTGATCAGACAACAGAAAAAAAATAAAAGACCCAAATCAGCAAGAAAGAGTCAAACTTTCATTCTTCATGAATGACATGATACTCTATGTAGAAAATCTGAAAGACTCTAACCAAGAGGGCTAGAACTGATATGCAAATTCAGTAAAGCTGCAGGATACAAAATCAATTGCATTTCTATATACCAATAATGAAGCAGCAGAAAGGGAAATCAAGGAATCCATCCCACTTACAAGGAATTGTGCCAAAAACCATAAGATATTTAGGAATAAACTTAACCAAAGAGGTGAAAGATCTATACTGTGAAAACTATAAAACACTTATGAAAGAAATTTTAGGGTACCCAAAGAAATGGAAAGACATTCCATGCTCATGAGTGGAAGAATAAATATACTATCCAACGCAATCTACATATTTCATGCAATCACTATCAAAATACCAACATCATTTTTCAAAGAGCTAGAACACACAATCCTAAAATTTGTATGGAACCACAAAAGACCCTGGATAGCCAAAGCAATTCTGAAAAAGAAAAAAACTAGAGACATCACAATTCTGGATTTCAAATTATTTTACAAAGCTCTAGTATCAAGACAGTATGGTCCTGGCATAAAAACAGACACATAGATCAGTGGAACAGAATAGAAAACCCAGAAATGAACCTACAGCTGTTCAGTCAACTAATCTTTGACAAAGCAGGAATGAATATCTAATGGGAAAAAAGACAGTCTCTTCAACAAATGATATTGGAAAAACTGGACAGCAACATGCAGAAGAATGAAAATGGACCACTTTCTTACACCATACACAAAAATAAATTCAAAATGGATAAAAGAGCTAAATGTGAGACAAAGGGCAAGAGCAGGCAAGGAGGGAGGAAAGCGTGGGTGTTGTATGACAAACCGGAAAGTAACCATCAAAATCCTAGAGAAGAACACAGACAACAATCTCCTTGATATCAGCTATAGCAATTTCTTACTAGATACGTTTCTGGGAGCAAGGGAAACAAAACCAAAAAATGAACTATTGGGACATCATGGAGATAAAAATAGTAATAATAATAATAATAATAATAATAACTTCTGCACAGTGGAGGAAACAATCAACAAAACTAAAAGGCAGCCCATGAAATGAGAGAAGATATTTGCAAATGACATACCTCATACAGGTTAGTATCCAAAATCTATAAAGAACGTATCAAAGTCCACACTCCACAAAACAAATAATCCAGCTAAGAAATGGGCAGAAGACATGAAGAGAGATTTTTTTCCCAAGAAGACATACAGATGGCTAAAAAACAAATGAAAAGATGCTCAGCGTCAACTCAGCATCAGGGAAATACAAATCAAAACCACAATAACATATCACCTCACACCTGTCAGAATGGCTAAAATCAATAACACAGGAAACATCAGGTGTTGGCAAGGATGTGGAGAAAGGGGAACCCTCTTAACACTGTTGGTGGGAATGTAAACTGGTACAGCCACTATGGAAAACAGTATGGAATTTCCTCAAAAAGCTAAAAACAGGAATACCCTATGACGCAGAAATTGCACCACTAGGTCTTTATCCAAGGATATAAAAATACGCATCCAGAGGGATACAATAGCCAAATTCTGGAAAGAGCCCAAATGTGTCTATCAACTACGAACTGATGAATATACTCAGCCATAAAAGAAGAATGAAATCCCATCATTTGCAACAACCTGGATGGATCTAGAAGGTACTATGCTAAGTGAAATAAGAGAAAGACAAATACCATATGATTTCACTCATATGTGGAATTTAAGAAACAAAACAAATGAACAGAGGGGAAAGGAGAGAGAGAGAGAGAAAGAGAGAGAGAGAGAGGCAAACCAGAAAACAGACTCTTAACTATAGAGAACAAACTGAGGGTTGCTAGAAGGGAGGTGAGTGGGGATGATGGGCTAAACGGGTGATGGGCATTAAGGAGGACACTTGTGATGAGCACTGGGTGTTTTATGTAAGTGATGAATCACTAAGTCCTATACCTGAAAATAATATGATACTGTATGTTAACTAACTTGAATTTAAATAAAAACTTGGGGAAAAACAACAAATTTCAGGTTGTTGTAAACTGATTATCAACAACTGTATATTAAATTTTTTTTCCCTGCATATTAACATAGTACCCTTTGGGCAAATGGTCAGAGTGAGATCATTTGGTAGGGTTTTCTCTAAGAGATGGTTTTTGCAACCTAAGGCAATTGTCTTCAAACTGGGATTTCTGGAAGTTCGTCAACCACTGGGAAGAGGCCAAGAGAGGGTCCCTCAGCCCTGTCAGCCAAAGGCACTGTGTTGTAATCTTTTTTTTCTTTTAGAATCCTGGAGTCTACATTTCTTTTTTTTTTTTTTAAGCTTCCAATGTTTAGAAAAAGAAAAGGAAGGTGGTGAAAGGTACTAATCTATAATATTAAAGGACAGAAGTTAAAGATTATATTTAAAAGTAGTCTAGGACACCTGCGTGGCTCATTTGGTAGAGCATCTGACTGTTGATCTCAAGGTTGTGAGTTCAAGCCCCACACTGGGTATAGAGCTTACCTAACTAAATAAACAAACAAATAAATAAATGTAGTCTAGGTATCATCATTACAATGTTTCGATTATAATAAAGTATTAACAATTAAAGCATTTAATAATATAAAAAACTACAATAAAGAATATTACTGAATTTTTATATGTATAGGTACAATGTTAATACAAGTCTTCAAGTCTTTTAAAAAAATTTTAACGTTTATTTTTGAGAGAGAGACAGAGAGACAGAGACAACGTACAAGTGGGAGAGGGGCAGAGAGAGAGGGAGACCCAGAATCTGAAGTGAGCTCCAGGCTCTGAGCGGTCAGCACAGAGCCTGATGCAGGGCTCAAAATCACAGACCATAAGTCATGACCTGAGCCGAAGTCAGACCCTTAACTGACTGAGCCACCACCCAGGGGTCCCTGGTTTTCAAGTCTTTTTTTTTTTTTTAATTTTTAATGCTTTTTTATTTTTGAGAGACCTAGAGTGTGAGCAGGGGAGGGGCAGAGAGAGAGGGAGACACAGAGTCAGAAACAGGCTCCAAGCTCTGAGCTGTCAGCATAGAGCCCGACGCGGGGCTCGAACCCACGAACCGAGAGATCATGACCTGAGCCGAAGCCGGACGCTCAACCGACTGAGCCACCCAGGCGCCCCTCAAGTCTTTTAAAAGGACACATAACAACAACAACAACAACAACAACAAATTATACTGGCCGTTTAGCCTAGGGTGATTTCAATAGTTATAGTTAATCAACCTTAAAGGTCACTCACAATAGAGGTTTCAAGACTATATTAATTTTTATCATTCTTTACAGGCAGGTCATAGCAAGAAAACAACATTAATTTATATGAATGTCCTTTTGTTGAGTGCACTTGAACATAACAGAAGAAAAACCACTCAGGGATGATGTACAAAATTTTTTTGTTGTTAAATTCAACAGACGCTAGTATTATGAATAGTAATCTAAACATACTTTAAAGAACTTTCTAGCACTTCCCAGTGGGATGGCTACAGTAATTGCTTGTGGAGAAGGTTGAGGAATTCTGTCTGGCTAGCGGATGATGGGAGGTCACAGTCAAAGTCTCTGGGATTGGGAGGAGCCTCACACGGCTCTGAGCTGAGCTGAAATGGGAGCCCAACAAACTATGTGATCTAATTCTCCTTCCACACTCACCCCTCCACCACCACAGCCATGGTGGGCTCACATATATGGCCCAAGTTGGTCTCCACCCAGATTCTACAAACAAAGAGGAATTTAATGCCTCTAAACCACCTGGAAACACAGCATCAAGTTACACTTTCTCAGTGTCTAAGGACTTTTTGCCTTGCCTTCCTATGACCAAGTTCCCTTCCAGGTAGCCTGACAAGTATGCAGAGGGCCCGCCTTGTTGTTGGTATCTCCCCACTGACCCCAATTTCCTTTTAGACACTGGCATTTTCCCATGATTCCTAGCCTGTGAACTTACACTCCTACCACTTCCAGACAAACTTCTCTACTGCCAACTTCCAGGACTCGAGAATTTTCCAACCCTTGATTCTCCGTGACCCATTTGCCAGCTGTTGGAGCCTTCTGATATTGTCTTTTAACTTCTCACACCAACCGCTTGTCTACTGTATGTGGCAATTCCCATCAGGTCCCATTCTCTGTCCTCTAAACTCCATTTCTCCTCCCTGCCACGGATTAAGTCTCAAGTCATATTCCAGATCCACTTAGGTGGCTCAGAGGAAAGCAGGCTATTACAGATTCCTCACCCCTTCAAAAACTGTAACACTCTCATTTCAAAAGACAAAGTCAACCTCTGGACAAAAAGATTTAAAAATTATTATAGCCACCTACTCTCTTGAAGAGTAAAAAAAAAGTAAGAAGTGAGTTTCTAAGCTTTAGGCTGCTTATCTGTAACTTAAGAAAAAGAAGTCCTATAAATAATACATCTACAGAAGGGGACAGACAATCAAGGTAAGGTCAGTAAACAAACTAGTCCCAAGGTGTGGGTTGGAAAGGTCACAGAAAGACTATATACATGAAACCATGCAATGAGTTGAAGTTTCTTGTTTGTATCAGGGACTATATATTTTAAATGTAATGAATAAAGATATGAAATCAGTTATCTGCTTCTGCACCTTAGCTCTAGTGGGTTTGCACTTATTTATGTCCAATAGAAAAAGAATATGGGTCACACATATATTTTTAAATTCTCTAGGTACCACATTTAAAAACTAAAAAGAAATAGGTGAAAATAATGTAAACATATATTTTAAAGTTTTTTTTAATTTATTTTAAGAGATGTGTGCACGTGCACACACAAGCAAGAGGGACAGAGAGAGAGAGAGAGAGAGAGAGAGAGAGAGAGAGACTTCCATGCAGACTCCATGCTGTCAGCACAGAGCCTGACATGGGGCTTGATTCCACGAACTGCAAGATCATGACCTGAGCTGAAATCAAGAGTCAGATGTTTAACCAACTGGGGTGCCTGGGTGGTACCCCTTGACTACACATTTGATTAAATTAAATTAAAAATCAATTATTCTTGGGCACCTGGGTGGCTCAGTCGGTTAAGCTTCTGACTTCAGTTCAGGTCATGAGTTAGAGCCCCACATTGGGCTATGTGCTGATGGCTCAGAGCTCTCTCTCTCAAATATCAAAAATAAAACATAAAAGAAATTCAGTTCCTCAGTCACACTAGCCACATTTCAAGGGATCAAAAGCCACTTGTGTCTAGTGGCCACCATACTAAACAACAAAGCTCTAAGCATTTGCTAACTTGATGTGGATAAATTGAAGCCCAATAAGCTGGAATATTTTAATCCTTTGTCACATTTGGGTGCGAAGTGAGGGGGAAATCACTACCATCGAATAATCGGTAACTGGGTTATTAAGGGACAGGAAGCCTTCCCAATGTTATCCATTAAACAGTACTTCCAGTTTTTATTATAAAAGACACACAAAGAATGCAGTTAGGTGAAAGAAATAGGTCAATAGACAGACATCCATTTTTAGACTTTTCCAATGTTCATACCTATAGTGAACAATTTCAACACTATAGGAATGGGATAAAAATCATGATCATTTGGATCCAGTAGAACTAAAAATACTAGTAAAACTGCCAAGTAAATATTGTGCATTTCGAAGAGTTGACAGGTTGTTTAAATTAAGACAATCCTTAAGAACAATATTGAAACAGTTGAAAGTATCAAGAAAATAACAGTTTAGTGGAAAGGCTATTCTTACTACAACAAAATGCAGAAGTTCATCTTCGTTCAGTTCATTTCTCAGTTTTCTGAATAAAGGTTGCATGGCTTTGCACGGTCCACACCAGGCTTGGTAAACATCGATCACTGGAAGATGAGGATATTCATGAAAAAACAGAGTTGAAGAATCTAGAAGAGCCACTTGTCCCAATGCTGGGACAGGGGCGAGGGCACAGATGAGCAGGTTTTTACCCTGTTAGTGGGGAAATACACTCTGTGTTGGGGTGCCCTCTAGTGCCCTTGGTGGAATTGCAAATGACTGGAAAACAGGGGAGCCCCAGTACCTGTTAGGCCTCTGTTCTGCAACATCTCATCCCACAGGCTTTGACTATTAACGACTGCCTGCAAGAAGGAAGGCGCCGTAAACAGGTCCTCCAGTGCCAGCGCACCAAGTAAATAAAGATCATTGGTAACGTCATACTCACCTGTAGCTGGACCTCTCGCTTTTTGCTCGCCATTTATCCACTGTCACACACACACACATACACACACACACACACACACACACAAAAGGGAGAAAAATAGAAAATGTTTAAGAGGAAATGTAAGTGAAGCTACTTTCTATGAATTCAAGAGGCAACGTAATGGACCGCACACATTTTCTCTCGGCAGTATTGGATTATACACTCCTCTTCTCTGGGGAGAGAGGAGCCAACGCCCCTGAAAGGTTCCTCAGGCTGGGCTCACGCTAACTGGGTGCATCAGCCATACTGTCTTACTCTCCCAGTAACCTTGAGGCAAGGTAAGAATGGGAAGAGGTACAGTTCCTTAAAAGAGCTCTGTTTCCCCCTAGTATCATGGAGTGTTCTCTCCATTTTCATTTGCACACGTGTTGATTGCCTATAACCAGGCTCATGGATCCCTCTCCAGGGAGGTTTAAGTTTCAGGACGGGACCACTAGGGTGTTCTTGGGCAGAATATAAGCTTTCCGCGGCGTGAACCCAGTGAGGCCCAAAAGCCCCCCATTCTGTAGTGTTAGGGACGGCCAGTGTGTGACAGTAGACCCCAGCACAAAACAAAGGAGTGGCCCGGCACAAGGAAACCACATCTCAGCGAACGGTGCCGGATTCTCCAACAAGCCTTACACAGAACAGAGCCTCCTCTACAGCTACACGGGTACGTGTATAAGAAGGGGAAGAACAGTCCTGGGGATCCCAACCTGCCCCCTGGACGAGGCCTGTGGCCTTTGTGAGCACAGATCCGGCAAGTCCGGGTACCTGGGCGCAGAACAGGTGCCCAGCTCCAGGGAGCTCTCAGGCTGCGATGCTCTAGCGGCAGAAGCCAGACGAGGACCGCGGGACCGCCCCACAGGAGGCGGGGCCAACGTCTGCACCGCCCCCTCGGCGCCGCGAGCCTGGCCCTCCCCCGTGGGGGCGGTGCCTCGTGGCTCCCGGGACTGCGCGCAGGCGCTGGGCGGCTAAGTGCGCTCGCTTTGGAACCGCCGGCTTCCTGCGCTTTCCGCGGAGTGACACCTGCCCAGAAGCCACTGCCCCTGCCCGCTCAGTCCCAGGCAGTGCCCTCTGCTGCAGGTAAGCTTGCCTCCTGCAGGTTTGATCGCAGCTAACCTGGGCTCCACCCCACCGTGGGACCTGATTTACAGCATAAAATTTATGCTCCTCAGATTGGAGTGAAAGACTCTCTGAAGCCCAGCCTCAGCCCGTCTCCAACGTCTGCGCCTTTCCTGGCTCTTCTCTTCCTCCTCTTTCTTTGCCTTCTTCTTCTGTTACTTAGAAATAATTTAGACGTTGATTATCACACAGAGCTCCCATACACCCTTCCCTTAGCTTATCCCAAGGTCGGCATCTTTCAGGATCATAGTACTATTATCATTGAAGCCAGGAAACTAACATTAACACAGTACTTCCCTACTCTATATAGACCTCATACAAATCTTTTCAGCTTTCCCACGAATGTGCTTTCTGCCGGAGTACAACTCCAGCAGGTCCAGGGCTCCCTGAAGGATGAATGGTGTCGGCGAAAGAGAGTGAGAGAGCCTCGGCTTTCTTTCTTTTCTGATCACCAGGCAGGCTACTCTATCCTTCCCGAGAGTCAGCTTTATTTATTGAAAAAATGTATGGGGTACAAAACAGAAGTGGCAAGTGCCTTAGACAATAATTTCTGATAACAAATTCTTTGTTATGTAAACATTTCCCAGAACATAGATTGGTAGAAGACTCATGCATAACCTTTATCAATAGGTGACTAGATGTTTATCATATGGGATAGGAAGGAATCTTTAGCATTCAAATACAAGGCAAGTTTTTTAGCATAGCAAAGAGTTAGGTCTTTGTGAGCAGGGGTCAATAGCCTGTTTTCTGAGGGGAAGAAAAACAGGTTTTCTCAGGAAATGTAACATTTGCTCCTATAATCACAAAAGAAGAAACTCCTATAACAAGTTTTTCACAAGGTACAATTCACATATTTTTAGCATAAGAAGGCAAATCACTCCTGATATCTTCAGTCAGGCGCCTTGGGGGTTGGTACTAAAGCAGAAATTGAGTGGGGGTTGAGTGGGGGTAGATGCTGGTCGCCATCTGATGGTGGGAGGCCTTACAAACCCACCTTGCCTCACAAGATTTTTTTCCTCTACTTATAAGTTCAGAGAGACCCAGCTTCCCACATCTTTCTTTGATCCAGGATCCAACCCAGAGTCCTGTATTGACTGCATTTAACTGTCAGGTGTCCTTGGTCTCCTTCAAACTGGGACAGTTCTGGACCGTCTTTCTTTGTCTTTTATAACCTTGACATGTGTGCTTTATCATTTGGACGTTTGTGTCTTCTATTTCATTGTGTAGAATTGCATTTGTAGACTTTATATCAGGAATATTTTTTAAAGTAACTTTTTCTTAAAATGTATTCTCCCTTCTTTTGCCAAACAAATTATATCCTTTATACTTAACATCTTTTCCAACTTGCTCTATTTTCTCATTTTCTTAGAATACAAGTTGCTATGTCTGCTGACCATCCTTGATGATCTTTTTCCTTTTGGTGCTGTAACATTTGCCTATGAGCTCATATTTAGGAGGGATCACTTTTCCAGTGAGCCCCTGTGTCAGGACTATGGAAGTATAGCTCACAGTGCTGTCCTATGTGCCTTTGCTTGGCCTCAACAATATTTAGCATACCGGATAAATTGTGTGTTAATTTCTTATAAAATTAAGAAATTAACACACAATTTATTAAACTGAAAATCTGAATCCACATCTATGTATAGCACAATTCTGGGACCTGAATTTCTCATCAGTGATTTCTCATCCACATAGAATTACTATGGATGGCAAGCATCCTTGCCTCTGTCACTTAGTCAGATGGGGGAGGGGTATGTTTATAGTCCCATTTCAGAAATGGGAGAGCCCGTCTTTATTTCCTGTAGGTAGTTGCAACTCACTTTAAATATGGAAGTTGAATCCTGGACACTGAGCCCCATCGTGTGTGAACAGATGGGATGTGGATCTCAGAATCCCAGCCCTACCTGTTGAGGTTTGTTCTCTGTTCTAGCACTCCAGTGAGTCCTTCCTGTTTCAGGCATGCTCACCTCTACAATTTCAATTTCCCGTTTTGCTTTTCTTTCCTAAATATTTCTTCCTCTTGGTGTTCAGCTAAATGAAAAATTGTTGAAAAATTTTTAAACGGTGTTATTTTATTCAGTATTTCCACATGTGTAGACCTACACTGGTCATCCCTCTGCACTAGCTTGCTCAACCATGGTGGCTGGAAATTAATCTGACTTTTCATCTCACTCCTCCCCTGTGATTTTATAATTTTTTACTTCGCTTAAAAATCAACTCTTCTCTGGCTGGAACCATGGAGGGTGCAAAAGAAAAGAAAAAGAAGGGTCCCCCCCGTGCCAGAAACCCTTAAGAAAAACCAAAGGAATTTTGTAGAGTTGTAGACCAAACGTCTGAGAAAGAAGTTTGCCCAAAAGATGCTTCAAAAGACATGGGAGAAGCTTATCTATGACAAAGCTTTGCATTACCACAAGGAATATAGGCAGATGTACAGAACTGAGATTTGAATGGTTATGAAGGCAAGAAAAGCTGGCAAGTTCTACATACCTGTGAAATCCAACTTGGCGTTTGTCATCAGGATCAGAGGTATCAACGGAGTGAGCCTAACGGTTCAAAAGGTGTTGAGGCTTCTTTGCCTTTTCCAGATCTTCAGTGACACCTTCATTAAGCTCAACAAGGCTTCTGTTATGCTAAGGATTGTGGAACCATAAATAGCATGGGGGTAACCACACCTGAAGTCAATGAATGAATTGATCTACAAGCATGGTTAGGGCAACATCAACAAGAAGCCAATCGTCCTGACAGATAACACATTGATTGCTCCATCTCTTGTTGAATATGGCATCACTTGCATGGAGGATCCGATTCGCAAGATCTGTACTGTTGGAAAACATTTCAAAGAAGCAAACGACTTTTTATGGCCCTTCAAGTTATTTTCTCCACAAGAGGGAATGAAGAAGAAGACCACCCATTTTGTAGAAGGTGGAGGTGCTAGCAACAGGGACAACCAGATCAATAGGCTTATTAGAAGGATGAACTAAGGTATTGACCATGATTACTTTTGAAACCTGGTCAGTTAATAAATGACTACTTTCAAATAAAAAGAAAATTCAAACTTTCCTCAAGTTTTCTTAGTTTCCTACAGTAAATAATTTTTAGAGATAATATTTCTGGGCCATCCTTAGGCACTACACCTCCAGAGGTCTTACTTTTTTTTCCCCATTGCCCCCATAATGAAGTTCTTTCTCTTCACCATTCATCAGAGTGAGACTGACTCTATTTGGATAGATAGGGTGAGTGACTGGCTTGCTCTGGGAATTTTTTGTGTCCATGTTTACTGGGGAAGAATTCTCTATAATATCTATAGCTGGAGTAGAAGTTGTGTGCATGACATCAGCTAAATTCCCTGGTCTTTGCAAGTTGCACATGGGTCACTCTGTTCTACTGAGGTGGCATCTTTCTTGTGACCTTTTTATTTCTGTGGTTTGCAGGAGGAATAACTGTCAATATTCCCGACTAGTGTTCATCTTGATTCTGAGGAACACACCTCCTATCAGCCCTGCCCCACTCACCATTTGTCTTTCCAATATGCTTAGCTGTTTCTTGATATTAAGCTGTTAGCTACCTGATTTGTGGAAAGCGTCTCACAAGCCTTTGTGCTTTCTGCCCAGAAAGCCATATGGTAAACCTTTGGGGAACCTAAGTTTTCCTTTGGGCTCCTGTTGACAACAACACAGGTGTCACAGACTTTCCTCTTTAGGGACCTCTTTTTAATGCCAAATAACAGGTTGGACCAAAGAACAATCAAGAGTTCACTTACTGACATGACATCCTGAGTCTGGTGAAATAGCAGTTATTAGAAATATGTGACAATCCTTTTCAAATGCCAAATGGTGAAATGAAGGGATAATATATGCCCTTCATATGTATCCTTAATAGGGGAAATCCTATTAAGAAATCATTCTGTAAGTCATTCTGCTCATCTGTTTGGTTCACTCTGAGAATGAGGATCTTGTCTACACAGGCCCATTGTGTCCCTTAACCTTTTAGTTGCTTCCTGCATCCCAAGTATGCCTGCATCAGCTGGAAGTCTTTTGTTAATCAAAGTCTTTGCTAACCCAATAATACACCATCGTGCCAGCACCTACAGAAAGAATTTCACAGGTGCCACAAGGCAGCTGTGGGAAGTGGCAGCTCCGCAGCGAGTGCCTGCCCGCAGCGCTGCTCTTTGTTGGGAGCCGGGCCGCCATCTCGTTTCCTGCCTTGGCAGTGGGTCCTAGGAGGTTTCTTGGGACTAAGCTCTGATAACGTGGAGTGGAGCAGCAGGGCAGTGAGACTTCGATTGTTCTCCGAGGAGGTGGGAAGGTCTCCTCCGCCCTGGGAGTCTTCAGGGAGGCCTGGGGTAGGCGTCCTCCAGGGAGAAGGCTCTGGGAGCAGCCGCCCAGCTTCAATAATTCAAGCAAACGCTTCACATAACACTTTTGCTACTTAAGAGAACATCATTGATACAAGAAGTTTCAATCTATTCTAAATGAGCACATTTACCAAGTCAAGACATGCAAGGCAATAGGTGAAATCCGGTTTTAAAACATCATTCCCAACTAACTGCAAAAAGCTTGAATGTCGAAACTTTGAAACATACACCTGGTGAGCCTTTGCTTTGGGTCTTTCCAGAACAGACTTCAAGGATAAATGTTACTTATAATAAAATTATAAGTGACAGTTACTCTGACAGTGTTACTTATAATAAAATGCATTTATATTTATTATAGGAGAGGGGAAGTTGTAAATGCCAAATAGCCTTTGAGAGATATTACTCCTGAAGGGATCTAACAGTTCATTTTTCTCCTTGTGTATATTTGACATTGTCATTTTAAGATTCAATAAAAGCGTTCTATACTAACTGGTCTTTTTTCCCCCTCTCACACAGCAATATATATAGTGTTCCCTTTGTTTCTCTCGGATCATAGTTTTATTACAACCCGTTTCATCCGTAGATTCTCTGAATCCCTAAATGTATATGATAAGCCAGAGAAGAACTGGGTTGCAGAATTATTTTTACTTTACACTCTCGAGTTTCTCTCTGGCATCTAGGGCCACTACTTATACATAAACATCAGAATATGTTAGCAAATTAGTGCTTTTGAAAATAGCAGATATTCTTGACACATTCATGAACTCTTTAATGAGGATATACTAAACCCATATTTTAAAATTCAAACAATCTGGCCCAGGTAGACTATAAAGTAGTCTGCAATTAGGTAGACTATAAAGAAAATAAATGGCTTAGGGATTTACCTAGAGATAGAATCTGACTAGTCTTTCTAGGAGAACTTTATGCAACTTTTTATTTGTTTACCTATTTTTCTTAGATCAAAGATTCCAAATTCTGAATTCCAATTTAAAATTTTTTTAGTATTTCTTTATTTTTGAGAGAGAGAGAGTAAGTGGGTTAGGGGGGAGGTAGAGAAAGATGGAGACAGAGAATCCAAAGCAGGCTTCAGGCTCTGAGCTGTCAGCACAGAGCCGGATGCAGGGTTCAAACCCATGAACCGTGAGGTCAGGACCTGAGCTGAAGTCGGATGCTCAACTGGCTGAACCACCCAGGTGCCCCTGAATTCCAATTTTAAATATCATCTGAATAATAATACTGAAGCATATATTCTCTTTTCCCATTGACAAAATGAAGCCTCTGAAAATCATGAAAACTCATAATATTAAAACCTCACATTGAAAGAACCTATTATTACTATAATCTATTGGAAACTGCAAGATTGATAGATCTGGATTGGGAAACTCATTCTGTGTAGTCTTTAAATCAGAGCAAATCTGCTTGCCTGAAATTAATCAGGATGAGGCTTTGAAAATCCGATCTTCCTCTGTGCTCACAGACTCAGAATTGCAACAAACCACAACAGCTGACTATCCCTCTGCAGTCCCGGTCATGATTTTTAGGGCAGTTGCAATATTATTGTCCACACATCGTGATATCTCTTGCTACATTCACTTAAAGCCATGATTCTTAATAAATCAGACAAGAGGAAAGAAAGGCAGGTGTGGGAGAGTGGCAGAATTACCTTGTGACATCTGAGCCATCATCAGTGCTGTGCTGGTAAATGTTAACAACTAGCCCTCTTGGAAATTATTACAAATTTTTGCAAATTTTACTGGCCAAATAATGTGTAGCAACAGGTAGCAAATGGCTAGAAAGTATACAAAACTCCATTGCAAATTCCAAATAGCCAGTTTTTACAGAATGTGTTCACTGATTTTTGCCAGACTCTTGCATTCAAAGCCAATTTATTGTTACAATTCATTCACAACTTGCCAGATTCCAAATATGAATAAATGCTTGGCCACTTTTGCCATTAAAATCATGTTAAATGTAGAAACATGTCTAAATACCAGTTTTCATACAGTTTTATCTCCTTACCATGAGTGGCTTCATAAAGTAGTAATTTTCTCACTGTTTTAAAATATAACTCCAATCTTGAACACACAGAAAATGTTGATTATGTATAAAAATATATCTGTTACATGGCAGAATACTGACAAACTCATGTCCTCAAATTTGAAACTCTTTTTGCAAAATAAAAATAAGCTTTCCCAGGAGATAGCCAATAAAAGTCTATGTGGGAAAGATATTTTCATAGGTAGGTACTCTGCCTCTGAAAAAAGCCACAAAAAGCATTGCAAAGATTCTATTATTTTAAAATTGTGATTCTTTTATTATTATGTTTATAAAATTCACGGTTTGGATGTAGTGCGACCTGTATAGAATGGTTTGGGTTGATGACAGCCTTATTTCTCAAGCTATTTGGAACACCGTAGTGACTCTTGGCCAGCTCTATGGAAGATGCTAAGTAACTCATGCAATTACAGGTCCGTGAGTTGTTTTGGAGTGGACGTACAAGCCTGTCGGCATCATTCAGGAATAACCATTGTATTCAGGATTTGTACCTCCTGATTTTGCTGGAGCTCGGGAGTGAAGGGTGAAAAGCGAGAAGAAAATCAATGGCCACAGGTAGCTGGATGTGCCTATGTGGGACTAGCTCCCTGCAAGAAACACTCATCAGAACTTGAGCTTCCTGCTGCTTTTGCATGTATATGGGTGGTTGAAGACCTAGAGACAAAGCAGATTCTCTGCAACTCGGAGCAAGAGGACAAAGAAGGCATCGAGGACGCTGCTGATAATGAATATGTACATATTAACAAAGAAGAATATCCTCATTTTTTAGATTAGAAAGTAAACACAATTAGGAAAAAATCCATTTTTAAATTTTTTATTTATTTTTGGGAGACAGAGACAGAACGAATGGGGGAGGGGCAGAGAGATAGGGAGACACAGAATCTGAAGCACGGCTCAAACCCAAGAAATAGGAGATCATGACCTGAGCCAATGTGGGATGCTCAACTGACTGAGCCACCCAAGTGCCCCTTTCTTCCATTTTTTAAATTTTGTATTTATTTTTGAGAGAGGGAGAGAGAGACGGAGAGAGAGAGGGAGACAGGGGATCCGAAGCAGGCTCTTTTTCTTCCTTTAACCTCACAGGTTATTTTTACTCACCTCAGGGAATATGTGTAACACACTGAAGACTCCTGAATATAAAATCAAGATATTCTCAAAATATCTCGGCAGGAGATACAGATTTGCAGATGATTGGCATATTAAGGACATAAGAGTAGAGGAGATGCCCTCCCCTCCCACCAGGAAAGTATGTCATTTGAAAAAGCAAAGCCCCAAGAGGGTACACTAGGAACATCAAAGTTTAGGAACAGAAAATGTGAAGCTAATGAAGGGAATTGAGAAGGAATGGACAAAACGGTAGAAGAACCACGAGCAGGTAATGTCATAAAAATCAAAGGATGAGAAAACATAAAGCCAACAACTGTCAATCTCGCCAAATGCTCCAGAGTGGTCACATTAAAAAATGGTCCAATGAACTGTTGCTCATGTGCACTGAGCAACAAAGAAGGCAGTGTGGATGTCGTGAGTGTGTTTTCAGTGGAGTGGTCTGCGGAAAGTCACTTGAGGGAATGACAACTCAGAAAGTGGAGGCAAAGATAATCAACAGCTCTTTCCAGAAACTTAAGGATGAAAAGGGGATGGTTGCCAAAAAGAATGTGGTGGTGGCGGGCTGGTTTAACTTCCTTTTCAATAAGGTGGGAAGAGGTTTGCTACTCTGTATTTAAATGCTTATTTTTAAAAGTCAGGAGAGCAAAGGTGGAAAAATGGTAGCCTCTGAAGATATGGGAAAGGACCTCAAAGGAGAAGGGCACACTCCTTCCAGCAGGACCAGAGAAATGTTACAGTAAGTTTCTGTCTCCTGCTTTACTCTATTTTATAGATGTATTCAAATATCTTATGCTTTTACTGGCTTTTCTGCTGTTTGTAGGCAAATTATTTCTATTGCAAGTATCTTAGAGGTTCCCTGCAGCCCAAAAATGTTGTCATTTAAAAATCTATACCCAGGGCTCACTTGGTTAAGCGTGGGACTTCAGCTCAGGTCATGATCTTGGGGTTTGTGGGTTTCAACCCCACTTCCGCTTCAGATCCTCTGTCTCCCTCTATCTCTGCCCCTCCCCTGCTTGCATTCACTCTCTCTCTCTCTCTCTCTCAAGTAATTATTAAATAAGTATTAAACAAATAATAAATAAAATCTATAGCCATAAGCTATATGTTTATCTGCTCAGTCCATCACCAGCCCCTAAGACCTGACCTTTATTGTACTCACTGACTTTTGTCCCACTTTTGTCCTCAAGCTCTTCTTTCCAGCTGAGGACCCTAAGAGTTGTGGGGAACTTAAAAATTAGACCTGGGCAAACTGAAACTTAACTGGTCTGTGCTATTTCTGTAACAGTATGAGTCCCAGAAAAAAATGAGACTTAACCTGCCCCGCTTGTTCTGCTTCTGTACATACGCTTGGGGTGCTATGTGTAGGGTGGGGTCAGCCATGGGGCGGGGAGTACTGGATGTTCAAATTGTGGCGGGATCCAATCAGAGAATGACAAATGTCTGAACTTAGATATTGACCAATGTAAGCGCTGTAACAATGGAACGCCCCTGACTTGTTTGGGCCGGCCTATAAAAAGGACGTGAGCCGCCTGCACGGGGCTCTCTCGCTCTCTCCGCTCCACCAGCTTGGAGTGAGCAGAGGTCCGGGTTCGAACCTGAAATAAACGATCCTTGCTGTTTGGCTTTGACTCTGGACTCTGATGGTTCACTTCTGGGGGTCTCCCGAGTTCTGGGCATTACACAGCTTAGCTCTGAGGACAGGCAAAAGGAAAGGAAAACTACCTGGAGGCATAGGGACTGCCCTCCCCAGCCCTCCAGCCTGCCCAGACCACCCAGACCAGTTTGAGCTGAACTCCTGACTCAGGCCTGTACAGATGGTGTAGCAACCTCTAGAATGAGGGACAACCACCTGGAGCCTCATTTACATAACATACAATGTGTGTAAAGACATGCTTCCTTAAGGGGGGTGCACAACCGTAGGCCCACCTCTACATGGGATGACAAGGCTTTCCTATCGAAATATTCATCCGAACCCTAAATGAAAGGAATCCATTCTCCCTTGATCTTGGAGTCACAGCTTTGGAAGTCATTCCCTGCGATCTCCTTATTTGCGGCAAGTAAAAATTTTTGTGTGCACCAACTCAACCTGGTGCAGTTTCTGACTCACCAAGGAGCAACCTCACGTTGGTGACAAATGTAGAATCCCAGCTCTTGAAAAATTCACATAAAATGCAAGAAAAAGTGAAAAAAATTAAAACATAAACATCCAGTTTATGCCCATATAAATGGTCCCAGATAGAAGTAACGTATCTCATTGGCAGTTGCCATTCAGGTAAAATTACTTAAGACTTTGGTAGAAAGAAGTCTATGTATTTCTGATCTGTTAAGTACTTTGCCTTCTCAAGTTCCAGTCTTCTTTATTCCATACTGTTGTACATATGGTATCTTATATTACTAATTATATATAAGACAATTACATAATAGATGCTACATATCACATAATACATAATATAGAACTATGTATGTAATATATATTAGTTTATCAAAAATGTCTTCACTACTAATTTACATTTGTGAAACTCAATGAAAACACAACTATCCTAGACAATGGTCATCTGTCCGTGGTTCAGATAGGAGTTCTGGTTTTTACCTTTTCTCTTTTGTCTGAAGGAGAAAACGTTAGGAAATTGGTCAACTTATTTTCTCACTCATTTCTCACTGGCAAAAATTTGTTGAACAGCAAAGTGTTCTAGAGCCTGAAGATGCAGGGAGAAATATAATTTCGTTTCTTCCATGATCCTATTGTCTGCTCCTGTCTTAGCACACCAAAGCAAAGGTGTTATGATTAGGAGATACGTAGGATAACTGGAAAATTGGTTGAAGAGGAGGTTCATAACAGCCTGGAGATAAGGAAGGGACATCCTGAAATTCTGGTCTTGAGCCTTTTCGAAAGACAAATAGGAGTGATTAATTACTCTCCCACTCTCCATAAGGAACGGGAGACAGGGGCAGAAGGTAAGGAAGAGCTAAACATGGACCGTGGAGAGAAGTGGTTGGGGATGAAGAGGAGACAAGGGAGAAAGTTGATTTTAAGGCCGAGAAAACAGGATGTGCAAAGTGATAGAGGGATCAAAGAGCCTGATTTATGGCTCTGTGAATGTGATGCTCAACATGAAATGAAGGATCCATGTGGGATCACGATGATTCTGGAAAGGTACAGAAGATCCCATGGCATGCTAATGCATGTAGACTTCTAGGAAAACAGTATGAGCTTCTCAAAATTTAAAATGGGAAGATTTGGAGGCACCTGGGTGACTCAGTCAGTTAGGTGTCCAACTCAACTCAGTTCATAATCTCATGGTTCATGAGTTCGAGCCCCACTTCAGGCTCTGGGCTGACAGTTCAGAGCCTGGAGCCTGCTTCAGATTCTGTCTCCCTCTCTCTCTGGCCTCCCCAGCTCTCTCTCTCTCTCTCTCTGTCTCTCTCTCTCTCTCTCAAAAGTACATAAACATTAAAAACTAATTTTAAAAAATAAACAAAATGGGAAGATTTACAACAGATGGATGACATAAAAAGGTTGCAATTCTAAAATAATAATTAAAATAACTAATGTGACATAGGTGTGACAAATGGAATGAATGTAGATGGGGAAGTGAAACCAGAGATAAGATAGAAGCCTATTGCAGCAATCCAGGAGGGCTGGGCAGGGGCGCCTGGGTGGCTCAGTCGGTTAAACCTCTGTGCTGACAGCTCAGAGCCTGGAGCCTGCTTCTGATTCTGTCTGTGTCTCTCTCTGTTCCCCTCCCCCGCTCATCCTTTGTCTCTCTCTGGCTCAAAAATAAATAAAACATTAAAATAAAAAATAAATAAATAAAACTTTAAAAAACAAAACAAAAACAGGAGGGCTGGGCTAAGGACCTAAGTGAAGGCAGAGATCACAGATAAGGGGCAAAAAAGATTTGTGAGATATTTGAGGGTTAGTATCCAAAGGACTTGGGAAGTAGCACTTTGCAGGGGTGAACAAGGAGGACAAACCACAGAAAATTCTAAAGTTTCAGATTTCAGTGAGTAAATGAGGGATGTAAAAAGAGCTGTCAGTATGGGAGGGAAGATCATGAGTTCAGGGATTTTAAGATGACAAAGTGGAAGGAGAAGACTAATGAGTCCAATCATTTGACCATTAAGTCAGGATTATTATGATCCATGTAATTAGTGAATCCCGAGGGAACAATAGGGCAAAAGTCCTTGAGTAATAGCAGGATCAACCTTGCTCTGTGCAATCAGTAATCATGACCTGAGCGGAAGTCAGACGCTTAAACCACTGAGCCACCCAGGCACCCCAAAATGATTTAAAGTATACATAAGGCTCAGAACAGTCTTCAGCTTATGGTGCACATTCAATAATTGTTGTCTATTGTTATGCAGAGAGAGAAATCTAAAATATCTCAATTAGCACTCCTGTGTAGACACCTTATCCATTAATCTACCTAAACCCTGAAAAAGTACCTTTCCACAAAAATTTCTATCACTGTTAAATTGAATGGAGCCTACTGCTCTAAAGAAAATGCATCAAAGTTAAAAAAAAAAATCTTCGCCCTGCTACAGGCGTATGATATTGATCTTGTGACATGGTATACATAGGTCCTGCATCATTTCTTCTTAAGGGGGTAGCATGCTTTCTCCCATAAGCTACTTAATATTTTGACCTGAAATCACCCAATGGAAAAATCATGTGAAATAGAAACTCAAAATCCAGTTTCAAGACACTTGTGCACTTATAATTATTTGTGGATTTTTTTTTCAATTCTCTCCAAAGTCCAGAACAAGTTGGAAGGAATTTTCATAGGAGGGTAATGGAGTCATGTCAGAACCCCTTGCTAGACTCTTCATTGCTCTGGCATGAAGTTGTCCCGACTGAAGCTGAAGCTGCAGTCTCTGGCCTTGCTCACAGGGAAATGGGGAAGACGTGTGAGTCCTCTTTGTGGATGCACATATGGCCATGTTTACCTACTGCTCTAGTACCCCGATGATATTACTGTCAACATCTCTGCCTCTGCTCTCCACCTTCATTATTTGTTTGAATCTGTTGATATTCGTGAAATCTTTTCTTTCCTGAGAAAAGCAAGAGGACATTTGAGTTGGGGTAACCCAAGGCCCTAGAGAGAATGGGGGCCTCCATTTCCACTCTACCCTAAGGAATGGATTTGAGTTTTCATGGGATATCGGCCATTTTTATTCCAGGAAACAGAATGTAACTCATGTGGACAAACTGGAGAGGCATTAATGAATGTACTCCTTCCAGAGATGTGAGCAGAAATGAGGAAGCCAATAAGGGATACTGATGAAAGCAGACCACATCCAGGCTCGAAGAAACAAAGGGTAAGAAAAAACCTTAATGGAACCCAAGGACAGTGGGGCCACTCCACAGGAGCTGTAGCCTAGAAGGCGTGCAGGCCATACTAGAACTGTGAACACAAAACAAGGAAGGGACAGAGAATAAATGCCTCATCCTCACTCCTCCCTCTGGATGGACTTGATAGGGAAAATCTGCTGTAAGATGGCCAACAGGACGAATAGGAAATACCATTCCCTGATTAATGAGGAATACAGAAGTAACTGGCTGTAAATTGTTCCCTCTGCTAATCCTCTGGGCTCACACTTCTGCAGAATGATCTCCTCTGAGCCCACCGGTGTAAAATAAACCTCCTCCCTTCCAAGATCTCCGAGTGCTGCTTGGTTCTTCCACCAGATTCTGTAAGATTTGGTTCCCTGACCAGGAAACTCAACTATGCTGGCCCATTGTTGCCACCGGTTTGGGGAAACAGTGAGGTGGTGACAGAATGAGGAATTGAATCGCAAAGGAGAAGGCATGCCCTGCCTGAATTTAGGCAGTCTCCAGCTCGGTCACCTCGGGCCGGCCCGATCCACAATTCCCTCTGGACTCAAGGAGACTTGGCAAGAGAGGACCTGGAAGTGATGTTGGAAACTGGTAAGACCTGGGCCCTAAATCTATCCTGCCCACACATAGGGGTGGAACGGGGAGCTGATTACTCTCCGGAGACCCCAGTGGTCTCATTCATAGAAATTCTGTGGGAGGGAATATAATAATAACCTCTGATGTGTATGTGAGTGTGAATGTGCAACTCAGTTTGGCTTGCCTGCTGAGTTCAACTCTGTGGCTCCATGAGTGGGCAGCCTTAAGGTCCCCAAAAGCCTACAGAGTCTGAGTGGGCCTGTCTGTGATTTCCGTGGTGAATGGCATACAGTCCACGGTGACGTTGAAATAGTTTCCAATTGTAAGTCACAAAGCTGGGACCACTACACCTAAGCTTCACCTAAGTTCCTTCGGGACATGGTCAGACAGGCATCTGACTGGTCTCCTCATTAGAGGGGGCACCCCTACCCCTTTGTCTTTGTGACACTGCCTCATGGGAACATTATGAGGTTGGGACAGAGCAAACCCACAGTTCTTGAAACTATGATTAAGAACTTTGAGAAGGGGGTTTTCAGGAGACTATGGAATTAAGATGACCACCCCCCCCCCAGCAAATTAAGGACCCTATGTGCGTTGGAATGGGCCACTTTTGAGGTAGGATGGCCCTCAAGAACCTTAGATGTTCCAATGATCCACCGTGTCTGGCATGTTGTTACCAGAGACACAGGTTACTCTGATCAGTTCCTGTGTATCGACTCCTAGTTAGAGATTGCCCAAAACCTCCCCCCTTGGGTGCAATTTACCTGCAAAGAATAGGGACAGACTAGGGTACCGAGGTCTTGACCTCCACAAATTCCCACCAGTGATCTGGAGAAGAACCAATTTTGCCATAGCCATATGCTCCCCTGAGACTGTCAGCACCTGCCCCCCTCCCCCCTTTTATGCACCCCCTCCCTGGCTCCTGATACTCCACCACCTCCAGACCTGACAGATCCTCTCTCCTCCAGATCAGCAGCCAGATTGTGCCCTCGGCCAGGTGCAGGTGCTCTCCAGATGCCGGTATGAGAAACTGGTGCGCTGGCTAGGATGCCAGATTGAGGGAAACCTGAGAGACGTAATGAAAATGGAACCCTCCAGCCGGGCTGCTCCATGATGTATTACCAGCCTTTCTCCACTACTGATCTCCTCAATTGAAAACCTAACACACCATCATATTCTGAAAAACCACAGGCAATGATAGACCTAATGGAGTCCCTCTTTCAGACCCACCGACTTGGGAAGACTGCCAATAGCTGCAGATGGAGAATTATGAGAGGAGCTCGGCAATACCTTGAGGAACATGCACCAGCCAGGGTTGTTGATCCTGGCACCTGGGCTAGAACTGCCGCACCTAAAGAATATCCCATGTGAGACTTAACTACAGAAGAAGGACACGTCTACATCTGCTGGTAACAAGAGGCTCTCCTCTGGCAGATTTAAGCAGGGGCTTAGACACCCATAAATATGACCAAGATATCCTCAATTACCCAGCAGCATGGGAAATCCCCCAGGGAATATTATTAGAGGCTATGCGAGGCTTACTGCATTTACACCCCGTCTGATTCTGAAGCACAGAAAAGCCAAGCCACCACTGATATCAGAAGGAAGCTCCAAAAACTTGAGGGTTTTGGTAGAATGAATGTCATACAGTTGATCGAGGTTGCTAACAAGGTCTACATGAATGGGGATGACACTGCCAAAAGGGGAGCTGAGAAAAAGATGAGGAAAAAAGTCAGCCTCCTTGCCACTGCTTTAAAGGGAAAGGACTATGAAAGGACGGAGGAGGTCTCACCACCAAAAGGCGGGAAGCCCAGGACCTCCTTAGCAAGGGATCAATGCACCTACTGCAAGTAGAAAGGACATTGGAAAAATAAATGTCCCAACTGGGGAAAGTCTCAGAAACCCAGCCAATATGTAAAAGAACCCTACGGAAAAGACCTCATAGAGCTAGCAGGAGTAGATTCAGATTGAGAGGGACCAGGCTCACTTCTTCTTGGCCCCTATGAGTTCATGGTCAAAATGAAAGTAGGGGACCAAACTATGACTTTTATTAAATGGGCTGAAATTGAGGGGGCCACCCAGACCAAGGAAGGATGGTGAAAACTGCTAGCTGGGTGCATCTTCATCCCAGTGGCCCTCGGAGGGCATCTAGTTGGTGAAGAAACAGCAAGAAAGACAGAAAGAGTGCCCAGGATGGAAGTCATAGTCTTTTTGTAACCTAACATTGGAAGTGATTTCTTATTTCTCTGCCCTCTTTAATTCCTAAAAAGTGAATAGTCCATAAAAGGAGAGATGACACAGGGGCAGTAATATTAGCCAGGGATAGTTAGAGGCCTTCTTAGCTCTGCTGTTCACAATATTAAAAGGAATCCATAGAACCCAACAAAGTGGTAACTTGAATACTGACTGTATCCTAAAGTCACACAATCACAGTCCATCTTGAAATTACTTAGGACATACCATATCCCCTTTAAAAAGTGACTACATATATATTTTTTATTTTAGAGAGAAAGAGAGTGCATGAGTGGGTGAAATGGGCAGAGAGAGAGAGAATCTTAAACAAGTTCCATGCTCAGTACAGAACCCATCATGGGGCTTGACCCCACACCTCTGGGATCATGATGTGAGTTGAAATCAAGAGTTGGACTGCTGGAGGCCTGCTCCGGCTGGCCCAGGGCTCCCTGAAGGGGTAGCGGCGGACGGAAAAGAGAGATTCATGCAGTTTCTTTCTTTCTTGGCATCATCTTCCTGGCATCATCTTCTTCTATCTCTATCTCACCAGGTTTTGGGCCTTTATTTATAGACTTGTGACATCAAAAAGTGGAATTTTTACAAATAATTCTCAGTGATAAAGATGCTTTGAAAAGGGTGTAGAAACAGGTTTTACAGAGGCATTTCTTCAGAACTATTCTAATTACAATAAGGTAACTTACACATCATAGGATAACAGGATATTCTCAGTGAAAAGCAGATAACACACACATTTGTTTGAACAGGTAGTAAATCTTACAACTAAGAAGATAGCAGGATGTTTTCAGTGAGAAGCAGAAGCAAACACATTTTATAACCATGATGCTAAGATTCAGTCATAAACAGGGCTAGGAGGCATTCTATTTGACTCACAAGAGGAAGAATGTATTTGAGATGGTTAGTTAAATAAACCTTTTGTCAACCTTGTTCTTTGATGTTGAAGGTGTAAGCACCATAGGTGCCCTAGATGAGCTGGCCTTTGCATACGAGTTTAAGTTGTAACTACTCTTATCCATCCACACAATGGGCACCAAATTAGCATTTGTTTGCCCAGTAACTTATGCCTGGCTTTTGTTTGTTTCTTATTCCTAAGTTAGGCCTTTTCTCCTGGCAAGGGTAAACATTATTTTTGTGTTCTTTAACCCCCTTTATTTTCCATGTCTTAAGTTTGTGAAGCTCAATAGAAGAGCCTTTCAACAAACATCTGCAGTGCTTTGTTTAACTTCCTCTTTATAGAGGTGGGAATATGCTTCTTCCCATGAGGTATCTAGGGAATATCAGTCTGATTTGGAACATTGTGAGGCCTGATCAATAGCAACAGCCTTAATTTTACACGAGCAATCAGTAGCAGAAAGAGATGCCAGCTTCCATCACCTGTGGCAGGAGCCGTGCAACATCTACCATTTCCTTACTGTGACTGTGTCATCCAGCAAGGCCGGTGCAGCTCCCAGCATTGGACACTCAACTGACTGAGTCATATAGGTCACCCAAAATTGACTGAATATATTTTTTACTTTAATCTAAGTTAGTTAACTATAGTGTAATAATGATTTCAGTAATATAATTTAGTGATTCATCACTTACATATAACACCCTGTTCTTGTCCCAACAAGTGCCCTGCCGAAGTCCAGCTCCAGCAGGTCCAGGGGTCCCTGAAGGATGGACGGTGTCAGCAAAAGGGAACAGGAGAGCCTTGGCTTCTTTCTGATCACCAGGCAGGCTACTCTAGCCTTCCCGAGAGTCAGCTTTATTTATTGAAAAAATGTATGGCTACAAAACAGAAGTGGCAATTGCCTTAGACAATAATTTCTGATGACAAATTCTTTGGTATGTAAAAATTTCCCAGAACATAGATTAGTAGAAGATTCATGCATAACCTTTATCAATAGTGATTGACATAAGTGACTAGATGCTTATCACATGGGGAAGGAAGGGATCCTTAGCATTCAAATACAAGGCAATGTTTTTAGCAGAGCAAAGGCAAGAGTTAGGTCTTTTGTGAGCAGGGGTCAATGGCCTGTTTTTTTAGGAGAAGGAAAAACAGGTTTTCTCAGGAAAGGTAATATTTGCTACTATAATCACAAAAGAAGAAACTCCTATAACAAGTTTTTTCATAAGGTACAATTCACATATTTTTAGCATAAGAAGGCAAGTCACTCCTAATATCAGTCAGGTGTGGGGTGGGGGTCAGTGCTCAAGCAGAAATTAAGTGGGGGTTGAGTGGGTGTAGATGCTGGTCACCATCTAATGGTGGGAGGCCTTACAAACCTGCCTTATTTTAGAAATACCTCCCAGCAGTGCCCACCTTAATGCCCAACACCTAATTAGTCCACCCAACACCTCACCAGCAACCTTTAGTTTGTTCTCTGTATTTAAGAATCTCTTACAGTCTGTCTCACTCTTTGTTTTTATCTTATTTTTTATTCCCTTCCCTAGGTTCATTTGCTGTGTTTCTTAAATTCCACACATGAGTGAAATAATATGATATTTGTCTTTCTCTGACTATTTTGCTTGGCTTAATACAGTCTAGTTTCATCCACATTGTTGCAAATGGCAAGATTTCACTATTTTTGATTGCCAAGTAATATTCCATTTTATGTATATACCACATCTTTTTTATCCATTCATCAGTTGATGGACATTTGTGCTCTTTCCATACTTTGGCTATTGTTTATAGCGCTGCTATAAACATTGCAATGCATGTGCCCCTTCGACACAGCCTGTATCCCTTGGATAGATACATAGTAGTGCAATCGCTGGGTCACAGGGTAGTTCTATTTTTAACTTTTTGAGGAATCTCCATACTGTTTTCCAGAGTGGCTGTACCAGTCTGTGTTCCATCAGCAGAACGAAAGGGTTCCTCTTTCTCCTCATCCTCATCAACATCTGTAGTTGCCTGAGTTGTTAATGTTAGCCGTTCGGACCAGTGTGAGGTGGTATCTCATTGTGGCTTTGATTTATATTTCCCTGATGATGAGTGATGTTGAGTATCTTTTCATGTGTCTGTTAGCCATCTGGATGTCTTCTTTGGAGAAGTATTCATGTCTTTTGTGATTTCTTCACTGGATTATTTGTTTTTTGGGTGTTGAGTGTGATAAGTTCATTATAAATTTTGGATACTACCCCTTTATCTGATATGTCATTTGCAAATATCTTCTCCCATTCGGTCAGTTGCCTTTTAGTTTTGCTGATTGTTTCCTTTGCTGACAGCATATAATGTAAGTGCACTGCTATTTATCTTGTTCTGTGACAGCAAGATTATAAAATGGTTCTCCTATAGTATTTAAAAGTATTATTAATCATTATAGAATAATAATGACAAGTTCTTTTAGGCACAAAAAGGACTAAGCATTCATTTAGTTACTGACTTAATACTGACACAAAGTAGGAGATTAACATTGACCAATAACATCTAAGCATCTAAATTTTTTCTTATATGAATCAACATTTTAGGTCTATTTTAAAATTATTTGCAAAATGTTGTCACTGGATTAGGAGATAAGTAATATTATCCTGAGTATCGCATGTCAGGCACCGGGCCACCCTTTAACACATGTTGCTATCTTGTTTCAGCTTTACCAAAACCCTATAACATAGGACACTGGGGCTCAGAGATTATAAATACTTCATTCATGATTCCATAGTTACTAAAAAGTTTTGAGTTCACATGCCCAGATTATTCCAAACTTCTTTTGTATGAAGTATGCTTCCTTGTTAACCAGTAAGGATTTGGTTATTTGTGTCATTAAATTTAATATCAAAGGTAGCATTTTTATAAGCAAATCATAAAGACATGTCAATTTATATATTTTTTAAAATTTTTTAATGGTTTTTTTTTTGAGAGAGAGAAAGAGACAGAACATGAGTGAGGGAGGGACAGAGAGAGAGGGAGACAGAATCCAAAGCGGGCTCCAGGCTCTGAGCTCTCAGCACAGAGCCTGATGCAGGGCTCGAATTCATGAACCAAGATCACGACCTGAGCCAAAGTCAGACACTCAACCTACTGAGTCATTCAGACACCCCAGCGCATGTCAATTTCTATGTCAGGTAATTATCAGTTAACACAATAAAAATAACCAAGACAACGAACTTGGATTCCACTTATCTCAATCTAAGTTGGTTGTCTTGGTTATTTTTATTGATTGTTTGGAGATGGAGGGAAGGAACATTCTAATATCAAAGCCCAGCAAGAGCAAATGCAAATAGAGCAACCTGGATCATTTCATAGGGAAAGGCAATATTTGTGCTTAGCAGAGGTCTTGCATGAAAAAGGGGTAGGGGTCGAGTCTGGAAAGGACATTTGGGGTCAATATGTGTACAGCTATGGAAATTGAAAATATTCTATAGTTAATGGAGAACAGATCATCATTCTCTGAGAAGAGGGGAGACAACCAATCTTTACTTTTTCATGGAAAAACAATTTTGGGGACAAGAGCAGAGAATTGAAAACTTTTGACATAGTGGGCACTCATTCATTTGAAACTATTTTGTCACAATTATAAAAAACTGATTACAAAGCAACTGACGAGGGGTACTTAATGGATAACTCCACCTATGAAGCATACCATATCCAGGCAACAGACAGTAGTTAAAGCAATAAAAACTTCATTATAAAGAACTAACTCAGAACTGTTGGTCTCTGAGTAATTTTGAATAAAGTGTACCCGGAATATATGGTGGGGTATAAAACAGACCACTATTACCAGGAGGAAGAAGAAGCTCTTGATTTGAGCTCTGTAGTCTTGATGGGCCCACATGTCAGGCCAGAGAGCTTTAACCAGTTGGACAATGACACCCATCTGTATCAGGAAGAGGATCATAACCGTTGTGATCATAATGACAATCATAGAGTAGTTCAAGGTAATGAATTTCCCGCGGTTGAGATCTTTGTAGAACTCAAAGCATCGTCGTTCTTCTGAGTAACTTGGATCTACTCCATATTGTAAAAATAATACTGGCAAAAATATGAGGCCGCCCATGGTCCAAATAACAATGCTTAAAACTACCACATGGTACTTTTGTAACTGTTGCATTTGGAGTTTCTTAAAATAGATGAGCAATCGGAGTATGACAATGGCCACATAGAAAACAAAAGTGACATACATATGACCATATACTATGCCGCTGACTAATCGGCAGAATAAGGTTCCAAACTCCCAGACATCTAGGATATAATAGTGGAGGCGGAATGGAAGGCTGACCAGGACGATTGAGTGCAGGACTATGATATTGAGAACAATCGTGGCAATCATTGATCGGCTTTTCCTTCTGAACATCATACATGACATCAATACTGTTCCAGTAGTGCCTCCGAGCAAAACCACGCTGTAGAGTGTTATCAGAATCACCCTGCATTGCCCCTCGCAGCGGCCTGGGTCTGTGTTTGGCCGGGTGGTCGTATTGCTGGGCTCCATGTCTCACCACAAAATGCTTCAAACACCATAAACTCCTAAATCAAAAGTTTTCCAAAGTTGTACTGGATATATTAAAACTACACAGCAACTGTGCTTTAAAAGTCTTGAGTTTTGCAATGTCAGCCGATTATTTACAAACCTCAAGCTGTCTACCCAAAGTGAAGTCACAGACTCTACTTACCTACCCAAACATGCTGAAGAGACACAGTGAAGCTAAAGCACAAAAATGAGTTTGCTTGAATATATAAAATTTCCATTGTACACACAGCTGTCCTATTCACAGATATGACTAAGCTCACATACCAGGGCTGGGACTTTGATGAGACATGTTAGCCTCTGACATAAAATTTAAGGAAGGGCCCAAAACTCAGTAATCATAATAAACAATATTTTAATGCAATTAACAAAAAAAATCAAAGTTGATGCAAAAAGCTCATGAGGAATAAAATAACAAAAATTTAAATAATGGCAGAGTCAGTATATATGCAGCACATGTTCATATCAGATCTATGAGGGCTATTTCTCCTATCTCTAGGATCCAGTTTGAGATAATGTACGGAAGATCTTATAAATTGTGTGCAATTATTGTAAGAAGAGGCATTAGACAACATTTTAAAATATTTCTATTAGGGGCACCTGGCTGGCTCAGTCAGCATAAGACTTTTGTCCTCGGGGTCATGAGTTCGAGTCCCATGTTGGGTGAAGAGCCAACTTTAAAAAACAAATAATTTATAAAATATTTTCTACAAATTGCTTTTTGAGCAGGGAGCACTGTCTCCTGTACCTATTCCCTGCACTCTTTCCTTCTTGCTAACCTTGAATCTTTTCCTAGACTTGCTAACCTTGAATCTTTTTCTCGTGAAAAGTTGGGGTGGGTGGGTGAGTTCTGTTTAGTCTTTATTTAAGTTTTTCAGGGATGGTTGTGTAAGAAGGAGCGATGGCATCACAATCTGCCATCCTGCAGATAAGTGCCAACTCTGTTACTGAGTCACTGTGGTGTGTACATTAGTCACCTGGCTCCACAGAGGTCTGGCTATAAAATGGGAAAGGTCGTAAGGCCTATGTTAAAAGGTGACTGGAAAACTAAATGAGTTAGTGTGCTTGAGACAGCTTTATAAGCATAGCAAAAAAAAAAAAAAGCATATAAAAGTTATGATTCTCAACATGAAACAACAGAAACAAAAAGACATTTACCTCTTTCTCCTTATCCTACATCTAGGCAGATATACAGTTAGGTTACATTAAATTGTTGTGGCATCGGTAAGTATTTAATGAATATCTCAGTAAAATATTTTTAAAAACTCACTTTGGGTCTGCCAAGTGTCTGCTGGGGAAAACATTAAAAAATAAAAATAAATAAAAAGCTTTTTCAAACCTTTGATTGGATCCAGGCATCAATGGGTTAGACTTCTCTGTCCAGAAGGATCTGTGCTCTTTTTCCTCATAGATCTCCTGCTCACCTGGCCAGAAGCAGTGTTTGAGCCTTTGTAGCTGAGTGAGAAGTTATCCTACAGTGAATGTCTAAATATCTTAGAATTTTTCTTTTGTTCCTCTAGAATCTCCTTGTAGGGAATAAATATTTTGTTTCTGAAACATTATATTGGACCTACCATGCTTAATGCTATCAAATAAGGTTTTATTGTAACTCAAAAACATAATTAGAACCTGCATAACAACCTAAGCCTTATGTGCTAAAATACGCATTTTAACAAAGTGCATATATTTAAAATATACAATGCTTACATGCTTTGTGTGTGAAGCAGAATGGTTTTATATGATTTTTGAACAAGTATGATACCAATGTACTTTTCAAATTTTGGCAGTCCTCAGGTCTAAGAAGACAAGATTCAAGTTTAAAATCGTTTTAAAGCTGTGAAAATATAAATTATTTATCAGTTCCACAGTCTAAATGGACGCAGATCTCAAAGTAGTATGACATTTGGAAACAGGGTGAACTGCCACTTACTAGCTACCTAATCATGGGACAAACACTTAACCCTAAAGTTGTCTCTTCAGCTGTAAATATGGGAATGAGAAGACCTATATTGTAAGAAGGAAGTTATATTGTGACTATAAGGACCCAACAGAGTCCCTGACATAGAATTGGTCGTCAAAGTGCCAATGTCACTTTTCCCTCTGTAATGTACACAAAAACACTTCATAAATATGAGATCCCATTCATTTGTAGCTTCTCAGAACTGACCCACAAATATTTAAATGCATAGGGATTATGTTCCATTGCCTTTTTTTCCCCTGTTCATGACTTTATGACACTGTCCGCCCCCAATATGATCCTTCAACGGCTTATAATTTCTAGATATTTCTTTGCTTGTTTTCTATGTAGATAACAACCCAGACTACTTACTTGTTCTTTTCCTCTTACGATTTGCTTCTGGTGGAAGACTCAGGCCATCTTGGTTATATCCTGGTAATCCACATCTATAGTAAGAACTGTTTGTTTGAATGAAGACTCCACTAATGGCAACAGTCAAGAGGAATCTTGGGATAGATGGTAGATGATGAACACGCTTTAGACTGACAGCTTCTAAAGTCTGGAACAGTCAAGATGGAGAACCCAGATAAACCCTGGGCCACAAACGGATGTCTGTCTCTACAGCTCGTGGTTAAACAGATTTAAAAAAAAAAAGTATTCGTATAAGTAAAGACTTTCATTTTTACTATTAGTTATGTTTTTGCACAAATTTTTCTTAGTAGCCTGAAAAACTTAGAGTTTTCTTTTTTTTTTTCAAATGCTCCTTGTTATCATTCTTACACAATGACCTCGTGGAGTACTTTCCCTGAGACTTTCATATTCTCAACAGTCTGCTCAAAATATAGCTTTGTATTTCAATTTTCAAAGACTCCTTTCCCTCATTAACTGCATTTAGATATATGGTTGTTTTGAAGCTCAGACCTCTGGCACTCTAACTTCCACAAGTGGGCTCATTTCATTTTTCTCAAAAATCTTTCCTTTTCTTACCTCAACCTCACTTCCTAACTTCATAGTCATCTCCAGCTGTGTTAAGTCCTCAAAGCATAATTTTAAGGAAGCATTGGGTTTAGGACAGGTAAAAATGTGAAGACCAACATGTCTTCCAGTTATAGGCAAACCCAACCCCAAGTCATGTTACTGTTAAGCTATAGGAATTCAAAAGGATAAAATGTCATCCATATGGCATGTTCATGTTGGCTTGCATTTTGGTAATGGATAACATTCTCATTCACTTTGGGAAAGTGAGTGTTGCCCCTACGTGCTCCATCCAGCAATGCTGTGGCCACAGAGATATAAGACAACAGAATCTAAAGGCAATCGAGCCAGATGCTTAATTATTTCAGGGAAAACAAAATACAAGAAAACAGCCCTTATTGAAGATGAGATTTCCAACTCTTACTATCAAAAGCAAAAGTATACCAATTCAATTCCACTGGAAAATTTTCACATAGTACCAACCTTTCAACCCATTTTAAACATCTCTCCTTAAGTCAAATTAATTCAAAAGTACAAAATCTAGTTTGTATGCCTAGATTGATCTGGCAGGCCTCATTTTTCAGATAAAACGTGTTCCAAAATGTGTAGGATAAAGGACGTTCCCATAGAAACCATCCTATATTTAGAGGTTGCTTGTCTGCCGATGGACTAACTGGGAGGTGAATTAGGTGTGACCAACAGGGCAGACAAAACAAATCCAGTTATAATTTGGAACTAGGGCCAGCCCACAAATTAAGTGTTCACACTGATGATGTGAGGATTTCAAAGTATTAAAATGTGTGTATATTGTATTTACAGCATTGTGAAGTCCATATTTTTCCCACTATACCTAGAATTCAGCTCTGCTTTCCTTGGACTGTGTCCAGATTTTCACGAAAAATAACAAAACCTTCATATGAGAGCTCAGAAATCACCTAGTCCAGAAGACTACAAACAACAGTCTTTGTTAACAGATGAAGCTACCACAATTCAGAGTTTATAAGATCACCGTAGGCTGCAAGGCTACTTGGGGAGTAGACAAGGGTGACAACCACAATCTCATTCTAAACCCTCATACCCACACACCACATTGTACGATGGTGAGCTTGAGGTAATTTCTGGGAGTTCATTAACAATCTATGGCTTCAGGTTCCATCTTCTTCTCTGTGATATCTGAAATCCTATTTTCAGAATCAACCTCCATACTTAACTAAAAATACATTTTAAAATTCTAGGAAGTTAAAATTCTTCTTTTTTTTTTAATGTTTTATTTATTTTTTATACAGAGAGAGACAGAGCATGAGAGGGTGAGGGGCAGAGAGAGAAGGAGACACAGAACCGGAAGCAGGCTCCAGGCTCTGAGCTGGCTGTCAGCACAGAACCCATGAACGTGAGATCTGACCTGAGCCGAAGTCGGAGGCCTAACCGACTGATCCACCCAGGCGCCCCTAAAATTCTTCTTTAAATGTAGCTCTTTGCCCCCAAATAAACTGTGAAAGTAAGGCATTAACCTTGATGATTATCCTAAGTCAGCTTTCAGGAGTCAATCTGTCCTGTGCAGGAGTGGTTCTGAAGTGATGCTGTTGGAAATGCCATCATCTTGCCCACTCTTCCCCTCCATTGAAGATGCCAACTAAGAAGGCTGTTGGTGGGTAATCTTTGCTCCTGGAATGATGTGGTGGGGGGCGCTGGTCATTCTATGGTTGGTTGTTAAATTGTGACTATGAAATATTCTTAGGAAAGTGGTAACAAAATCTGCAACTGCTAGTTCCCAAACCTGTTTATATTCATAAGTCATTAACCAAGACCCCGAAGTATCAGGCATGATACCCTGTTTGAACCCAACACCCAGGGGCTAGGCCCACCCAGATACAGGAGACAGCACCTGGGACTCAGACCTCTCCCAACTCTGAGCATCTGTGTTTTTGGTCCTTCTTTTTATCTCTGTCTGTGAGTCCATGTGAGTGGCTCACTCTGTCTCCCTCTCCCTCAAGGTGCAACATAAATTTCTCCCATGGAGGCATGGGATTTGAAACCAGAAGGGTCCAGACAGAACACTTCATCCCATTTCTCCATTTCACAGACAGAAAGGAGATGGGGGCCCAGGTAGGTCATTCTATCACTCTCACTTTTCCCCCTGTTGAAGGTGATGCAGGGCAGCATTTCTGTGACTGAGGAGCATCAAACAGCATGTTCAAGAAACTCACTTTTTTTCCCCAAATGTTCTCTGTCATTTATTTTTAGTATAGCTATACTCTCAAATAAAGAAACCAAAGTTGGCATACAAAAGTCTTGGATGGTTGAGAGCCATGCATATAATCTTTAAATATGTATAAATGTAGAATTTATCCTGACATAATGTTCTCTACACTTGATAAAAAGATAAATACTTTAAGTATAGCAAGAAAGATGGAGAATAGACATTAAGAAAAAAAAAACCATAATGAAAGCAGAGATTTATTCTGGCCATTCATTAACATGCTCAACCTTGACTTATACCACACCGGGGATTTTCTTTTGTTTCTCAAGCCCACCCAGGTTTTTGTGCATTGTGTCCTTGTGCATTTGTGAGTTCCTCTTCGTGGTGTGCTTTTCTTACTTCCACAGGTCAGGCTGCCTCTTATCATTCAGTTCTCAGCATTGATGTCTCCTCTTCGAGAAAGCTGTATGTGACTGCCACAGTGCTAGGCACATTCTACTGGACTACCTAATGCCCTGTTAGAATCCTTTGCATATAATTTCCCCTAAAATATTTTTATTGCCTAATTGTGCATCATGGGTGTATTGTCTGCTGGGATATACTGCTTCCAGTATCTCCATTACTTAGTTTGGACCTTTAGAATGAACAGGGCACCCTGACTGGCTTTTTAAAGTCTTAGTTAAATGATTCTGTGAGAATTAAAAGATGCTGATTTGTTGACCACTTTCCTAAAGATATATTTCACCAGATCCTACCTGGATAGCTTCTTGTTGCTTCCCAGTGTCCAGAAAAGTGCCTTGCACATACACATTAAATGAATTCAACATTTGTTGAATGTATTAAATACGAGATTTTTTAAGAGTGGCTGGGAAGAATCCTTTAGAAAATAATTGTCCAATCATTTTTAACATCATTTGCACAAGATTTCTGGGTAGAGTACCAGGTAGAGTACCATACCAAGGTAGAGTATGATAGCTGGAATAGACCTAAAAGAGTCTCTAATGAATCCAAATAGATCATTTCACAGGAAAAGAAACTGAGGCCAGGAAGGTAGCCTGAGTGAGGCCACACAGATGCCCTATCCCTCCTCCTTCGCTGTCCTGCTCTGCCGCCCTACTGACCATCGCCCAGACCACTACAACTGGAGGTTCCGCCATATTCCAAGAGTCCTGTCTCTTTTTAGGTGACTGTGTTACTTAATGCTTTGCAAGCATTCCAGAGCATTAAGACACTCAACTGAAAATGAGGAAACATTATGTTCAACATACATTTTTCCAATCTTCTTTTTAGCTTCCAATCTCCAACTGTTCTGTGTGAGTCATCTCTTGTGCCTTGGGGTGCTGATCTAGTTTCAGTATAAAAAAAAGTCAGTTACCTCTTTCAAGGTTATTTACACTGTGGTTTAATTTTTCTTCTCTGCTTTATTCTACTCCTTTATGGCAGGAACATAGTGTTCTCTTAGAACAGAGAAAGGGAATTGGAGGTTGTACTAATAGAGGATAGATGCTAATGAAGAATCAGATGTAATATAGGTCACTAGGTTAAGTTCAGTTGCTTTCTGAAATGATAATTATCTGAGTATTTCAACATCTAGAGGTTATTTTAGTCAGGATGTGGTTAACAATGCATTTGACTAATATGTCAAGGAGGACTTGGTAAGAATGTACAGGAAGAATCTTCTTAAAATATAATGACATCCAGAAACTGTGCTATGATAAACACATGTACCTGTCACTTTAGTGCTTTAAAAATGAGCCTTTCAGGGGCACCTGGGTGGCTCAGTCAGTTAAGCATCTGACTTCAGCTCAGGTCATGATCTCACAATTAGTGGGTTTGAGCCCCACATCGGGTTCTGTGCTGACACCTCAGAGCCTGGAGCCTGCCTCAGATTCTCTGTCTCCCTCTCTCTCTGTGCCCCTCACTTACTCATGCTCTATCAGAAAGAAAGAACGAAATAAACATTTAAAACATTTTTTAAAAAATGAATCTTCTAGGGCAATGTCTCTCAAATGTTATTGTGCTTGTGATACACCTGGAGATCTTGTTAAGATGCACATTTTGATTTAGCAGATATCGCAGAATGAGTAGTAGTGGTGCCGAATGTCACGTAATCACAACTAAGCCAATGGTTCTTGAAATTCGCTTTGATATATAAGTACGTGTTTCCGGAACAACTTATGCTTGCAAACCAAGGTTTTACTCGTATATTGGTTTTGGATTTTCAAGTCAAAATGGATCCTGTAGTGACCTGGTTCACTCTTCCTATTCAAAGAACCCAAATAGATTCCATTAGTCATTAAAGATTTCAGAGTCTCCAAGCCTGCGGAGCACCTCTTGACACTTCATAGAAACTTCACATTTGTTCGGCTAAGTTAAAAAAATAGTGATTTTGTCTATTTTGCCAGTGACAATGGAACCCTTTGCTCTTCACTCTTTTGTGGGCTCTAATTAGAATGAAGAGTTATTTCAGTAATCACCTTTAACTCAAAATGTCACTAGACCCTTAACAATAAATTCTTAAAGGAGAGGCCAACCCCTAAGGGATTTGGCTGATCAAAATCTGACACCCTGGTCCAAGTGTGAAAAGCAGTTTTAATTAGGTGCACAGGCCAGCCTCTTTTTCAAGAAGAGAAGACTTGAAATTACAGCAATTACCCTGTTATTAGTAAATTTTAAACAGAATGCAAAAGCTTATAGGAGGTGATGATGAATGCATCTTGCTGCTGGCTACGCAGGAAAGCCCATTCAAGAAGAATGGATGGTATCACACCAGAGGGCAGACAAAGCTTAATTGCCCTGGGGCAGTGTAACACCTCCAACACCTTCTGGTTGGCTCCACATTGCTAATAAACTGGTGTGTCATCGTGTTATGCAGAGACAAAGTGGAGCTGGCACAGTCCTTGAATTGGACACCTGAGACGAGCAAGACAAAAGAGTTCAGACTCGGATTAGCAACATGCGATTTGGGGCAAGCAATAAGATCTTTGAGTTGCTTTATTTTTAAAATAGGCAGCAAATAATTTTTTTTGCCATCCTAAGAGGGTGTTTGTTTGTTTGTTTGTTTGTTTTAAGAGGAATCCAATGCAAAACAGACATCTACGTCAAAAGCACCGTGATTTCTTAATTTGGGCTGTGCTGCCTAGCTCAGGCTCCAAGCATCCTCAATGTTTATGGCTAGGGGTTTTCTTTTAAGGTATTAAAAGATGTCTGAGTTTCTTCTGATTCATAGATTTCAGTCATATGGACAATGGCTCAATGGGGACTTAAGGATGTCATAATTAATTTTTGGCTTAGTTATGGGCATTGGGGAGAAAGACTGAGTCAGGAGAAGATGAGGCTGAGGGAATGGATGGTCTCCACCAAAGGAGTCTTCCTCACGGGGACAGCTGGGCAGTCTAATGGCAGGCCCTGAGGAAGTCACAGATTCTGGCTGGTTCAATCTGGTGTGAAGGGCAAAGAGGCAGGAGGAATTCTGGGTGGTGGATGGAACCCAAATCCAGGCAGGTGGAGGTGATGAGCCTCATGCTCATTCATGAATGAAAGGGCCCAGTGATAAGGAGCCAGAGAGTAAGTCAGAGCATTGAGCTTCAACCCCCATGGGAGTCAGCTGGGCAGCTCATTAACACGGCACTTCCTGATACCGTGTGGGTGGAACAGAGCATCCACACGTGCAGCAAACCACCAGGCTGTCCTGATTCAATCATCCAGAGGACCACCCCTAAGGATGGTGAAATGGGGCCTCATCCTTCCAGGTGTTAGGGTAGCACAACAAAGGGCTAGAGTTTACCTCAGGGTCATATACCTGGAAAGGAAGCTCATGTTCTGAAGAAGAAACTCCAGCAGAGTCACATTCTTATGGAGCAACAACAGACTGGCAGGTAGAAGATGCCTAACTCGGTGCGGGGGGGTGGGGGGGGTTGGTCAAATGTGGTCATGGCACACACATCAAGAAAACATTCTGGCACATTTCCTGCCCTGATTATGGGCTGAGAGATGTGATCTTAAAGGCAGGGCTTACAGGCATAGGCAAATCCAAGATGTGGGTCACACCTGGATTAGCTTCAGTAGGTGTTTATAACCCTGGCCCCCACATCGAAGCACTGGGCACGAATGCCTGATTACACTACAGGGTCACTGGCCCGGGCCCTGGCTGCCAGAGGGCTGCAGGGAGAGGGTCTGGTCATTTATCCTTTTTAGTGGGAAGCTGGCCCAGCTTCCCATCAAAGGTCTATTACCAGGACATTCCATTACTTCTGAGTAACTTAAGTTAAATACAAAACACAGAACACAACGTTAAACAATCGTATCACAGGAATTGGTTGCTTTTCCTTCAGAGGTAGCTTGGTGTTGTAGAAAGAGCATGAACTTGGGCATCAGACATCAGTCACACACACACGTGTGTGACAAAAGTTGTTCAGCTACAACTGGTCCTCCTTCCCTGATATAACCTCAAGGATCAGTCAGAGGTAGAGAAAGAAATTTAAATATCAATTAAATTTCCAAGATCTGAAAGAAAGTAGAAATCAAGAGTATTTCTCTAGAGGATAAGAGAATATTTTACTCTGCAAACAAATTGATCTGGTGCCTAAAACCATTCCTGGTCAGGAAATAGGTTCCCTTTCTTGCCTCAATTTCTATCTCAAACTAGAACTGTTGTGTGAGCTCAAACATTTTAGACAAGTGTTATTTTGTCCCCAAATCAGATCCCCCTGGTGCCTGTTTCCACCCATCCCAGGCCCAGATGTGAATGTGAGTTGAGACTCAGGTTTGACACTGAGACCAGGCTCAGTATCCTTAGGATCCCCTCACTTATAAAGAAAAGAGGCCATAGGAAATGTGTGTGGCCTACCCTAAATCAGACTGCAGACCAGTAAGATATCAAAATTCCCTGTAGCCCTTACTGTACTCAGATGAGATAGGATATTAACAACCAGCTCTTGGGGGACAGGGCACATGTGGGCGAGGGGCCTTACTGCTAGCTGATTAACACTCATGGACTGTTCAGGAAACAATGTAAAACAAGCCTTTGTTTAGACAGTGACCTTCTTTAATCCCTAGAGAGACTGAAGAGTAGCAACTTTAATTTCTTTAATTTTCCCAAAGAGGGGAAAGGGCATTTGTTCTCAACTGTTGGGTTGGCTTCATGGCCACCCCTCTCGCTGGTGGACTTTCTCATACTGTTGTCTTGCCCATTTATCCCCCACTGCCTCACCTGGAGACTTTCCCTCCAGGATTCCTGCTTTCATTTCCCTTGATCATCGACTGCCCTCTTCTATCAGACATGTGAGGCTTATCTGGTTCTCCCCCAGAGGGAGCTGTGCGGTTGCAGGGGTAGCTGAAGGAAAGCAAGCCTTCCTTCTCGATTCAGAGCCGAGCATGTCCAAGGCATTCAGACCATTTCACATCTAAGACCGTTTCACATCACGTGTTAGCACAGCCTCTGTCTCTGTTCTGCACCTGGATGTGTGTCACTACAGTCCTCCTTCTGTCATCCTGACTCGAGATCTCCCAAGTCCTGGGGCACCTGGGTGGCTCAATTGGTTGGGCGTCCGACCTTGACTCAGGTCATGATCTCACGGTTCATGGATTGGAGCCCTGTGTCAGGCTCTGTACTGACAGCTCGGAGCCTGGAGCCTGCTTCAGATTCTGTGTCTCCCTATCTCTCTATCCCTCCCCTGCTTGCATTCTCTCTCTCTTTCAAAAATAAATAAACATTAAAAAAAAAATCTTCCAAGTCTTATGTGTCCTGCCACATCCCTACTGTGTACCCACAGTGCAAGGGAGAGGAAAACCCGGAAAGACCCAAGTAGGAGTGAATGGGGCAGGAAGCCAGCTCTGGGCAGTAAAAGTACACCTTGCCATGCACCCCAATACTTAGAAAAGCAGACCAGAGCAGCCAGCCAGCATCCAAGCATGGAGTTCACGTGGGCTAAAATCGGCTCAAATCTATTAATCATGGTAGGTAAAGTAAGTCCTCTACTTTGCAAATATTTGCTTTTTTAAATTTATTTTTAAAAATATTTTTATTTATTTTTGAGAGAGAGAGAGAAAGAGCATGAGCAGGGGAGAGGCAGAGTGAGAAGAAGACTCAGAATCCAAAGCAGGCTCCAGGCTCTGAACTGTCAGTACAGAGCCCGAGGTGGGGCTCAAACCCACAAGCCATGAGATCATGACCCGAGCCAAAGTTGGACACTTAACCAATGAGCCACCCAGGTGCCCTGGGACTTGTGTTTTTTTTGTTGTTGTTTGTTTGTTTGTTTTAATAAATCTAGTATGTCCCACTTCCCAATTTAGGGTTACAAAACATTATATTGTTTTCAATGTTCAAACTATAACGACGAACCCCTAAATACTCATATTGTTGGAAATACAGATTTTATTCTGAAGTCTCACTCCAGGCCATTTAGACAATCTCAAGAGCAGCTAATCTCCTATATTTAGTCAGTCCTCTTGGTGCTTGCCTTGCTGCCGCCATCTGTCCGGAGAGCATGGCACCAGCTGTTCCCTTCACTGCTGATCTCGACGACTGCTAATTTCTGAACGCACGTAGAGGTGCAATGCTCTGCAGATGTGCTGTGCTGGCCAAGATCCAGCGTGACAAAGCTCCAGATCGCGCAGCTCCAGGACAGGGCTCTGCTAGGCTGAGGAATCACCATGGTAACCAAGGGTCCGCCTTCCTTGGAAACAGGAGCCCTGGCAGTCCTGCTTAGTGCGCGGTTTACAGCTGCGGCTCCTGCAGAGTTTCCCTGCCACCAGATGGCGGTGGTTCACTCTCTGGTCTACGCCCCATCCGGGAGTCACACAGCGAAAATCACAGTGGCTGAACACGTTAGGCTTTTAGACACAAGCTCTTTGAGTTTGTATCCATGCATCATCTTCCCACGACAATAAAGAAACAGTAAAGTAAACGGGATCTGTATCGGGAGGAGGCACAGTATCTGCCTTAAATCGTGCCTTGACTCACCCTCTTCAGAGAATATCTAGGCTTCGGGAGTCCAGCCAGATCACTCATTTAGATCCTTCCTGGACAATGAGTTTCCTCCTAGGGGACCCTATTGGCCTTTTTTGAAAGCTGGTTTCTTTGGGACCACTCAATCCATCAAACGTGTTTTACTTGAAAGCATTAAACCTTGGGGGCGCGCCTGGGTGGCTCAGTAGGTTAAACATCTGACTCTTGATCTCCGCTCAGGTCATGATCTCACAGGTTCGAGAGTTCAAGTCCCACATTGGGCTTGTCAGTGCAGGACGTGCTTGGGATGCTCTCTTGAGCTCTCTCTGTCCCTCCCTTGCTTGTGCACGCACTCTCTCAGAGTAAATTTAAAAAACTAAAAAAAAATTTTTTTTAATTAAAGCTTTAAACCTCAAAGAGATATTTGTGTTCCATTTACCTTCCTCCCTGAAACGTCTTTGGCTCCTAGAAAAAAATTCTTCAGATTAAAAATAATATATAAAGGGATGCATTTTGTCTATCTTTACGGATCAGGATTTCTAAGTTCTAGGCCTTTGCTGTGCCACAAAAGTGTGACCCATCTCTTCTTTCAGAACAGTGAGTAGGTTTGACTTATATAACTAGAGGGACCATTTGGAGCAAAAGGATCTCTCTCAGCAGATCTAGAAAACTGCAGGCATTTTTTTTTTTCTTACAACAACATAAAATCTTGTTCTCCCAAGCCCTTAGGAGAATGCTACTTTGGAAATTAGAGGTTTTCGGTATGTGTTTATGTTCTACGTAGCATGACGAGCTTTCTGTGTGTTCCCACATGTTCCCTTGAACAGGAGAGGAAAGTATAGACTTAAAGCTCTAGCAGAGGAAATGTCCCCCAGACTTCAGCCTTCCGACCTTACCAAGACGTACCTCTGGCTCTCCGCCATCTAAGATTCTGAGACTATAGCTATACTAGAAATAAATGACAGAGAATATTCAATTGTTTAAAAATATAGGTTTCTTGCAACATGCTTGTTTGATGCTTGTCAGTCTGCTCGGCATCTAAAGTTGCTCAGAAATGCTGCCCTGGGTCACCTTCCTCGGGAAGGAAAGTGAGAGGGACAGAATGACCTGCCTGGGCCTCCATCTCCTTTCTGTCTAGGAAATGGAGAGGTGGGATGGGATGTTCTGTCTGGACCATTCTGGTTTCAAATCCCATGCCTCCATGGGAGAAAGTTACATAGTGTGAGCCGCCCACATGGACTCACAGAGAGAGATAAGGAGAGGGACCAAGAACACAGATGCAGTGTTGGGAGAGGTCCGAGTTCCTGGTGCTGTCTCCGGTATCTGGGTGGCCCTAGTCTCTGGGTGTTTGAGGTCAAACAAGGCATTAGTCTGACCCTTCAGGTCTTGGTTCATGACATATGAGTAGCAATAGGTTTGAGCCTTAGCATTTGCAGGTTTTGTTACATTTTGTTAGTTTCCTAAAGATATTTCATAGTTGCAATTTAACAACTGTAGAATGATAAGGGATCCTGACCATATCATTCCAGGAGCAGGGATTACCCACCAATGGCCTTCTCAGATGGCACCTTCTTTGGAGGGAAAATTGTGTACAAGGTGGTGGCATCTCCAGCAGTATCTACTTCGCAGCTGCTCCTGCACAGGACAGATTGACTTTGTCTTCTGACAACCAACTTAGGATAATCACCAAGGTTAATGACTTATTCGAACAGTTTTGGGAGAGAAAGGAGCTATATTTATAGAATTTTAGGGGCACTTGGGTAGCTCAGTGACTTAAACGTCCAACTCTTAATTTCAGCTCGGATCATGATCCCAAGGTGGTGGGATGCTGTCCAGCGTCAGGCTTCCCACTGAGTGTGAAGCCTGCTTAAGATTCTCTTTCCCTCTGCCCCCTCCCCTTCTCACACATGTGCTCTCTCACCTTCTCTCTCTAAAAAATGAAAGAAAGAAAGAAAGAAAGAAAGAAAGAAAGAAAGAAAGAAAGAAAGAAAGAAAGAAAGAAGGAAAGAAAAAAAATTTAATCCTCTAAGATCTTAAAATAAACTTCTTTTTAAACATTAAGCGTATATATCCTAATTTTAGAACTTCAATTATTTTGTATGTGCTTTGAGAATGTTCAGTAAAGCACTTGGGGAATATTTTACTTAAGGAAGGAAAAAATCAGAATGAAAAAACTGTATTGAATCTAGTTCTCCTTCACAACCCAACCTTCTCTGTGAGATTCAGTCTCTCTGTTCATTCTAACCAACAGCAGCCTTGGGACTCCTCCTACCCCAGCTGGAAAAGCAACACTTTTCTTCATCTGTGGTGGAGTTTACTGGCACTGAAACCTCTTTGCAAATAGAATGAGATGACCTCAGAATTGACATTATTCCAACTTTGTTTTTTTTTTTTAATTAAAAAAAATTTTTTTTTAATTTTTGAGAGACAGAGAGAGAGAGCGTGCGCTAGCAGGGGAGGGTCAGAGAGAGAGGGAGATACAGAATCTGAAGCCGGCTCCAGGTTCTGAACTAGCTGTCAGCACAGAGCCTGATGAGGGGCTCGAACCCACGAACCATGGGATCATAACCTGAGCTGAAGCCTCTGGCTTCACAGACTGAGCCACCCAGGCACCCTTCCAACTTTGTTTTTAATTGTTCTTCATAGGTAGCCATTCACTTGTAAATTTAACTTTTCCAAGATCTAATGGATTGCTTTCTCTTTTTCCTTCTCTCTCTCTCTCTTTTTTTTTTTTTTTTTTGTTATCAATTTATTTTCTAGTGAGTGCTTTTAAGGTCTACTACCTTAGCAACTTCCAATATACAATAAATACACTATTATTAAGTATAGTTGCCATGCTGTACATTACATCCCCATGACTTTATTTATTTTACAACTGGAAGTTTGTACCTATTGATTTCCTTCACTCATTTCACCTGTTCCCCTGCCCCCCATTTCTGGCAACCACCAATCTGTTTTCTGTATCTAGGGGCTATTTGGGGGGGAGTAGGGAAGGGTTGGTTTTGTTTCTGTTTTAAGATTCCATATATAAGTGAGATTATACACTGTTTTGTCTTTCTCTGTCTTACTTCATTCAGCCTAATGCCCTCAGAGGCTATCCATGTTGTTGCAAATGGCAAGATTTCATTGTACATGAAAATACCACAATTTCCTTATCAATTCATACACCAATGGGCATTTAGGTTCCTTGACTATTGTAAATAATATGCTGCAATAAACATGGATACATACATCACGTAGAATTAGTGTTTCTGTCTTCTTTGGGTAAATATCCAGAAATGGAATTTCTGGGTCATATGGTAGTTATATTTTTAATTTTTTGAGGAACTTCCATACACTGTTTTCCACAATGACTGTACCAATTTACAATCCCACCAAACATAAAAACTGTTCCCTTTTCTCCAAGCTTTCTCCAACACTTATTTCATGTCTTTTTGATTATAGCCATTCTAACAAGTGTGAAGTGGTATCTCAGTGTGGTTTTGATTTGAATTTCCCTGATGATGAGTGAGGTTGAGCATCTTTCCATGTGTCTGCCATCTGTAGATCTTCTTCGGAAAATGTCTATTCAATTCCTCTCCCATTTTCTAATCCAATTATTTGACATTTTGCTATTGAATTATATGAGTTCTTTATATGTTTTGTGTATTAATCTCTTATCAGATATATGATTTGCAAATATTTTCTCCCATTCCATAGGTTGCCCTTCCATTTTGTTGATGACTTCCTTCGCTGTGGAGAAGCTTTTTAGTTTGAAGTAGTTCTGTTGTTTAGTTTTGCTTTTGTTTGTTGCTTTTGGTTTGGTATCGAATCCAAAAAAAAATCATCACCAAGACCAACCTCAAGAAGCTTATACTCTGTTTTTTCTTCTAGGAGTTCAACAGTTTGAGGTTTAATATTCAAATCTTGAATTCATTTTGAGTTAATTTTTGTGTATGGTGTTAGATAGTTGTCCAGTTTCTTTTCTTTGCATGTGTCTGTCCAATTTTCTCAGCACCATTTATTGAAATTTGTTGTTTCCCCATTGTGTATTCTTGTCTCCTGTCTCATAAATTAACTGACCATATATGCCTGGGTCTATTTCTGGGCTCTCTATTCTACTCCATTAACCTATTTTATGCCAATACCATACTGTTTTGATTACTACAGCTTCATAATATGATTTGAAATCAAGGAGAATGATGCCTCTGGCCTTTTCAAGGTTGATTTGACTGTTTGCACTTTTTTTTTATAGTTCTATGCAAATTTGGGGGTTGTTTTTTCTATTTCTGTGAAAAATGGCATTGTAATTTTGATAGCAACGGTACTGAATCTATAGATTGCTTGTGGTAGTGTGAACATGTTAACAATGTTAATCCTTCTGATTCCATGGACACAGAATACCTTTGCATTTATTAGTATCTTCTTCAATTTCTTTCATACATCTCTTATAGTTTTTGGTGTACAAGTCTTTCACCTTCTAGATTAAAATTTATTCCTAGGGCTTTTTTTTTTTTTTTGATGCAAAAAATCACCTCCACCCAAAAATGGGACTGTTTTCTTAATTTCTCTTTCTGATGGTTTATTACTATATATGGAAATACAACAGATTTTTGTATGTTAATTTGTTTCATGGAAATTTACTAAATTAGTTTATTAGTTCATACCTGAAAAATCATAAAAGTGGTTTTTGAAAACACATATTCAAAGACTATATGTAGCAATAAATCTGGAAGCCCACTCTGAAACAATTTGCCATTTTACACATCACAATATTTTCGGCTGGAAGAGAAGTGTGGAGGCAACCAGACTTTATACCTAGTTGTACAATAGGTTATTTTGCAATTAATGGAAATTAGTTGAGTTTATACAGAACCACAATCTCCCTAAACCAGAGTTTTTAACTCAGATATTAGAACTATACCAAGGAATTCTAAAATCTGATTGGATGGCCTTTGAGAAGTGACTCAATATTTACGATATTTACTTATCAGTAATAAATGCTATTTATTATGCTTAAAAAATACATTAAGATATCTATGTAAGAATCATAAGACTTAACTAAATCACTCTAGTCAAAGTATCTAGAGTTCTCTAGATTCAAGATGCATTATATGGGATATATATGTCTCAGCTTTCTACTGGGCATAAAGCAAAACCATGAAATTTTGGCACAGATTAAAAAAATCTATAAATATAATGACCTAGATAGACCATACAGTCATGATGCTGGTAGTCTTTTTTTATTGTTGTTATTTGGAGAAGCAGCTTTTTGAAATACAGAAAATTGTATGAAATGTGCCTTTTCAACAAATATTCAAAATAGAATTTCTCAAAGAGGTTAGAGTCAGGTTTTACTTGTCTTCATTTCTCCTTCTATTCACATAGCAAATACATCATGAAATTAAAATTATTTATGCAGTGCCAAAAGAGGAGAAAGAGGAAAGTAACACCAATATCTTGATATGGTTTCCTTAAGGTAATCAGTGTTATAGAACATTGTTGGTGTAGTAATACCCACCCCCCGCCTCATGTCTTCCTGTATCTCACATCATATTTTTGGGACTCTTTTACTTCAGTTTAGGAATTTTTCCCCCTACCGTCTAATGAACTGATCATTAATTTGAATCACAGTGGTTGGCATATTAGTCAGTAAAGCACCTCCTTCTCCCATGCTGCCAAATTCCTGGCTTTGTACGTGCTTGGCAGAAAAAATAAGGAAGCTTTTGCATTTGGGTTTCCTCGCTGGGATAGATGTTCTCTTGACTCACACATTGTGATTTCACTTCCTGATCATTGGGAATTTGTAAGGTGCATCATAGTTTCGGGATATTTCAGTTGCAGATGGGCCTGCTTTGCCTACTCTGGACACTGACTCATGTGTCAAAGCATTTGCTAATTTTCCTTGAGAGAACTCATTTCTCATTTCCTTTAGACACGTCTTTTCCTCTTCTTTTCAAGGTGTTCCAGGTGCCCTGGTTAATTGTTTATTTAATCTGAATTAATTTAAAATGTGTCTTTTTAACTAATTTGTCTGAAGTCACTTCCAGCTTCTTTCTTTTTTCATAATATTTTATTGTCAACTTGTTTTCCATACAACACCCAGTGCTCTTCCCCATAAGTGCCCTCCACCATCACCACCACCTCTTCCCCCCCTCCCCTTTCCCCTTCAACTCTCAGTTCATTTTCAGCACTCAATAGTCTCTCAAGTTTTACATCCCTCTCTCTCCCCAACTCTCTCTCCCTCCTCTGCTCCCCCGTGTTCTCCATTAGGTCTCTCCTGTTTTCCTGTTAGACCTATGAGTGCAAACATATGGTATCTGTCCTGCTCTGCCTGGCTTACTTTGCTCAGCATGACACCCTCAAGGTCCATCCACTTTCCTACGAATGGCCATATGTCATTCTTTCTCATTGCCATGTAATACTCCATTGTGTATATATACCACATCTTCTTGATCCACTCATCAGGTGATAGACATTTAGGCTCTTTCCATGTTTTGGCTATTGTTGACATTGCTGCTATGAACATTGGGGTACATGTGCTCCTATGCATCAGCATTTCTGTCTCTCTTGGGTAAATCCCCAGCAATTCTATTGCTGGGTCATAAGGGAGTTCTATGGACAGTTTTTTGAGGAACCTCCACACTGTTCTCCAGAGCAGCTGCACCAGTTTACATTCTCACCAACAGTGTAGGAGGGTGCCCGTCTCTCCACACCCTCGCCAACATCTATAGTCTCTTGATTTGTTCATTTTAGCCACTCTGACTGGCGTGAGGTGGTATCTGAGTGTGGTTTTGATTTGTGTTTCCCTGATGATGAGTGATGTTGAGCATCGTTTTATGTGTCTGTAGGCCATCTGGATGTCCTCTTTGGAGAAGTGTCTGTTCATGTCTTCTGCCCATTTCTTCACTGGATTATTTGTTTTGTGAGTGTGAAGTTTGGTGAGTTCCTTGTACATTTTCGATATTAGCCCTTTATCTGATA